>OW203739.1:15824283-16164283 GCA_934045075.1 Yponomeuta sedellus
TACTGTGAAATTACATACCTCAAGATATCTCCAACTTTTGTTCAGACCACTTCTGACTATTAGTTACCCCACTGAAATAATACTCCTCAGCTGTGATCAAATACAAACCATTTACTTTCTTCAGCACTAATCAAAATTAACAATTTTTTGTGCAACAGAGCCAACCTTCAGCGGTGACGTTTCTACCGGGAATGGCCGCCAAAGCGCTCTTTTTTAAAAATCAAACCAGTATTGAGTACTTATCACAACAAAGTAAAAACATTCAGCCATTATTATTATTATTTTAAGAATCGTTCATAAGTGATTTTTAATAGAAATAAAAACTATTCACGTAAATCCCTAACAATAGGTATCGTTTAAAAAATATTGTAAGTTTAGAAGTTCAGAATTCGTTTGCGAAATAGGAAGCTCCAAAGACAAAAATATTGTGATACTAAGATATACCCCTCCCCCCCCTCCTCCTCCAACCTTTCCCGGCTAAGCGCCTGATAGTAGAAACGTGAAAAATATCAGGACAGTAAAACATACTCGGACAATGATCTTGAATCGAAAATTATCGCGGCTAATTGGGCTTTATAACTTATCGTTTAGGCTACCAACATATAAAAAGTAAAGGTATAGATAAAGTCGTCCGTTCTGTACAGCAGATAAAACCCCTCCGACGGAACCTTATCTACGTGTGGCCGAACATGCATTTGGCCGATTTTTTAAGGGTACGATATGTCCGCCGGTTTGTACGATTATTTTATGTTATTAAGAGTGCAAAAAAATTATAATAATAAAATATTTTATTCTACCGTGCGTTCGAATCCCGGCTGGGGACAAAAAAAAGCCCAGGTCTTGGCTGTTTACATGTTTGTGATGTCGTTGTTTCTGGTTCCCACGACACAGGGTATCCTAGTGTGGGGCCAGAAGCAATGCAATGTACATTGCTAATACTATTACTTGTACTATTAATTATACTATTACTTAAACTATTACTTATTATAAGTTTATACTAAAAACCTATTTAGAGGCTAAAAATTTCACCCATGCCGGGATTCGAACACGCAACCTCTGGCTATCCGTGCCAGCGCTCTACTAATTGAGCCAATGGGCGACTCACCGGCATCAGTGTTTCGAACCTCTTTACACTATTCTCTGTATTACGTACAGGCAGCGACATCTGGCTTAAGCAAATTGCATCACTTACAGCCCCGACTACCTACTTTGCAGTTAGGTTTTACATCGGAACGATATCACTGTACCCACATGATTATACTATTCGTCGCCCATTGGCTCAATTGGTAGAGCGCTGGCACGGATAGCCAGAGGTTGCGGGTTCGAATCCCGGCATGGGTGAAGTTTTTAGCCTCTAAATAGGTTTTTAAATTTGTCCTTAGCACGGGTTAGTGCATTAAAAATAAAAATAGTATAATTGTGTTGATTAATATTTTTATGATCTGTAAACACCTTGTACTGCACCACGATCCACATAACCCAAGGTTAGCTGGAAGAAAATACTCATTAGTACTAAGCTCGCCTTTGTACAAATTTGCTTATTGTGCTATAAAGAATTTTCTAATGTAATCAACTTAATAATAACAATGCCGCCTATATATGTTACAGACAAAACTCTTAAACGGTCAAAACTAGTTGTGACTGCAGAACAATTAAGTAAAATTCTATTATGCATCCAATAATGTAGAGTTGGTTTTCGGTCTTACATGTTCAACCTAACACGCTCCTTCGCACTCCTCGCTCGCACTACGCTCTACTCGCTTGGTCGCACCTATCTTTTTGCTGTCGCAGATTGAGTGATGCATCTACAGGGCTTTCATACAGAGTATGGGTTTATCACCACTCGTGCCCACCGCGGTTTGGTAACTTCAAGAGCTGAGCTACGTGATAACCTCAGACACTCAAATTTCACGGTTAGCGAGTGGTATTGCTACTATGTTCCCAATTCTAATTCAGATTCAGATTCAGATACAGATTCAGATTCAAATTCAAATCAGTTTATTTGAACGTAAAGAATTTACATTCTGTTTGTTGATTGTCATTGTACAATGTGAAATGTAAGCCGCTGCCTTGGGGCCGTATTGTAGTGGAGAAAAAGACAGAGTGCTTAGTGCGAGTTTTTTAACTACTCGATTGCGTTAACGTAAACTCATATTTCTATGGCATCGAGGAAGCGCCAGCGACAAGTATGGAAATTGAAATTGCTGAGTGCGAGTTGTAATGGTTTACGTTGAGAAGTGAACACGTTTACCAGCCAAAACACGAATAAACGCGAGTGCGAGTTGTACTGTGACAGCGTTTTGCCAGTTCGAACGGTTAACTTACTCATACTCACTACTCAATGCTCGATTAACGCGGTAGTAAAGTTATTCGATTGGATCTGTCAAACTCGCACTAAGCACTCAGCGAAAAAAAAACTCCACTCTGACCATCTTTTGTATGTACGTTAATTAGAAAACAAAGTCATTGGTAAAATGAGTATAAATTTGACGCAACTGCAACTTTGACGTACACTGCAACTTCTCTTTATCAGAAAACTCAGTTCTGTGGCTGCTAACAGCTGTTACCTCCGAGCCAAAGTCGAGGCACCAGAACTTATAGCAACATTTGAACTATACTATTTTTATTTTTAATGCACTAACCCGTGCTAAGGACAATTTTAAAAACCTATTTAGAGGCTAAAAATTCCACCCATGCCGGGATTCGAACCCGTGACCTCTGGCGTGCACAGTTGGATAGAGCGCCTCAACTGAGCACAGTTGGATAGAGCGCTGGCACGGATAGCCAGAGGTCGCGGGTTCGAATCCCGGCATGGGTGGAATTTTTAGCCTCTATAAATAGGTTTTTAACATTTGAACTGCAATACTCTAGTGGTGCCTCCGAAGTTTCAAACACGCCTTTTGAAATTGGATCGCTTTAATTTAAAATGATTTTTTTCTTCTAATGAAGACCGGCAATCTTTGTTGAGATTTGATAAGAAGCAAAGCTCATACGTGAACGGGTCTAATCGCCGGCCAATAAAACGGCCGGTCGAACTATTGTTAGTCGGACGTTATATTTATGGTATGTCATTGAAACACTTTGATGCAGGAATGATGGAGTTTGTAGTGCGCGCGCTCGAAGGGGAGTGATGTGCTCGCCACATTACTCCCCTTCAAGACCATAGCTACGCATAGCGAGGTCTGATAGGAATCGAAGTCCGTGCTCTAAAGCCTGCAAGTGCCAGGTGACGCTGAGTCAGAGAGTCGACTAGCGGTTGACGGCGCTGTTAACAGTTACTTCACCGGCGACAGTTCCATGGAGAACGCGCATGTGGTAGGAACCGGTGAAGGCTGCTGTACCACTGGCAACGTGTACGTGTGCTGTTGCTGTGTAGCTGCCGTGCCGAGGGGTTGCGAGAAGATCACCATTAGTCCCAGTAGTCGGTGTGTTGACTGTAGTGGAACTGATGAAGTGAGAGGGAAGATCGCTGGCCTTGCTTTGAGACTGTATGGGGGGTGCTGCGAGAGCGAAAGAGGGTTGACAATATTCTGTCAGGGTTTACCAATATAGGGAAGAGCGGCTGATCGTGCTCTTCCACTGTAAAGTGAATTTTCCCGCCAGGCAGATCGTATGCCTGGGGACGGCCGGCCGGTCCAACTATTCTTAGTCGGACGTTACATTTATGGTATGTCATTGAAACACTTTGTTGCGCGATGCAGGAATGATGGAGTTTGTAGTGCGCGCGTAGAGTTGACATGTGCTCGCCACATACCTAATAAATACAAGTGATTAGATCCGATAATATATAGCTATGTATATAATATATAGCTGATATAGCTATGTATGAGCATCACCAGTCTTTATGAAAACATTCATTTGTGATTCTGAGATTTGAAAGTGTAGGCCGGGCACATTTTTAGTACTTTTTTTACCTACACTGTGAATTGAAACGTGTACTCTTGTATAGCCCTAAATGACACTTTGTCGCGTTATACTTGTGTAATTCAGCAGAAATGTCCTGTAACTAGGTAGGGGAGCCGATGTGTGAATTCTAATTTGCAAGTCCGATTTTCACGAGGACACGGCCGCTTACAAAGTGGACGAGTCCCTATTACAGCCAGTTAGAATGGGTGACAGCTGTCAATGACGTTTCAGGCGTTTTTGTTAATTCGGGTTTACTTGACGACCTCTTTGGTGTAGCGGTAGCACATCTGCCTACCATGCAAGAGGTCCCGGGTTCGAACCCCGGCTGAGGACAAAAACAACTCCAGGTCTGGGATGTTTACATGTTTGTGATGTCGGTCTTTCTGGTTCCCAAGACACAGGGTATCCTAGTGTGGGGCCAGAAGCAATGTATGTGCCTATATGTAAATGCTATGTTAAGTTTTGTGATTAGTGTAGTAGATAAATAAATTATTGAAACACAATTATTCGTTTTCTGTTGGACATCCCACAAGGACAAATTAATATATGAAAAAAAAAGAACAGATTAACCTCTTTTGCAAATCCCCGCAGAAAAAAAACGGCGACTTTCCAATTCAATCAGTACTTTAATTACAATAGCGTGTTGCTTGCGCAAATATTTTTACAAGACGAAAAAACAAAAGACGATTTATAGAAAAAGAATACGTTTCAAGTAGCAAGGAGGTTTAATACTTTTTGGCAGGCGCAAAAACTCACGCCTGGGGGCCGATTCTCACTCATGCGAATTGAAAGCGTAGACGCAAAATAGTCGAAGGCTTAGACATTTGTCGAATGAAAATAAGATAAGATAAAACGACAGAGACATTAGACATTTATTTTCTCATTCAAATTCAATCTAGCATGGTGTTCAGAATACAGATTTTGGCTGTCGCTCGACTTTTTACGTAGAATTCCAAGACATAAGTCTTAGGACGAGATAAATAGTCGTTGCTTAGCCCAAGTCCGTACTCATGCTTCCCTAAGCATTACTTCAGGCTAACTTAGCTAAGTATCAATGCGTTACTAAAATAGACGTTTGCTTAGCTAAGCATGTTCTTAGGCCAATGCTAAGAATTAGTCTTGGTTTCGCGACTTAGAGAGTGCCAAAGTACTGTCTATGATAGACAAATCGATTCTTATGCAAGTGCTTTCGCTAAGAGTCGTTCTTAGAAGCGACTATTTATCTCGCCCTTAGAGTCGTATACGACATATTTGCTAATGAAGTGAGAATTGGCTCCCTGGTTATATATGAAAACGGTCTAATCGCGATCATTTATTGGGTATGAAATGGCCCTACTCTTGACCTCTATCTAGCCCAAGGGTGGAGATGAGGTCAAAGATGTACCGAGTTTGCCCAGAAGAAGCTTATTCACACGCATCTTAAAGAGGTTCAGAGGAATTACCTTAATTACCAAAGTTTCCAGTGTAATATATGTGTAATATCCATTTTTATGTACAATAAAGTGTTCTCTATCTATCTATATAACTAAGTATGATACCACACTCACCACGGGAGCCAAGTCCGAGTTGATGGAGGATTGTTAGACAGTGGCGGGCCTTAATGTCAGAAGTTATCAAGCCGCTTATAAGGCCTCTGACGTGGCCTATCGACTGCTATTACATGACAGCCGGCACCAACGGCTTAGCGTACCTTGCGAAGCACGGCACGGGAATGTGCCGACTTTTCGGAATGAATGTAAATCGTAAATGACTGGTGATTTTTTAAATTTTCCACAATGACGTGTATCGGCGAGTCATCAATAATTCATCAGTCACTCATACAGCCGACCAACCTTTTATTGATGGCACTTTCATTCACCCTGGACGGGCCAGGACTTTCCCAACAGACACAATATACAGGCTGTTGCAAAGAGGTCCGACAGAAGTCAAGAACTTTTTGCAACACCCTGTATATTTATACACCCTGTACTTAGATTTTAGAAATCATGGTTGTATTCTTTTTTCTGGTTGCGCAATAAAGTGTTCTCTATCTATCAAAACCTATTTAGAGGCTAAAAATTCCACCCATGCCGGGATTCGATCCCGCGACCTCTGGCTATCCGTGCCAGCGCTCTTTCCAACTGAGCTAATGGGCGACTCACCGGAATCAGTTAAATTTCGAACCTCTTTACTATATTCTCTGTATTATGTACCGGCAGCGAAATCTGGCTGAAGTAATTTTCATCACTTGCAGCCCCGAGTAATTTGCAGCTGTCAATTGGCAAAAATGCATACAAAAAAAGCAATTGACAACTGTTAACAATAGATTAACAGACTGTTAGCGTTCGAGAAACCAGCGGTTAGTATCACACTTTTAAAATCGCAACAAAGTTTTGAATGTACAACATAAGACTTTCGAAATAAAAATATTCTAAAAAGAGTTTTGCTAAATTGTGTGTATTAAATCTCCATAGTAGGTAACCTTCTTTTAAGACATGGCTGAAAAAAAAAATGTTTTTTGAGTACTCTAGGATTAAAAGAAATGTAAACTGTAGTACTTAGTTTTGCAGGTCAGTGTGAATAAAAAAGTTTTGCGTTATTTGCATAAAACGTTGTTTAACCTGTTAAGTGTGTAAATATTGGGTCAGTTTGGGGTACCTTACAGGACAAGCCCGGTCGTTTGGCCAATCGCCTCATTGCGTATTCTGTCCGCAACATTTGCTACTCCCTTCATAAGTCCTGTTAGATTTCATTAGGCTTACAGGTCTATTTACTCCCGGCGTCTAACGATAATCTGTTTGCGTGTAATGCAGTGCGGTTCCAAACAAATTTCGGTTCGAAGATTTGGTTTTAGCTCAGTATTAATCTAAAGGGTTTTTGTTAATTTATAAAGATTTTTTTTAAGTAAGAGTGGTTGACACTTGAACCTTTCACGCCTGATGGTAATCGAAGACGGGGTCTACAATGTTACGTGCATTCCTGTTAAATGCCGGTTGAATCTAGTTTTAAAGACAGCCAGGTTATTCGGTATTCGACATCAACCCTTGTATGTCTTCACTGCTGGGACATGGGTCGCTTCCGGCATCGCAGGAAGGTTAGGCTATACTCCGCCACGGGGGTCAAGTCCGGGTTCGTGGAGGATTGTAAGACAGTGACGGCCTTACTGTCAGAAGTTATCAGCCGCCCATTAGGCCTCTGATATGACTTAACGACTGCCATTGCATGACAGCCGGTACCAACGGCTTAATGTGCCTTGCGAAGCACGGAAGCGCTCGGAAAAAATGCCACTAGCGTTAGTCATAGACGGCTTACCCATCCACTGAACGCGCCCTGTGTTGCTTAACCTTCGTGATCGTTTAAGATCACTCAGGCAACCGAGACTACGAGCGATTTTATTTAGTGGGGAATATTATATCAATATAACAAAAACAAAAAATAAATATGACTATATAACGATACTGTTGTGGATACAATAAATACATATACATATATCTATATATATGTTACTTTAAGGAGCTCCTTAAGGTCGGTTATACTAATGTTAAATGTCCAAATGACTATCATTATTAGGGCTTTTCTTCAACGTATTCCGCATATATGAAAAAAAATGCATTCCAACACAATGCAATTATGCAATAATGCATGGACATTGCACTTAAATGGAACCTAGGCATGAGGACTAACAATATCATAATCTTGTTTGAAACACGATAGCCATTACTCTTACATAGCATTCCATAAACATTATAGTCTATAAATAGACTTCACAGTACACGGCGTCATAAAATAGAGATTAGATAGTGTTTCCGAGGTTGTTAAAAATAGTGTTATTCTATGCTTAGTCGCGTCAGTCAGTGTGAGACATCAATCTTAATAAAGCTGAACTAGTTCTGTTAGCAGGCTTTAATAACAAATTATTTTTTCTTATGTAATGTTCAGGACATAAAAATATAACAAAACATTTATAGTGAGCCGTCATGAAACAATAATTCTAGTCAAATAAAAAAAACATGCACCATACCAGTATATTTTCGTCAAGAACATAGAACAGATCGTCGTCGTCAGGCTATACTAGTCCACTGCTGGACATAGCCCTCCCCTAAAGAGCGCTACGTTGTACTATCATAGGGGGTAATGCCCATAATCCCCACGCTGGGCATGCGGGTTGGGGATCGCAGTTCGGTGGAATTGTACTGCAGGGGGCGCTGCTGTCCACTCCCCGGTTTGTGTCACTTGGTCGCCTTTTACGACACCCGCGGGAAGAATTGGGTACCGCGGGAAGAAGTGGGAACCCAATAGAACTGATAAAAAAAAACATTTTAGCATACAAAAAAAAATCTTAACTGAACAATACACTCCGGCAAATATCTGAACCAAAGGATTCTAACACACTGGCAGCGTTCCCATGCTGCCAGTGTGTTAGAATCCACCGCCAAAGAGACTCTTTGACCTAGATACGCACCGGAGTGACAGTCAAGCCCACTGTCCCTCAAGCGGCGACCCAGCTCTCTAACAAGGATCTTGGTCTGAGGCCCCCAATTCCCCTTTTTTTTACGTAGCCTCTATGTTTGTGTCCCACTGCTGGGCAAAGGCCTCCCCCAATTCAGTCCAGAGTTTCCTGTCCTGGGCCACCTTAGAGCACTCCGGCAGATGGTTGTCGAGATCATCTCTTCACCGTCTTCTAGACCGGTCTCGATTTCGATGTCCGTCGTATGGCACCCACTCGGTGGCGAGTTGCGCTCACCTATTCGGGTGCACTCGACTGACATGACCAGCCCAGCTCCACTTCAGTTCCACCACCCACATCGATTATTCGCCTCAAACCCTCATAAACTGTTAATGCAAACGATACATCATTTGGTTTCTTTTATGAATTAATTCATATGTTTTGTTTGGAATAAAATATATAATTTAAAATATATAAATAAAAAATAATTTTTTGAGGTAAATCGAGCGTCATTGCAATGATATATCATCTACCGACTACGGCGTTGACCCGCCTACTCGTCTTACGATTATAGCTAGTTGTTGCTTTATTTTCATTTCACTTATATTATTGTCTACCTGTATTCCATTTGATATAATCATACTAATATGCACAATTGGCATCCTTGTCACCTAGTTACTCTACATCATTGCTATTTAGTGAAAAATATTTATGGGTTCAGGTTTAATATTGTCCTGTAGTAACTTTTTGTATAAACTCTAGCCTGTTTCCTGTTTTTTTTCCAAATAAATAAATAAATAAATATCCAAATTCAAAAGAAGCTCATTGAAATAAATTCCAAATTCAAAAGAAGCTCATTGAAATAAATTCTAAATTCAAAAGAAGCTCAGTCTATGTATGCGATATGAAATCGCGACTGAGCAGACGTCGTTCGCTTGTCGTCGTTATCATAAAAGTAAATTCCAAATTCAAATGAAGCTCAGTCTATGTATAAGATTTCATATCCTGCCTTCAGCAAGCAGACGTCGTTCGCTTGTCTGGCCTATAAAAGGCATCACCTTTCGCATTGCAGAAATCAATTCCAAATTCAAAAGAAGCTCAGTCTATGTATAATATTTCAAACCCTGCCTTCAGAAAGCAGACGTCGTTTGCTTATCTGGCCTGTAAAAGGCATCACCTTTCGCATCGCAGTAAGGAATGTAGTTTTTTTTTTTCTTTTTACAGAACAAGTAATATTTTGGTTTTTCTTTTTACAGAACAAGTAATATTTTGGCAAATAGTTAAAAAATAAAAGTTCATGAAACACATGTTTCAAAGGTTTTTAGGTTTTCCCGTCTTTAGAGAAAAAAACGAAATCCTTATACTCGCTTGCACTCGACGATTTTTATTCTAAGGATTTTATTCCTTAGATAGGTTAGTATATAACGAAAAGTAGGTACTGAAACCTACGCTACTAGCTATGCGTATTTTATAAAGGTTTAATCAAAGTCACATTACTTTTAAACTATAGTAAAAAAATAAATGGACCCCGCATGCACCTATCAAAGGATAAGGATAAGTCCGCCGTCTGTACTCTTAGGTTAAGAAATATCTGAGTAATTTCCTTTTTAAGTACAAGAAAGTGTTATCTATCTATCTATTTATCTTTTATTATTATTTAGGTTTTCTTCCATTACCCTCTACCAAAAATTTATCAAGTTTAAAAAATCTTATGATGATAGTATTTCTTAATAATTCGCGATACTCATATATAGTTATCTATTAAACGGGTCAAATCGCGATTATTTGTTAGTTAAAACGTAATTACCTTATTTCCCGACGTTTCGGCAGCGTTACAGTTGCCGTGGTCTCGGGTAGACTGAAGTAGATTACAGGTAGATTACAGTCAATTATTGTGGGTAGTCACTATTAAATTTTCGCAGCTGGCCGACACACAACACTCACTACGCCAACGGACAGGTCCGGTGATAAGGCGCGTGACTTGTATTTAGACTTGGGCAAAGTGTGTCCTTAGAGGGAGTTGTTATATCTCATATCTTTGCCCACCGAGCCACACTATATCTCTATCATATCTCGCTCATCACTTGTGTCCTAGCTCATACAACGTCCAATCAACTAAGTGCGTGTGGAAACAAGAGACACAAGTGGTGAGTCAGTCTTCCATATTCCCTACCAGATCACACGTGTCTTTTGGTGAACTTTCTTTCATAGCTCGTTGGTTAGGACGAGAAATGCGGCCGAATGAAACCGATGTCAGACGATGTTGATCTCGCTCTCGCGCAGTTTGTGTGTGAGCTGGATAAACTAGCAGGAGATGACTACCTTACTGAGTTGAGAGTATGCGCGAGGGAGCCAGATATAGTTGACATCTCTGGGATATGAATGGGACACACTTGACGGGGAGGGAGTTGTGTATCCAATCATATCTGGCTCTTGAGTTACCCAAGGCTACTTGTATTTACTTAGCACTGGATTCCACATACTTATAAACAATCGCTATTAGACCCGTTTAATATATAACTATATTTTGATGATATGCAACATTAATTTAGTCCCATTTTAGTAACTTATGACGTAGGATTAACGACGGCCAGCCCACGGCCAATTAACCCTTCGTCATGTTTCGCAGAACTTCTCCTGTGTAAATACTGTGCATTTCAATACAGTGCCGACGCTTAATAACGGCGTATTACAAAAAAACTCTGCGACAGCTAAATCAATGTATTCCCGCAAACGTAGCGGTCGACATGGCATGAGGTATTGTTACCCGTTTCTGGCAATTTGATACGCTTATGGGTGGGAGAACAACTTAATCACCCACGTATTGACGCACTACACTTAGAATCAAACACTAGTACCCTGAGTGTAAACAAGCCCAGTCCACTGCTGGGCATTACCCCCTATGATAGCACAACGTGGCGCTCTGTCCTTATGTTATGTAAAGGAAACAAATAAATATCATTTCATTTCGTTTAAAATGTAATAGATGAGATGAATAATACAACTTCTAGTGGCACTTTCACTCAGATTCGAAGGATACTAAAGGGACCACTCGGTCGCTGCAGTGCCTGGGATTGGTTTTCAGATGGTGTAGGCTTGCCCAGTATCTATACCATCCTGACGGCTTAGTCAGCCTAGCCTGCAGGAAAGACTAGTCAATGAGTCAATGCGTGTGGAGGCAACCAAGGCGCGGGTTTCCTCACAATGTTAATAAACTATGAATTACAGTTTCATGAAACGCGGCCCTGCTAATAAAAGATCACTTAAACTAGGCAAACAAGGTTATAGTCCACAAATGAAATACTAGAACTGAGACACCGAGTTATTACCATATCGGCTTAACAAATAGAGCCGAATAGCTCTAGGCGTCAGAACTAATGAGAATTGTTCCGATTTCGACCGCAAAATGTTTTTACTGTGTAGCATTTATTCACTTGACAAAGAGTTCAATTACGAACAAAAGGATAAAAAAATTTAAAAAAAGAATGAATGTTAAATACAAAATAATATGTTCTTAATCGGTTAAATATTTTAAATAGCATTCTAAGAAAAATGCAAATGTTATTGACAGAGCATTATTGTAAAAAATGTTAACAAAGTAGTGTTTAGACTGCTTAAATTATATTTACCTTATTTGTAGATATTATCTTCGAATAAGGTATAAAGCTGTGAATCTAAAGGCCTGCGCTGATGAGGGACTATCCCGCAGGTACTTTTTTGTCCGTCGATATAGACCTCTTGTAAAGTCCCTCAAGTTACCGAGGGTATCAAGAGATTGGACTGAACAAAAGTTCGGTGTTTTCTTTTAAAACGCCGTTTTCCTTTTCAACTTCATGTAAATTACAACACAACGTAATCTCAGGGAACAAATGACCGCACACCAAAGGCGTTGAGTCCGCGACAATACTCGGAGGACATTTTTACACAATTCAGGGACTTTTGTCCCTTGGGGACCAGAGTCCCTCGTCTGCGCAGGCCTTAAGCATTTATGGTGTAGATACTCGTAGTTATTTCTTCCGGGAGAGACTTGATAAACTAGTCCTATTAATAGGCATAAAAGCGTAAGCAATGATTATACCTATTTCCTGCTGCATAGTTAATGAAATAAATTATACTTTGTTTAGTTTGAATATCGACTAGGAATAAGGGTCACTCTATTTATGCTCTATTATGTGTGTTCTATTACTAAAAATGTGTTTATAATTAGTACAACTAATCGGCTGGAAGTGCGAATTCTTCCTAATACATGTGTAAACTTAAAAGGAGGATTCGACCCTGTCATTGCTACCACTGTTATAAATAAATAATTTTGAATTATAGTTCTTTATTGTTGAAGTCTCAAATCCAGTTGCCATTACATGGTTTTACTACCGTGATTTTGAAATGGTTAGCGATATTTCAGGTAATATTCTGTACTTCATTATAAAGTGTATTCCTTTCTTGACGACCTCTGTGACGCAGCGGTAGTTCATCTGACCACTATGCAAGATGTCCCGGGTTCAAACCTCGACTGGGGAAAAAAAAACTCAGTTCGAAGTGACTGAGGAAACCTGAGTGACTGGAGTGTTCAAAAACCTCAGCGCTTGAAATTGCCAATCCACGGTGGGCTCGCGTGGTAACTAAGACCTTTTTTAAAAACCTATTTAGAGGCTAAAAATTCCACCCATGCCGGGATTCGAACCCGCGACCTCTGGCTATCCGTGCCAGCGCTCTATCCAACTGAGCTAATGGGCGACTCACCGGCATCAGTGAAATTTCGAACCTCTTTACACTATTCTCTGTATTACGTACAGGCAGCGACATCTGGCTGAAGTAGATTGCATCACTTACAGCCCCGACCACCTACTTTGCAGTTAGGCTTTTTACATCGGAAAGACATCGCTGTACCCACATGATTATACTATTTTTATTTTTAATGAACTAACCCGTGCTAAGGACAATTTTAAAAACCTATTTAGAGGCTAAAAATTCCACCCATGCCGGGATTCGAACCCGCGACCTCTGGCTATCCCGGCATGGGTGGAATTTTTAGCCTCTAAATAGGTTTTTGAAATTGTCCTTAGCACGGGTTAGTGCATTAAAAATAAAAATAGTATAACTAAGACCTTACTCTCTTCTTGAGAGAAAGCCTGTACCCTACAGTGGGACGTATATAGGCTAGATAAAAAACTATGTTGTACAATAATTTGTTTTCTTTCAATAAATTTAAATAATTAAATTAATAATTGTACCAGTAAAAGATCGTTTAACTGGCGATCTTTCAGCTCTCCCCTATGCTCCTGTAGGTCTAAGTTATTGTATCTCCCTATGTTTATGTAACTTTATTATTGTATTTCACCTTCTTGCCAGTCTCTTCAACACCAAAGGTTTGCCGGAAGAGAATGTTTCTTGCATAAACGCGCCCTTATACATTTATTTATGTAATTAGTGCAATAAAGAGTTTTATTAACATAATAATAATGATCTTGATACTAAATAAACTATTAACTATTAAAGATAAAGTTTAATAGTCATTCACGATGAAGATCAGTTGCGTGACAAGTACGAGTAATCTGCAAAAGAAGACCGTCTCTTCATACACCACGTAATCTGTAGTGTTTATCTAACAGTGTTTGAGAAGTGAACGTACTATTGATGTTTTACTACCAGTCTTAGTAGAGCAAATAACAATATAGACTTTGAAAAATTACTATGAACACCGACTAGCAGACCTCTCTGAGTCAGAGCTTAGCTTGTTAATATATCAATCATATCTAGTAGCACTCTAGAGGCGCTCGTGGCCTAGGCGAATCGACTGATTGGGACCAATCACTTGGTTAAGCAACAACAGGCGCTGTCAAGTACAGGATAGGTGAGCGTCCCGTGACTACCGCTAGTGGCATTTTTCCGAGCGCTTCCGTGCTTCGCAAGGCACGCTAAGCCGTTAGTACCGGCTGTCATATAATGGCAGTCGTTAAGCCATGTCAAAGGCCTTATGGGCGGCTTAATAACTTCTGACAGTAAAGGCGAGATTACACAGTGCGAGCAGTTGATGTGACAGTATACAGCTACTGTGTCTGTGTACTCGCATGACAGTAGCTCGACTCGCCTTGGTCGGTCACACCAATGCAAGCTGCTGGCATCGCGGTAGACAGCTACTGTACCAGTGTACTCGAATAGTCCGATCATGTCCCGTGCAATGTGGTCGCAAAATACACGAATAAGTGATCGGATGTTCACCTTTCCGCCATTTTGACGTCGAAACAAATAAAACTGCACCCGCCGTGGGCCTGAGTATCCGAGCTACTGCCATTTCAGAAAATCGAGTGAGTTGACGACCGAGCGGCGTGCGAGCCGATGCTTGTGGCGTGGTGGGGGAAGGCGAGTGGCAAGTAAAAACAAATAATGTTGTAGTAACTCGGACGCGAGCTCCTGACCCACTCGCACATGAGAGTAACTCGTATGATGCGGTTACAGGGTCCGAGTCGCTGCACCTCAGTAACTAACTAGGTTAGCTCGTATGCCAGCTCGCACTGTGTAACCTCGTCATAAGGCCCGCCACTGTCCTCCACCAACCCGGACGTGGCCCCCGTGATGGAGTATGGCCTAACCTTCCTGCGATGCAGGAAGAGACCCGTGCCCCAGCAGTGGGGACATACAAGGGTTGATAACGAAGTCCAGAGTATTGTATCTCCACAGCTGGGGCACCGATGGTGCACCACATCCTTTGTCCGATCCATACCTAATTCGAACGTTTGTTAAATAAGAGCGGTGGTAACCCAGTGGCTAGAACAATGGACTCGGAAACGGGAGAACCAGCTTCGATTCCCAATGCTGGTACAAACCAATTTGTTTTGTAAGTTACGTACATTTGTGAAATTATAGTAGCAATTATATTCTTTTTAATGCACCCGTGCTAAGGACAATTTTAAAAACCTATTTAGAGGCTCAAAATTCCACTCAATCCAACTCGGGGGCTGCAAGTGATGCAAATTACTTCAGCCAGATGTTGCTGCCTGCCTGTACGTAATACAGAGAGTATTGTAAAGAGGTTCGAAATTTCACTGATGCCGACAAGTAGCCCATTAGCTTAGTTGGGAGAGCGCTGGCACGGTTAGCCAGAGGTCGCGGGTTCGAGTCCCAGCATGAGTGGAATTTTAAGCCACTAAATAGGTTTATAGTTGCAATACCACTCGCTAACTGTGAAAGAAAACATCGTGAGAAAACCCTAGTGGCTTGCAACGTTCAATAGCCCAACCATGAGAGTATCTAAGTGTGGAAATCTCGGGTCTATCTACAACTAAAATTACTACCTGGCGTTTGAAACTAGCTTATGGAGGCTTTAAGGCTGTATTAAATCTACCAAAGTACACGCAGTTTGGAATTTATTCAGTCCTCTGTTCCAGAATAATCGGCTTTCAAACATGGTTATATTTGAAAGCCGATTATTCAGCCACCGAGGTAGGTACTTTTTAATCACAAAGTTTCGGTAGAAAACTGCCATACTAGGTTTTAGGTCTGTGCTAGTAGATAGATAGATAGATAGATAGATAGATAGATAGATAGATAGATAGATAGATAGATAGATAGATAGATAGATAGATAGATAGATAGATAGATAGATAGATAGATAGATAGATAGATAGATAGATAGATAGATAGATAGATAGATAGATAGATAGATAGATAGATAGATAGATAGATAGATAGATAGATAGATAGATAGATAGATAGATAGATAGATAGATAGATAGATAGATAGATAGATAGATAGATAGATAGATAGATAGATAGATAGATAGATAGATAGATAGATAGATAGATAGATAGATAGATAGATAGATAGATAGATAGATAGATAGATAGATAGATAGATAGATAGATAGATAGATAGATAGATAGATAGATAGATAGATAGATAGATAGATAGATAGATAGATAGATAGATAGATAGATAGATAGATAGATAGATAGATAGATAGATAGATAGATAGATAGATAGATAGATAGATAGATAGATAGATAGATAGATAGATAGATAGATAGATAGATAGATAGATAGATAGATAGATAGATAGATAGATAGATAGATAGATAGATAGATAGATAGATAGATAGATAGATAGATAGATAGATAGATAGATAGATAGATAGATAGATAGATAGATAGATAGATAGATAGATAGATAGATAGATAGATAGATAGATAGATAGATAGATAGATAGATAGATAGATAGATAGATAGATAGATAGATAGATAGATAGATAGATAGATAGATAGATAGATAGATAGATAGATAGATAGATAGATAGATAGATAGATAGATAGATAGATAGATAGATAGATAGATAGATAGATAGATAGATAGATAGATAGATAGATAGATAGATAGATAGATAGATAGATAGATAGATAGATAGATAGATAGATAGATAGATAGATAGATAGATAGATAGATAGATAGATAGATAGATAGATAGATAGATAGATAGATAGATAGATAGATAGATAGATAGATAGATAGATAGATAGATAGATAGATAGATAGATAGATAGATAGATAGATAGATAGATAGATAGATAGATAGATAGATAGATAGATAGATAGATAGATAGATAGATAGATAGATAGATAGATAGATAGATAGATAGATAGATAGATAGATAGATAGATAGATAGATAGATAGATAGATAGATAGATAGATAGATAGATAGATAGATAGATAGATAGATAGATAGATAGATAGATAGATAGATAGATAGATAGATAGATAGATAGATAGATAGATAGATAGATAGATAGATAGATAGATAGATAGATAGATAGATAGATAGATAGATAGATAGATAGATAGATAGATAGATAGATAGATAGATAGATAGATAGATAGATAGATAGATAGATAGATAGATAGATAGATAGATAGATAGATAGATAGATAGATAGATAGATAGATAGATAGATAGATAGATAGATAGATAGATAGATAGATAGATAGATAGATAGATAGATAGATAGATAGATAGATAGATAGATAGATAGATAGATAGATAGATAGATAGATAGATAGATAGATAGATAGATAGATAGATAGATAGATAGATAGATAGATAGATAGATAGATAGATAGATAGATAGATAGATAGATAGATAGATAGATAGATAGATAGATAGATAGATAGATAGATAGATAGATAGATAGATAGATAGATAGATAGATAGATAGATAGATAGATAGATAGATAGATAGATAGATAGATAGATAGATAGATAGATAGATAGATAGATAGATAGATAGATAGATAGATAGATAGATAGATAGATAGATAGATAGATAGATAGATAGATAGATAGATAGATAGATAGATAGATAGATAGATAGATAGATAGATAGATAGATAGATAGATAGATAGATAGATAGATAGATAGATAGATAGATAGATAGATAGATAGATAGATAGATAGATAGATAGATAGATAGATAGATAGATAGATAGATAGATAGATAGATAGATAGATAGATAGATAGATAGATAGATGGATAGAATATTCCTTATTGCATGTACACCAGGGATTACATAAGAGACTCAAAAAATAACAGTACAGTGCAAGTGGCGGCCTTATTACTGAAAGTAATCTCTTCCAGACAACCATCGACGGAAAAGAAGAAACAGAAACCGAATGACGGGTAGTCGGCGCAACTAAACAATATTAGACAACTTATTATTATTATAGTTGATACACATACATAAACGGTATATAAATATGAAATAAACAAAAATAAACACACACAAAAAAACTAGTAGGTACTCACTACAGAATTCATAATTTTTTTTTGCCTTTGGTCACTCTTAGTCCAGGACATTGTATAGGTACATAGCCATGCCGTGTATGGCAATGTTTCTGTGTTTTTGCTTATAGTTTTGAGTCTATAGGGCATAGCTCCACCCGGTATGACCAAATAGCCTGGTACAGTGCGATTAAAATCAGTTAACGGTTCGGCCAACCTCGGTAACTGTCGTGAATCCCTCATCTCTCACACACAGTTATCAATTTACAGATACGACTTTAATTTATATGACCGTTGCCTTATTGAATACAATACAAGAGCGATATGAGCAACATAACCTCCTTTGTAGCTCAAAACTAACAAAACCGAATCGTTAACTGATTTTAATCGTATTGTACCTAAGGCTATTTGGTCGAAGTATCACCGCCACCTTTACCGTGATATTATTAACTAGAGTTTGTTTTGAGAACTATGTCAGAACATTTTTTTCCATTTATATAAGTAGGTTCCTAATTCCTAAACTTGATATTTCTTAATGAACCTATTTATAGGCTTAAAAACCTATTTAGAGGCTAAAAATTTCACCCATACCGGGATTCGAACCCGCAACCTCTGGCTATCCGTACCAGATACGGTACCTGGTACGGATAGCCAGAGGTTATAGCCAGAGGATTCCGTACCAGGTACCGTATCTGGTACGGATAGCCAGAGGTTGCGGGTTCGAATCCCGGCATGGGTGAAATTTTTAGCCTCTAAATAGGTTTTTAAATTTGTTCCTTAGCACGGGTTAGTGCATTAAAAATAAAAAATAGTGTAATCTATTTATAGGCTAAAAAAATTAAAATTGTCCTTAGCACGGGTTAGTGCTTATACTATTTTTATTTTTAATGCACTAACCCGTGCTCAATTGGTAGAGCGCTGGCACGGATAGCCAGAGATTGCGGGTTCGAATCCCGGCATGGGTGAAATTTTTAGCCTCTAAATAGGTTTTTAAACGGGTTAGTGCATTAAAAATCATATAATTTCTTAATGATTTGCGATAGCTACTCATACAAAAAAAAATAAACTGTTTTTTTTTTCATACAAATAATCCACAAAAATATTCTAGCTCTGAAACTAATCTTCTACATAAGATTATAGTGCTCAGTTTTATAACATACTTTTATATTGAGCGGGTCTAATTGCGATTATTTATTAGGGAAACCGTAATCGCAATTAAACCCGTTTAATATTAATAACTTTCTTTCGCAACAAAATCCATTTATAATGATTCCTGTTACCATGGCAACGCAATAAATAAATATCTAAAGAGTTTGGCTTTAAAAGAGGCTACATAATTATTATCCCACGGGAACGCACTACCTGGATATCAAGTATCGTACGTCTCAATTCAGATCTCTGTCTATCTGTATGCCAAGGTTCACGTTACTACGTTCAGCCTGTTACGTAATTAAGTACCTACCAAACATCCAAACAAACTTTCACATGTATAATATTAGTAAGATTTTATTACCGACTTAACACTAAAAATAGAAAAGAATTCCCACTCTCAAATTCTGTACCTGTCAGACATAACCTTCTAAAAATGCAAATATTTTACCGAGCTAATTTTAAATTCAATATCACGGAAAGAACGTTGGCAGTAGGAAAAAACCGTTTTTTTTATATGTTTATTAATTTGTCTGGCAATTTCGATACAAACAGCCAAGAATGCTGTTTGAAAAGATCGCAATTAGGTCCAAATTTAAAATATTGTTTAGATAGTGATTGTTATTATAATTCTTGAACTTTTTTGACCCTCAAGTTACTATGAGGCCTTATGGGCGGCTTGATAACTTCTGGCAGTAAGGCCCGCCATTGTCTTACAATTCTCCACTAATCCGGACTTGGCATAACCTTCCTGCGATGTAGGAAGAGACCCATGCCCCAATAGTGGGGACATACCAAGGGTTGATATCAGAGTAATATTCGATCACCATATACTAGGAAAACTTAACTTAGGTTTAAGAAATCATGGTTGTAATTGTTTTTTTTCTGGCCGAAAATAAAGGTTTGTAAGCTTTTAGCATATACCTCGGCTACTATCGGATATATTCGTGTAATAGAAATATCGGAACTAATATGACACTTAATTTCGAAATTAGAACTCGATCATCAGTACGAAAACCGGCAAAAATTGGTGAAAACCGAAGCCTAGAAGCGCTCGTGGCCTAGGCGAACCGAGTGATTGGAATCAATCACGTGGTCAAGCAACAACAGGCGCGGTCAGGTACGGGATGGGTGAGCGTCCCGTGACTACCGCTAGTGGCATTTTTCCGAGCGCTTCCGTGCTTCGCAAGGCACGCTAAGCCGTTGGTGCCGGCTGTCATATAATGGCAGTCGTTAAGCCATGTCAGAAGCCTTATGGGCGGCATGATAACTTCTGACAGTAAGGCCCGCCACTGTCTTACAATCCTCCACCAACCCGGACTTGGCCCCCGTGGTGGAGTATGGCCTAACCTTCCTGCGATGTAGGAAGAGACCCGTGCCCCAGCAGTGGGGACATACAAGGGTTGATAACGAAGCCTACACTAGAGCCCGAGTTATGTTCTAAAAGCTAACATACTATACAGTCTGTTAGCTTTTAGTATATACCTCGGTCTCTAAAGCTGGCTTCGGGTTTCGCCGAAAGCATACGAGTGTAATACAACTTCCTGCTCTGATTTCGAAATTAAGTGTCACATTTCTATCTGATAGTAGCCGAGGTATATTCTAAAAGTTAACAGACCGTATTCTTTATTTCTCTATCTATCTATCTGAACAAATTCTATTCAAAATTAAATTAGTGAAGTTGTTAGTTCTGTGGAGTGAACCTACGAGTACAGTCTATTTATTCTTACTTGTCCAATTTAGTAAACAAGATTCTACCCTTAAACTGTGACTTTTTAGTCCAAAACTGCCATATTTCCATAAATGAAGTAACTTGGAACACTTGCTTAGATATACTTAGATAACACGCTGCCAATTTTATAAACATCATGATAGTTCATGAATTTGCGAGAAAATGTCTAGTTTAGGCATCTAATCTCAATTTTAAGGTTAGAATCTTGTTTACTAAATTGGACAAGTAAGAATAAATAGACTGTACCTACTTCACACAACTAACAACCTAACCAACAAATTAAGTAAAATAAAATCATAATCTATAATCAGCCCACATCAACCCACTGCTGGGCATAGGCCTCCTTTTTACTGCGCGATTCCTCACGGTCCTGTACTAATCTGATCCATCTCTGACCCGCAACCCTCACGATGTTGTCTGACCATCGTGTCGGTGGTCTTGGCCACCACTAGCCACCACTTTCTAGCCAAATGTCCCGCCCATCTCCACTTTAACATTGTGATCCGCTTACCAACGCCTTCGACCTTATCATAATATCAATGAAAATCCCTCCTTCTAGGTTTATATATTTGAACTCCTACAACTCGAGTTTAGCCGTTTTTCTTCATGTTTATACGATAAAATGTTTCCCATCTGTCTTGTAAATAAAAGCAATGTTTACCTGGCACCTTGTCACTCTAGTTGTCAAACAAATGTCAGCTTTGGAGCTTTCCGCTTTTTCGAGCTCATCCGACTGTGTTAATGGAATCGGGAGTATGAATGTAAAATTTCATATTGAGGCGCTACAGAGTACTAACTAGCGGCTTCGCTATAACTTGTGTTATAATAAGTTTTTATATAAGAGTGAATATGAGGAATCTTAACAACTGTGACAACTAGTTTTAGAACTTACAGTCTAGAACCTATGATCAATGGATTAGAACTTTAATCGATTTCCGCTAAAACCGGCGGCCATTTTTGTGATTCGTTTTTTTTTTTCTCAAAATAATGCAAAGAACGAATGTCAAAATATGTCAAAATATAGTGTTAAAATCTAACTTATACAGATTTTGTTTATATTCCTTAATGACTCGCAATCGCTCATACACACTTATGTATTAAACGGGTCTGATCGCGTTTTAGGTAAAAAAATATTACCTTAATTCCCGACGAGTATTTATTTCAATCAAATCTTTTGTAAAAAGAGTGATATCTCAAAGAGACTTTAACCAAGCTTACTTCAAGCGCCAGGGTGAGTTCTATCGATTTTGAACCAAGTTTTATTTAGTTATGGTCACATTTCACTTCGCCACAAATGTCCGCCATTTTCGTTATCTGTGACATTCCCAAAATCTCCGGTCGATGGCCGATCGACCTTTGCGTGTTTGACACGACCGCCTAAACAAAAATAGGAGAGTAATGTTTCCAGAATACATGCACGTATGTGTATATGTACCTATGTGGTTATCTGTTACGTTTTATAAAGAGTTTACAGTTAACATGATACGGATTTAATATAGTATGGATTTAATATTTTTCGATACTTAATCTATGTCAAATAATGACTTTGCCCCCGTGGTGGAGTATGACCAAGCGTTCCTGCTATCCAGGAAGATACTCGTGCCCCAGCAGTGAGGACATATAAGGATTGATATCTAAAAAAAACTCATAACACTTAAGGGTCGACTACGATTTTCCTGAGAAACATATTTAAAAATTTATTGAACTTTGTTCATGGGCAAAGTCACGGGAGGAGTTAAGTGGCATGTGACCCGCTTTAGTTCTGAGCTGCGGGAATTTTTTAAAACTGCTATGGGACCATTCGGCTGAATCAAATTTCAATTTCAGCCCAGCGGGCCCTTCTAGAATCAATATGGTATATTTTAAGTCCCAAAAATTTCCCGTCTTTTTTAAATAAGGGCTGAGTTTTTAATAGTCTTTTATCTGAGGAATAAAAATGGCGGTTTGACATAATTTTCATATATAAGCTGTCAAACCGCCATTTTTATTCCTTAGGTAAAAGTTATCTGACTATTGAAAAATCAGCCCTAAATAAAATTAAGTTCAATTGGTACTTAATTAACGGCTAGTCTTGTCATATATCGTGTATTTTTATGACGTTTAGAACAATTTCTGTCCACAATAAAGAATATTCTATTATCTATCTATGAGCTTTAAGATAAAATACAAACAATAAACAAAGATTTTTGTTACACTATTTTTATTTTTAATGCACTAACCCGTGCTAAGGAACAAATTTAAAAACCTATTTAGAGGCTAAAAATTTCACCCATGCGTACGTAATACAGAGAATATTGTAAAGAGGTTCGAAATTTCACTGATGCCGTGAGTCGCCCATTGGCTCAATTGGTAGAGCGCTGGTACGGATAGCCAGAGGTTGCGGGTTCGAATCCCGGCATGGGTGAAATTTTTAGACTCTAAATAGGTTTTTAAAAGATTTTTGTCTTAAAGTCTTTGTTTAAATCAAGAACGCCTTGAGTATCTCATTAGAACTCTCACAGCTCCTTCAGAATTACGAATTACAATTAGTAAATACACAATTACCATGTCTGTCTCGTTTGTGTTTGAACAAATCGATACAGATAGAACCATACTTAAGTTTGTTCCTTTAAGTTTAAGTACTAAGCATTAAGTATGCTTTTGTTTCAAATACTTTGTCTTTTGTGCAATGAAGAGTTTAATAAGTTTGACCCAGGCATGATTCGCAATGGGCATGTATCTATGACTTTGTCTAATTTCAAAGTTACGTACCTACATCTGCGAAGTTGAAGTAGCAGTACCACATGCTAATTGTGAAGAAAGACATCGTGAGAAGACCCGCCACTTGGCTCTGCACGTATTGAAGATATTTAAGTTTGTAATTGTAAAATTCTTAATGCTAAAGGCATTAAGTCCGCAGTATTGTTTATTTGTTTAGTACACATTTAAAGAAAATATGCATAATGGCATCAAGTTAACATCTAATTTTAAAAGATTCTAATTATGTTACTATGTGGTCTAATTATGAATCGTTTGAAAATATTCTATAAGCAGAAAAACTCACAGAACATAAAAAACTAAAATCAAAATGAAGTGGGGGGGGGGCGGGTACGTTGTCTATGATTAGCAACCAAACTTTACAATTAGATTATATGGAAACTCAGATGACGCCATGTGTTTTATTCTATACTGTTTTTATATTTATGTTTGGTTTTAATAACGAAAAGATATTTCCAAAATTATTCATTTTGGTATCAAATATTGTTAGTCAAAAACTAGGTCGGTACTGGATAAGAAAAAAATATGTGAGTATCCGTAATTTTGTTAGCTATCAAACACTCACACCACATATATCAAAAGCACCTACGCTCAATTTACTACAATCATTGAAAATGTTAGAACGTGCGAGCGAGACAGCATGTCACATCCAATCGAATAACTTTACTACCGCGTTAATCGAGCATTGAGTAGTGAGTATGAGTAAGTTAACCGTTCGAACTGACAAAACGCTGTCACAGTACAACTCGCACTCGCGTTTATTCGTGTTTTGGCTGGTAAACGTGCTCACTTCTCAACGTAAACCATTACAACTCGCACTCAGCAATTTTAATTTCCATACTTGTCGCTAGGTGGCGCTTCCTCGATGCCATAGAAATATGAGTTATCATTAACGCGATCGAGTAGTTAAAAAACTCGCACTAAGCACTCAGGTGTTACACATGTCAGGTGTAATAGCCACTTTAATGTACTTGGATGAACTAATAATTTTTAAACCAAAAGTTTCGTAAGCACTACAAGCACTAAACATTATTCATTTGAACCCGGATGAAGAAAATCAAGTGAGTTGATCCGAGTTCAAATGAATAATTAGTAATTTGTTCATTATATTGAGTTGGCACGCGACGTGCTTGTATGTTGATTAAGAACTGTGCCCTGCTATAGGACGTATACAGATGAGATAAGATTAGATAAAGATTTATATTATTGTATACACCAGAAAATACAATACATTAAAAGGCTTATATACGAGTATATCTAAGTTTTTCCATATAGAATTGCAAACTTGGAATGGGCTGTATGGGATTGCATATATGATGTTTTCTTTTGCTTATTTTCAGTTCTTTTCATTATTAATAATGACTAGGTGACCCAGCGAACTGCGTACCGCCTAACAGTCGATTCTTGAATTCTTTTATTTTTCTCTCCGTAAGAACCATCCTCGTACTTCATGGAATATTCTAAAAGAGTCAGCGAAATCGGTTCAGCTGCTCTAGAGATTTGCGCTTACCAACACATTCAGCGATTCATTTTTATATTGGAGAAGATAGAAGATATTAATAGAAAAATAGTCAGAGTCAAGGTCTGTAGAAATATAATTATAATATTATTCGAGTGGCATGGCAAGGTGACTTGAAACCACTTTTTTTTGGCGAGTGTTCTATACCATATCAACGTTGAAACAAGTTAACATGTTATGACGCGGGTATTTGCAGCTTCTATTATTTTTTCCCTTCTTGGGTGTTTTTTCCCTTCGCTTCCTACGTACCTTACAATTAACGCATGCTGATAAGTATGGACCCAATATTTTACAACATAAAATACTCAGTACCTGTGCCTATATTTTCTTTGTATTTTGCATTGGCTACCCGCCTTTCTAATTTCTTTCAGCAATTTGCTATCGTATGGTTGTCTGGCAGCCTTATTTCTAAAATTGCTTTTAGAAATAAGGCTGCCAGTTGTTTTTTTTTACAGTAAAAATATTCTTATCTTCTCTTGTCTTATCTTATCTTTCTGCAAGTAAACAAATTTAATTATATAAGTATTCCTAGGCTTAACGAACTAGTACGTACTCATAGGTGGAGGCCGCAAAATTGCATTTTGGCCCTGACGCAAGATGATTGATCAGAAACAAATAAACCAAAAAATAGATCAGCGATAATTACCCACTGAAAACCATCTAATGACGAAGTTCTATTTTTAAAGGCGACCGCGACAGTCTTGTATGTGTAATGACGGAAATTTAAATTCTTTTGTGCCGAATTTGCATGGTCTGCCGCCGCCATTGTTGTTCAGTTTTAACAGCTGAAAATGGTGGAATTTCAATACCGATTCCGACGATCCGAGCATTCGCTAGCACACCTCAACGGTACTGGAGCACTTAGTAATTATGTGCCTACTTCATACAACCGCACTGAGAATCAAAAAACACCGGCTAATCGCACCTCGATGACGCAAATCTTTCGGCGATTATAATTTTTTACGTGTTTTTTTGTTTTTTTCGCACTGGCACACACAACATGCACTTGCCGTGACACTGGCCGTTTCAATACTGGCACTTTTCACTTTAAAAACAAATCGCCATGACACGGCCGCTTTTTACTCAGTAAAAAGTTAGAAAAGTTTTCGCTGTAGTTTTCCCGCGCGTCTATCGATTCCCGCGAAAACTGAGGAGGGCGCGTGCGGTCCTCGCGCTGCTGAGACGGAGACTAAGGTAGGTACCGTTCAGTCAGACGTTCTGTTCGCGATGTAAAGATCACAGAAGGACAATTGATTTGGATCGGTTACATTTCCAGACCTCCAAACGTGGAATGCGTGGACGCGGCTTTTAACTACGCTTGATATAGAAATATGCATTAAGTTTTTTGTTTACATTTGTTTACAGCGGTGGTTGCCCAATGGATAGAGCAATGGACTCTGAAGCGAAATTATGACCTACGATTTTGTTTATATTTAGAGTTACGTGCATCTGCGAATTTACAGTAGCAATACCACACGACAACTAAAGTTAATAAAGGAAACTTAATTTAAGTAGGAAAATTAATCATCGTGAGGAAACCTGCGCACGTATTGACTCGTTGTTTCACAAGAAACAACCCGCAGGTTTCCCGGGCCGAGTGAGCTGTCAGGATGGTACAGGTGCTGCCCAACTCCAACTAAAACAATGTCCCTACACCCATCTAGTGAGAGTGAAGATGCCATTGAACGATGTATAAATGATCGCATTACGTAGATGCAAAGGCATTTTTTGGTCTGCATCCAACGTGGCCGGAAGCAATATTTAATACCCAAGGTCATTAACTTTAATAACAGTAAGTATATGAATCCAGCGAGCATGCAACGACTAATGTCTGTTGATGAAGCGAAAGAGCTCTGCCAGGATCGTGCCAAGTGGCAAATCCTGGTCTCTGCCTGCCCCACTAGGATACAGCGTGAGTTTATGTGATGTGGTGTATGAGATAAGGGCTACTTGATATTTATTTCAACGGCTATCCGTCACTATAGTGCTAGCTAGGAGCATTGTTGCCATTTTCTTTTCTTGAAGTTATTGACGGCCTCGGTGGTGCAGCGGTTTGACACGCTGACTGTAAAACTGAAGGTCTCGGGTTTGATCCCCGGCCGGGTCAAACTAGGAAACGAACTTTTCTAGTTTGTCTCGGGTCTTGAATGTTATCTAATTGTATTTATTGTATAAAAACGAGTTAGCACCTGTAACACAAGTCATTTAGTTGTACTTAGTATAAGGCTAACGAGATCTGTGTAATATGTCCATGAATATTTATTTATTTACTTTTTCAAAAGTATATCTAAAATTTTTATACAAGTCTTTTATGAAACAATACTCGTTGAAATGCACTGCAGAGAGAGTATCCGTCGTTGGAGGAACCTTAAGCTGGCTCCTCAAGGAACAATTCTCATACAAAAGTAGTTTTTATTTACTAACAACATGCAGCGCAATGAAACTTTGGCAATACGTGAGCACACAAATCGAGGTACAAAACTATATTGACAGTTAGACGATTCAATAATAAATAAATAAAAAAATATTCATGGACATATTACCTACACAGATCTCGTTCGCCCTATACTAAGTACAACTAAATGACTTGTGTTATAGGTGCTAACTCGACGATAGATTGAAGTAATGAAATTGCAGCATCATTGAACTGTACAATATAGCCTGACGTCTCAATTCGATTGAAGTAATGAACTTGCAAGCATTATTGAACTGAACAATATAACCTGACGTCTCAATTCGATTGAAGTAATGAACTTGCAAGCATTATTGAACTGTACAATATAGCCTGACGTCTCAATTCGATTGAAGTAATGAACTTGCAAGCATTATTGAACTGTACAATATAGCCTGCCGTCTCAATTCGATTGAAGTAATGAACTTGCAGCATCATCGAACTGTACAATATAGCCTGACGTCACAATTCTATTGAAGTAATGAACTTGGCGTTCCCTTTCCTCAGCTGTCTCTGCAAGTTTAGTATTCGTGCATTCTCCTTTTTATTTTGTTTTCCATGTAGGTACACAATATTGTATCTATTTCCTCATCGCGTAGATTATTATAACGTGTTAATGTATGTTTATCATAACTATATTATGTGTTATGATAAACATATTAATGTTTATGTAGGTATATTGTTACTTATATAAGTAGTGTATTAATATATTCATTTTGGAGCCGACTACCCGTCTCTTTTTTCCTTCCACAACTTTCCGTCATAAGGTTGTTAGGAAGAAATTGCTTTCAGCAATAATACCGACAATTGTACTTTGTATCTTTAGATGTTTTATAATATGTGCTCTGGTGTACAATAATCGTATCTTTTTTTACCTTAACTTAACTTGCAAGCATTATTGAACTATATTATATAGCCTGATATCTCAAAGCAATTTAATTGAAGCAGTGAAATTGCAAGGAATATTGAACCTGAATTGAATCGTGTAAAATTGCCCTACCTCGACTCCTAGCAGTGGTTATTCTGTATGGCTACTGCTACTTACATTAATATGGCAATTATGTTTATTTCGGCATCCTAGCGGTTCACAAATTATGAGCTCAGCCTCACGACCGGTTCACGGTAGGATATTATCAGAACATCATTCATGTTTGCCGTAACCTAATCGTTTAATTATTTTTGTGACATCAAAAACACAAGTGTTACTTACCGAATGCTAAACATCTGCGTACCTATAAATAACAGTTTTTTTCCGCTTGCCTTAGAATTAATAAATAAATATTTATGAGATCCTATGTGTGGATTCGATTCAAATCGTTTCAACTTGTCAATAAGCCAGTCACAGAATACCAAAAGAAATTTATGGAGGTTGAAGACGAAAAAAAATTACATTATTTTTATTTCAAAACCATGAACTGCTTTCACAAAAACGCGATTACAACGAGTCGAGTGAGCTTTTATGTAATATAATCAGTGAATTGTACAATTTTTTTCTTAATCTGTTGCATATAAGTCTAATTCTAGGAATATTATATTCCAATACTTCTTCCCGCGGGTGTCGTAAAGGCGACTAAGGGGCACAAACCGGAGGGTGGGCAGCAGCGCCCCCTGCAGTATAATTCCACCGAACTGCAATCCCCAACCCAGCGATGCGATGCGATGCCCAGCGTAAGGATTATGGGCATTACCCCCTATGATAGCACAACGTGGCGCTCTTTAGGGGAGGGCTATGTCCAGCAGTGGACTAGTATAGCCTGACGATGACGATGATTTCACTAAATATTGTTTTTTACTTTACTCTCGTAGATCCAGTCTACCTCAACGGTTATCGGTCCTGCGGCAGATATAACCCGCCTACTGCCACTTCAGTTTGCTAAACCGTTGAGCTATGTCGATCACTTTACTTCAAACGTTCGGCAAACGTTGCGTGGGTCGCCCTGGGACCGTCGACATTCACAAACCGTTGGGCAGTGACTGGAAAGGAAGAGCCGAAGATCGGCCTCGGGGGCGTATTTTTGGAGAGGCCTATGCCCAGCAGCGAACTAGCACTAGCTGATTATGATAATGAAAAAAAGACACCGCTTGCAACATTTTTTTATGTAGACTAAATACGCCCTACTGCAGGGGACATACCTTCTCTCAGAAAGTGAGAGTATGGGCTTAAATACGACTCCTGCCCACCGCGGATTGGCAATTTAACGAGGTATTTGAACACCTCGGACACACGGGTTTTCTCATAATGTTTTGAAAAGTTTTATCCGGAGCAGGAAGTAGTATTACACTCGTGGGCTTTCAGCGAAAAACGAAGCCTACTCTAGAGCCCGAGGTGTACTTTAAAAGCTACCAGACCGTAGTTAGTTAGACCTGAGATTTCCGCACTTAGCCTCATAGTTGGGCCATTGTATGTATTTCGCTGAGGTACGTTAACACTTTAGACACAGGGTTTCCTCACGATGTTTTCCTTTACGGTCAGCGAGTGGTATCGCTACTATAATTTCACAAATGTATATTATTGGCCTTTTTTTTTTTTGCATCTACTTAATGAGATGATTTATACAGCGTCCAGTGGTATCTTCACTCACACTAGATGGGTGAAGAGACCACTCCGACGCTGTAGTGCCTGGGTCATGGTTTTATAGATGGTGTAGGCTTGCCCAGCACCTATACCATCCTGACAGCTTAGTCGGCCTAGCCCACAGGAAAGACTAGTCAATACGTGCGGAGCCAACCAAGCCGCGGGTTTCCTCACGATGTTTTCCTTCACCGTTAGCGTGTGGTATTGCGACTGCAAATTCGCAAATGTACGTAACTTTGAAATTAAACAAAGTCATTGGTACATGCCCGCACTCGGGATCGAACCTGGGGCTCTCGCTTGCCAGTCTATGGTTCTACCCACTGAGCTACCACCGCTACAAATGTATATATACAAATGTATATAACTTAGAAAACAACTTGTTACATGCCAGAATTCGAACCAACGACCTCCCGATTGAGAAGCCGATGTTGTACCGCTCCGCTGCCACCGCTTCGGTTGCAAGATTAAAATAAGAAAACGCGCAATGTCTAAAACTGCTATAAACAACGAAATGGAATTGGAATAAAACAAGAGAAACTTTACATCGGGAACAATATCGGATGGAAGCGACCAGTTTCACATAATTCCTATATCGATAACTGGCAACTTTGCTGCAAAGCTGTTTAAAACTTTGCAAATTATTCGGAGTCACTGGTTTTAATATCATTAATATTATTATAACAAAAACAACTTGAACAGCTGCAGGAAATTATTCAGGAAATTATTCACCTACTTGGCAAAAGACAGCAGCGTAACTATAGCGTGGCAGGGCGGCTTGATGCCATGGGCCCTTAACACGATCGGGGCCCCCAGTCCACAAGGCCCCGAGCTCAGATATATATAACCTAACATTTTTAACGAATAGTTAGAATTTAAAAACCTATTTAGAGGCTAAAAATTTCACCCATGCCGGGATTCGAACCCGCAACCTCTGGCTATCCGTACCAGCGCTCTACCAATTGAGCCAATGGGCGACTCACAACATCAGTGAAATTTCGAACCTCTTTACAATATTCTCTGTATTACGTACAGGCAGCGACATCTGACTTAAGCAAATTGCATTACTTACAGCCCCGACTACCTACTTTGCAGTTAGGTTTAACATCGGAACGATATCACTGTACCCACATGATTACACCATTTTTATTTTTAATGCACTAACCCGTGCTAAGGAACAAATTTAAAAATTTTTAGCCTCTAAATAGGTTTTTAAATTTGTTCCTTAGCACGGGTTAGTGCATTAAAAATAAAAATGGTGTAAGAATAGTTAGAATATTTTTGGGGTTTAATCACGTAGTAATTTATTGCTATATCAAGAAGTATTCGAGTGGAAAAAAGTAGCAAGGCTTATCGTCCGACATTGTCAGTGTAGTGTGTCGCAACCCTAATAGTGCTTTGTAATGGCTGATTGAGGGTAGTCTGAAACCTTGTCAGCTGAAGATGCGAACGGGTGCCAGCCATCAGTCTTCTCGTGACCACGATTACTGTAACGTCGTCGGAACGTCAAGGTAAAATAGCAATAAATTACTACGCGATTAAGCCCCGAAAATATTCTAACTATGAGTTTAATTCGTGAAAGTTTAAAATATGGTATTTTTAACGAAATTTTGTATTTTTTTATACAAGTACCTTCAGTAACACCATAATATACTTCAACTAAAGACCATACACTACGCGGCGACAAGAGATGCCTGGCCAGAGAAGTACTTACGTACACCCCCTTGGGCAGCCGAAAGAGGGGGCGGCCAAGGACCACCTGAAAAATATCAATAGATCAAGAAGACAAGTCAGCACTACCTGGCCTGAATTGGAAACTGCCGCGAACCACCGTCAGAAGTGGAAATCTGTGGTTGAGTTCCTATGCTCCCCTAGGAGTTAAAGTACCGAAGAAGGAAGACCATTGAAATGAAATGAAAAGGTTTTATTCAAAGTAGCGCAGAAACTGCGGCTTAAAGAACTTTGCAAATCAAACTATGTGTCCATTTCAAAATTTAGATTATTTTGGAGAAAAATGGACAAAAAAACTCCAATTTTTGTCTTTTCAATGTCCTTATTTAACAGAGTTTACATCAATTTTACAAAACTCATGCATTGTACATGCTTTAATTCCAGACATCATTGTCATCTAAATAATCCTTAATATTATAGTAGCCCTTTTGGCACAAAGTGTACTTTACACATTTTATATAGTATATCAATTTAAATATATTATTAACATTTTAAAACATTCAGAAAAGAAAAGCAGTCAATAAATTTTAGAATGCATGTAAAAATTTTTACTGGGAGGCCCCCACATGCCATGAATTCGCCACGGGCCTCAGAAGGATAGTTACGCTACTGGCAAAAGAAAAAGGTCGAAAATGAATCAGCTATCTTACTGGAAATTCAATCCATTTAAGTACCTATTACTATCCTATTTAGAGGCTAAACATTCCACCCGTGCCGGGATTTGAACCCGCGATCTCTCGCTATCCGTGCCAGCGCTCTTTACAACTGAACTAATGAGCGACTCACCGGCATCAGTGAAATTTCGAACCTCTTTACACTATTCTCTGTATTGTCGGTCGCGGATTCGAATTCCGGCATGGGTGGAATTTTTAGCATCTAAATAGGTTTTTAAAATTGTCCTTAGCACAGGTTAGTGCATTAAAAATAAAAATAGTATTACCTATTAATAGTTAAGTAGTTTCTGGAGTGCGACAAATTGTTCTTTAGCACTTTATACACGGGGTGAGAATAAACCCTCATCTACTTACGTTTACAGACATCTAATGCTACATGTGGTAACTCTATTATAGTGTATCGGCCTCTTTTTAAAAGCAAACATACAGGTTTTTACCGGTAAGGCACTTGATGAGGATATTAACTCTTTGTATTTCCCCACTGCTGGGGCACGGGTCTTTTCCTGCATCGCAGGGATGTTAGGTCATACTCCACCATGGGGGCCAAGTCCGGGTCGGTGGAGGATTCCGACAGTGGCGGGCCTTACTGTCAAAAGTTATTAAATCGCCCATAAGGTGTCTGACATGGCTTAACGACTGCCATTACATGACAGCAAGTACCAACGACTTAACGTGCCTCGCGAAGCACGGAAACGCTCGGAAAAATGCCACTAGCGACAGTCATGGGACGGTCACCTATCAGCACCTGACCGCGCCTGCTGTTGCTTAACCCAAGTGATTGATTAACCCAATCACTGGCTTCCACTGAGCCACGAGCGCTTGAGGTAACGCATTTAAGGCGTTTCGGGGCGCTTACTAGCGCCACCAATGGACAAAAATCATAACTTGTTTTATACTACTTTTTTATTTAAAAGTTAACATGAGAAATCTTAACAAATGTAACTGTATTTCTTAATGATTCGCGATACTCATATATAGTTATATATTAAACGTCCGTGGACGTACAGTCTATTTATTCTTACTTGTCCAATTTAGTAAACAAGATTCTACCCTTAAACTGTGACTTTTAGTCCAAAACTGCCATATTTCCATAAATGAAGTAACCTGGAACACTCTTTTAGATAACACGCTGCCAATTTTATAAACATAGTTCATGATAGTTCATGAATTTGCGAGAAAATGTCTAGTTTAGGCATCTAATCTCAATTTTAAGGTGAGAATCTTGTTTACTAAATTGGACAAGTAAGAATAAATAGACTGTAGTGAGTGTTAAGTGTCGGTCAGCTGCGAAAAACTAATAGTGACTACCCACAATAATTGACTGTACTCGCCACTTCAGTCTATCCGAGACCACGGCAACTATAACGCTGCCGAAACGTCGGGAAATAAGGTAATTACGTTTTACCTAATAAATAATCGCGATTTGACCCGTTAATTATATAACTAAATGTGACTGTGACTTTAGAACGTGCAGTTTAGAACCTAATAGGTACCTATTGATATACTAGAACTTTAATTGGCAAAAAAACGGCCGTTTTATTCGGAAAGTGATTTATTTGATTGTTGATTCCAGAATCCGGACTAGTAGGTTCTAAAAATAGTCGTGACGGTTGTTAAAATTTGTCATGTTCATTCTTAAATAAAAACTTATTTTATCATGTGGGTACAGCGATATCATTCCGATGTAAAAACCTGACTGCAAAGTAGGTAGTCGGGGCTGTAAGTGATGCAATCTACTTCAGCCAGATGTCGCTGCCTGTACGTAATACAGAGAATAGTGTAAAGAGGTTCGAAATTTCACTGATGCCGGTGAGTCGCCCATTAGCTCAGTTGGATAGAGCGCTGGCACGGTCGCGGGTTCGGCATGGGCATGGGTGGAATTTTTAGCCTCTAAATAGGTTTTTCAAACTTATTTTAACATTGTTTGTTTTCATTGGTGGCGCCCCGAAGCACCGAAAATGCATAAACCATGTTTTCACCATCTTAGTAAACTTGGGACGACTGACCTATTTTAGCTACTAAGCTGCTATTGTATCGTGTACACTGGCGGTCATGGTACACTGGTAAAAACAGTCAGTTTTATACGAAGTTCGCAGGTGCAGGGTATGAGAAGCATTCTTAGTATACACGGCCGCTATTAACCTATGCTCACAAATCTCTTCTATTGCACCATATTGTACCACTGCTATTTCAAACTAATTTGTGGATGGAGAAATAAAGTTTATTGGTATTTGTATAACTGGTATTTAATAAAAACAAACTGAAATAAATAAATATAAACTAATCCTAAATTAGAGATTAAATTGATTTACAAGACCTATTTAGAAGTTAAAAATTCCACTCATGCCGGGACTCGAACCCGCGACCTCTGGCTAACCTTGCCAGCGCTCTCCCAACTGAGCTTATGGGCGACTTACCGGCATCAGTGAAATTTCGAACCTCTTTACAATACTCTTTGTATTACGGGGCTGCAAGTGATGCAAATTACTTCTGGCTGAAGTAATTTGCATCACTTGCAGCCCCGAGTACCTCACTTTGCAGTTAATTTTTACATCGAAACGATATTGCTGTACCCACATGATTATATTCTTTTTAATGCATTAACCCGTGCTAAGGATAATTTTAAAAACCTATTCAGAGTCTAAAAATTCCACCCATGCCGGGTCGAACCCGCGACCTCTGGCTAACCGAGCCAGCGCTGATTTGTAAATTGAATCGTCTTACATTAGATTTACATATTATGTGAGTAAACGAAAGATTCTGATCGGAGCTAGTTTTGTTTGTGAACGAAAGCTTCCTAGACTTCGCCGAGAAGTAATGGGACGAAGAGAAACGTTACCGATGATTGAAAACACTACACGAAAGTTCCATTAGGGAGAAGGCCACACCTTCGCTTACTTTGTTTTCTCAAAGAAACTAGGTTTCCGCATATACCAATGACTTTGTGTGCTAAGTTATGTACATTTGTAAAGTAATAGTAGCAATACCATTCACTAACTGTAAAGGAAAACATCGTGAGGAAACCGGAGTCACTGAGATGTTACAATCTATTTATTCTTACTTGTCCATTTTAGTAAACAACATTCTACCCGTAAATTATGATTTTTTAGTCGAAAACTGCCATATTCCCATAAATGAAGTAATCGGGGAGACTATTTTAGACAACACGCTGCCAATTTTATAAAGAAAGTTTATGAACTCGCGAGAAAATACGTATGTAGTTTTGGCATCAAATATCAGTGATGCAATTTGCTTAAGCCATATGTCGCTGCCTGTACGTAATACAGAGATTAGTGTAAAGAGGTTCGAAATTTCACTGATGCCGGTGAGTCGCCCATTGGCTCAATTGGTAGAGCGCTGGCACGGATAGCCAGAGGTTGCGGGTTCGAATCCCGGCATGGGTGAAATTTTTAGCCTCTAAATAGGTTTTTAAATCAAATATCAATTTTGAGGTTAGAATCTTGTTTACTAATTCAATTCAATTTATTTCAACGTAAAGAATTTACATTCTGTTTGCTGAATGTCAAAGTACAATGTAACATGAAAGTGAAAGCCGCCGCCTTCGGGCCGTAATGTAGTGGAGAAAAAGGCAGCGGGAAAAAAAAAACTCCACTCTGACCATCTTTTCTCAAGTCCTCCTAAATCTAATACATTAGATACCACCTATACGCATAAGATTCCATGATTGCCATTAATAACTTTAAATGCTAAGGCATTATAATTTTTTTTTTTCAATTTTTTTTTTTCAATTTTTTTTTTTCGATAGACTATAGCTACCTCAGCGCTTGAAATTGCCATTCCGTGGTGGGCACGCGTGGTAATTAAGCCCATACTCTCCCTCTCACATAAGCGGTGGCAGCGGAGCGGTATAGAACGCCGGCTTCTCAATCGGTTGGTAATAGGTTCGAACCCCGGCGTGTACCAACGACTTTGTTTTCTTATTTTTGTACATTTGTGAAGTTATAGTAGCAATAGTACTCGCTAACTGCGAAGGAAAACATCGTAAGGAAACCCTAGTGTCTAAAGTGTTAACGTAATATCACTAATAATTGGGCCATTGTACGTATGCAATGACCCAATTATGAGGCTAAGTGCGGAAATCACAGGTCTAACTAACTATAGTCTGTTAGCTTTTAGAATATGCCTCGGCTACTATCGTATAGAATCGGATATATTCGTGTAATAGAAATATCGGAATAAATATGACAATTAATTTCAAAATTGGAATGAGGGCTTTTCAGCTAGGCGTTTGTGACAGCTGTCAGTTGGGTTCCCCAAGAACTACTAGATGGCGCCGTGCTTAGCTCTGTCTGAGAACGGAGGTTATTGACACAGAGTATATAGGAGTGACAGAATCATATAATTGAAAGAAGACCAGTAACCAATGATACCTTGCTGCATACTATCAGCTATGCAGAAAAGTTTCTTCAGTTACTGGTCAGTTAGCCTCCTTCATTCTGATAGGGCAACCGCTAGCGCCATCTATTGATTAAAAGTTGTACAACTTTATTTTTAAAGTCCCTCTGAAAAGCGCTCATTAAAATAGTGAAGAAAAGTGTTATACAGAGCAGGAAGTAGTATTACACTCGTGTGCTTTCGGCAAACACCGAAGCCTACTCTAGAGCCCGAGGTATATTCTAAAAGCTAACCTCCCTATGTGTCTTTCTCGTCTCCTTGCAGTGAGACGTTTTGAGGCTACATAAAAAAAAAGAAACTGGGTTGCCATGTAATGTGAAGGGCCATTATTCGAAAGGTGCACTTTTTTGCGGTGGTAGCTCAGTGGGTAGAACCATGGACTGGCAAGCGAGAGCCCCAGGTTCGATCACGAGTGCGGGCATGTACCAATGACTTTGTTTAATTTCAAAGTTACGTACATTTGCGAATTTGTAGTCGCAATACCACACGCTAACAGTGAAGGAAAACATCGTGAGGAAACCCGCGGCTTGGTTGGCTCCGCACGTATTGACTAGTCTTTCCTGTGGGCTAGGCCGACTAAGCTGTCAGGATGGTATAGGTGCTGGGCAAGCCTACACCATCTATAAAACCATGTCCCAGGCACTACAGCGTCGGAGTGGTCCCTTCTTCCATGTAGTGTGAGTGAAGATACCACTTGACGCTGTATAAATCATCTCATTAAGTAAGTAGATGCAAAAAAAAGGCACTTTTTTGAAGACTCAAAAGTTGCTCCAGAATCCAGGGCAAAACTCTTGGTTTATGTTGGGACCGCTTCAAGTTGCAGTGACACCAATAAATATTACGCACCAGTCACAATGAGTTGGGCCAAAAATGTATTTTTGTTCTTTTTCGATTGAATTTTCGCAGAGAAGAGTTATGTTTTTGCTTCACTGTGAAAGCAACAAGAATTTAAGTTCCGAAATTTTTTTGTTCTGTTCTATTTATTTATATGTTTTTGAAGTCAAGTTATTTTTAAGTTTTCACGTCTGAAAGTTAGACTGGTTTCTGTTGTGTTTATCACTTGCTTAATTACTATTACTAGTATTTAAATACATAAGCTGCGTGAGCCTTTGATTGGCAACCTTATACCTAAGATTGAAACTGAAAAACCTAAAAATCCTAACTTTTTACTTTTTTCATGAAGCCTAAATACGTTCCACTGCAGGGCACGCATGCCCACCCGTACTGGCGATTTCGAGCACTGAGGCAGTTTAGCACCTCAGATACTCAGGTTTTTTCACGATGTTTTCCTTAACGGTTCAGCCGCTGAAAGCACGGATTATATGTAAGCACCTTTTAAAAAAAGCAACGGAGGCCTTTGTTTTTCTTTACTTCTATATCGTCTTGTATTTCTATATCGTCTATCCAATGTCCAAACCGTTTGACAAATTTTGGCAAATGAGATGCCAAATGGTGTAAACCCAGCAAATGTTACTGGCTAAAAATGACGTCACGAATACTTATAAGACAAAATGGTCTTGCCTTCACTTTTATGCCGTCGGATTTATTGATTTTATAGCATGTTTTTGGACGCTGAAAAGGAGTTTGTATTGGTCAAGGGCATCGAAGTACTGGTTTGAAATAAGAGCAAGGCAATGATTACAAAAGAAGGCAACTTTGCCTTCAAATAACGCGTAAAAATCGGAGCTGTGCTATTTGCCGGGATTTATTTACGATAGCTTCTTTTATCTACAAAGTTAAGCTATAAAAGTATGTTAAAAAGGTTTTTGACAATTTATTGGCATTGTTTCACAAATTGCTAACAAAATATAACATAACCTCACGCCTGTATCCCAAAGGGGTAGGCAGTGACCAGGGACTGCCACTTTTCATGATCCTCACCTTCGCTTTATCAACGTTCATAAGTCGTTGAATGCGGTCACACCGGTTTCGGGTACCTTTTATCTTCCCCTTTGGTAATCTTCTTCTTCTTCTTCAGGCTATATTATGTAGTCCACTGCTGGACATAGCCCTCCCCTAATGAGCGCCATAGCGCCCTGTCCTCAGGTTATAACTTGATAACAATACATAAATAAGTTTTTAGACACTAAATAAGTTTTTAGACACTATTATAAACGCGAAAGTTTGAATGTATGGATGGATGTTTGTTCGTCTTTCACGTGAAAGCTACTGAATGGATTTTAATTAAACTTCACAATAATATAGCTTATACATTCGAATAACACGTAGGCTACAATTTATAAAGATATTCTGTGATATTTTTCAAAAGCACCCATAAAATATTTAGGAGATTACTTTAATGTTAGTTTTTTTCTACGCCACGCTACTTTAAGCTACTCGAAATACTAATCGTCGCTAGTATAATCATAATACACCGAGAGTAATTAGATCTATTGGCATCCATAAATGAGAGGTCTAGAAGACATATACTTAACTTCTTATACAGGAAAACTGTGCTTGCTGTGTGTTGTCGGCCTAGAGAATAGCACCAACCCAATTTTTCCCGCGGGGTCGTAAAAGGCGACTAAGGGACACAAACCGGGGGATAGGCAGCAGCGCCCCCTGCAGTTCAATTCCACCGAACTGCGATCCCCAACCCGCATGCCTAGCGTGGGGATTATTGGCATTACCCCCTATGATGGCACAACGTAGCGCTATTTAGGGGAGGGCTATGTCCAGCAGTGGGCTAGTATAGCCTGAAGACGACAGGAAAACTGACAAAATATGTCAGAGGTGATCAGAAACCTCAAAGTTTAAAATGGCTAATCCGCGGTGTATTCCCTGTATTCAGAGTGCTTAGTGCGAGTTTTTTAACCACTCGATCGCGTTAACGTAAACTTATATTTCTATAGCATCGAGGAAGCGCCACCTAGCGACAAGTATGGAAATTTAAATTGCTGAGTGCGAGTTGTAATGGTTTACGTTGAGAAGTGAACACGTTTACCAGCCAAAACACGAATAAACGCGAGTGCGAGTTGTACTCGTACTGTGACAGCGTTTTGCCAGTTCGAACGGTTAACTTACTCATACTCACTACTCAATGCTCGATTAACGCGGTAGTAAAGTTATTCGATTGGATCTGTCAAACTAGCACTAAGCACTCTGTAAAACTGTATTCTCTCTCTCTCTATATATCTCTCTCTCTCTCTCTCTCTCTCTGGGAGAAGCCCAGTGGTATGTAATAGATACAAAAAAATCTTAGTGCAGAAACTAACGAGGCAGTCGTGATCCTGACTCAACGGCCGTTTATCTCCACCGTGATATCAGGCCATTGAGAAGTTGTAAGATCCAATTAGTGTCGAAATCAGGGTCTCGCAATCCGACCCACTAACGGCCCTTACTCTGTTCGCCACCCAAGTTATTCGGTTTCTTTTTTTTTTAGAGGGTAATTTATTTCATAATATAATTTATGCCACACATGGCAATAAAGTGGCTTTTTCCGCACGTTGCGTGTACGGAAAAAGCCGCTTTCTGGCCAAGTGTAGACATAAAAAGATGTACACAACACGGGAGGTAATGAAGAAAGCTCTCGATCGAATATTTACGTCCCTCGCTTGCAGCTCGGGCCGCAAACTTCTGCGATCTCGGCCTTTCTTTGTATTACCACCCTAGTTGTGTAATGTACTATTACAGACGACCATGGTCCAATGTTTTGTTAGTAGCAATAAATAAAGAACTTAGCCTATGGTGAGTATTTAATATCAAAAAGTGACGTGGTGATGTGCGTGGTGCTGTGGAGCACTTAACCGATTTTAGATTTAAACTGGCATCGGCTAATACATCTTAGGTTGTCTGGAAGAGATCACTTTTTAGTGATAAGGCCGCCGTCCGTACTCTTAGGTTAAGAAATATTTGTGTAATTTCCATTTTTATTTACAATAAAGTGTTCTCTATCTATCTATCTATCTACATCCTTAAGGAGCATTGTATTTGTTTCTATAATAAAATCTCTGAAGATATATTACTTAATTTAAGACTTTAAAAAGACTACTGGACGTGTTTGACTTAAATAACCTAGATTTTGAGATAAGTCAATAAGTTAGGTACTTTGAGTTTCTGTGTAATTTTGAATAAAATACTTTGATTGATTGATTAAAAACGGGGAATGAACAAGGAAATGAAAAAAATGACATTGTATTTTTATTTTTCGGAGTTGGTGCCATAAGAAAAGCTGTTTATATTGAGGAGTAGTCTCTCTTAAGTTTCCCAGGACCTTTCTGAAATACCAAGTATTAATTTAAGACATCCATCCATTAGTAAGGCAACTGTTTTTATGCTATCAAATAAAAAAGGCAATGTGAGGTAAAAATTATAGCGCATATCATGAATTATTGTGGTATTTAATTCACTCATACACAAAAATACATACACACTCACACACATACACACAGTATTATGGAAAAGCGGTGTCACCTGCTCCAGGCATCGTAACTTTGCGTAAATAATCCCTATTTTGTTTACGGTATGTACTGTAAATAAAAAACATAACGAAATTGAATATTTTCGTATTTAATTTTTATTGTGTATTGTATAATTTATAATTTTATGGGGGGATGAGGCAAAACTTTTTATTCGCGAGATCGGTCGGCGCCTGAGTAGTCGGGGGTATGACGTTCGTTCCGGGGCATATCTGATCTCCCTGGCGGTTCAACGAGGTAATGCTGCTAGCGTCATGGGAACTTTTGGGTCGGGTGTGTCCCGGGGCGGTATTTTGATTAATTAAGTTTGATTTTTTTTTATTTTATTGTTTATTGTGATAGTTTTTATGACGAAACTTTGTGCGAATTTTCAGACTATGCATTAATGCCTCTTATTAATTAATGAATAAAATTGTGTTTTTATAATAGTTAACAATCTGCAACTATAATAATAATAATTTGGCCTTTTTGCATCTACCTTATGAGATGATTTATACAGCATCCAGTGGTATCCTCACTCACACTAGATGGTTGAAGGGACCACTCCGACGCTGTAGTGCCTGGGACATGGTTTTATAGATGGTTTTAGGCTTGCCCAGCACCTATACCATCCTGACAGCTTAGTCGGCCTAGCCCACAGGAAAGACTAGTCAATACGTGTGGAGCCAACAAAACCTGCAACTATACGTTAAGAATAAAATAATCTTCGATATCGAAGAGCAGCAATCGTCTTAAATTCTGGTTCTCGGATGTCGTCAATGGTACCTGCGTCGGCATTCGCGACAATAAATCTTATCAGTTCAATGTTATGATGAATAGAATAGCAGTAGAATCTCGTGAAAGAGTAGTAAACATTGGCACTACTCCATCTTCGCTTCGAGTGGCCAAGAGCGTGTAGAAGACTCTCTAAGTGGGTTCTGCCTGAGTAGTACAACGACGCTAGTTGCGTGTTCAGGATGTCAGAAGTCTTAACCTTGTAACGGTGCAAACCTCTTAACACCATTCTTTATACTATTTTTATTTTTAATGCACTAACCCGTGCTAAGGACAAATTAAAAAACCTATTTAGAGGCTAAAAATTTTACCCATGCTGGGATTCGAACCCGCAACCTCTGGCTATCCGTGCCAGCGCTCTACCAATTGAGCACTCAATACTCAATTCAAGATACTCAATTGGTAGAGCGCTGGCACGGATAGCCAGAGGTTGCGGGTTCGAATCCCAGCATGGGTGAAATTTTTAGCCTCCAAATAGGTTTTTATACCATTCTTTATTATATTTCTTTTTCTATCTATCATTTTAAATTATGTCACAAATTGCGAAATTTCCCTCACTTTTCATCATTACCAGCTCACACATTGACTAGATCTGACTATTTAATTTTACCTACTTATCCGTTTTTATCCAGTTTTCTGTTTTATTATAAAATAACAGTATCTACATATAAAGCAACAGTTGAAGTCGTTACAGTTTTTAATATTTTATAAAAGTTATACAACGTAAGGTTGTAACGTAAGGTAATGACGTTACAACCTTACGTTATCAACCCTTGTATGTCCGCACTGCTGGGTCACGGGTCTCTTCCTTCATCGCAGGAAGGTTAGGCCTTACTCCACCACCGAGGCCAAATCCTGGCTGGTGGAGGATTGTAAGACCGTGGCTGGCCTTACTGGCAGAAGTTACTGTCAGAAGCACGGAAATCGTTTCAAATGTGCCTTTGAAATTTGAAGAATTGCCTCGATTCTCCAGGATTTCATTACCATTAAATATCTAGGTAAGCTTCACAGTGAAATCCGTTAGCTACTTTCGTTTCTGAACAATGTGGAACTCCAAGTACCTTTTACAGTATAGTACAGTTGACCTTTTAGATACCGCCGCTACTGCTACGAAGCGATATTTTTTACATCGCTTACGGATTACAGTGTATTTTTTACGTCTATATACGTTCCACAGCAGAGTGCTTAGTGCGAGTTTTTTAACTACTCGATCGCGTTAACGTAATATTTCTATGGCATCGAGGAAGCGCCACCTAGCGACAAGTATGGAAATTAAAATTGCTGAGTGCGAGTTGTAATGGTTTACGTTGGGAAGTGAACACGTTTACCAGCCAAAACACGAATAAACGCGAGTGCGAGTTGTACTGAGACAGCGTTTTGCCAGTTCGAACGGTTAACTTACTCATACTCAATGCTCGATTAACGCGGTAGTAAAGTTATTCGATTGGATCTGTCAAACTCGCACTAAGCACTCAGGGCACAGGCGTTCTCTCAGAGAGAGTGAGAGAGAATTTTAGAGGGTCAGAAACAATGTGTGTGCCTGTATGTAAATTTTATGTTATGTTGTTATGTTAACTACCACGCGAGCCCCCCGTAGATTGACAACTTCGGGCGCTAATTATTTAAACATCTCAGACCTCGCCTGACCTCACCTATGTGTGACAATAGCAAAAAAGTATTTTTGGCTTTTGCATGCCACTGACTGTGGATAGCTAAGACGTACACAATGTCTTATTTAACGACTTAATTAACTGATGTATCTCTTTGTTTGCCAAATGCATTATTCATTATTATTTTTTTTTATTTTCGCGGGTTATAACATTAGAATGGCATTGTACTGCTATTGCCTGGAGAAGGGACAGAAATGACAGCTACACTGACCTGCAAAACTAAGTACGACAGATTTAATTTCGTTTTATCCTAAACTACTCAAAAAGGGGTGGAAAAAGGGAGAAGAAATCTACTATGGAGTTTTAATACACAAAATTAAACTCTTTTTCGAGTCATTTTTTATTTACAAAGTCTTATCTTATCTTATGCTTACCTTAAACTTATCATAAAAAGTTATTGTAATTTTAAAAGTGTGATACTTAGTTTTAAGGGCTGGTCCAGCAGTTCAAAGTCGCTCAGCGAGCTATGGAGAGAGCTATGCTTGGAGTTTCTCTGAAGGATAGGTTTCGTAACGAATGCATCCGACAGAGAACCAAATTTATCGACATAGCTCAGAGAATCAGCTAGCTGAAGTAGCAGTGGGCTGGCCATATCTCGCGAAGAATCGACAACCGTTGGGGTAAACGTGTTCTTGAGTGCAGACCGCGACTCGGCAAATGTATTGTAGGACTCCGACCAGGTGGGATGACGATCTACGAAAAACTGCCGGCAGATGCTGGATGCGGCAAGCTGAAGACAGGGCGCTATGGCGCTCATTAGACGAGGGCCATGTCCAGCAGTGGACTACATAATATAGCCTGAATAAGAAGAAGATACTTAGTTTTGCCAGCCAGTGTAGTATCGTATTAGACAGAAAAACTAACGGCCTTATTTTTAGAAACTCTATTCCACAAAACACTCCGAAACTCCTACTAATATAGACTGTGGTGATGATTGTACAAGGAAAAGACGTAATTACAGAGTAAATAAACATACTCTAAGGTGTGTTTTCGAGAAATCGCATTTTTGTAAAAAAGGCTTATGAAAACTCTAGGGCATGTCCGATGGAGGGTTACACATTTAACGATAACATAACATGTGGTTTCACTACTCCAAAATTTTTTATTATCTACAGCAAATTTAGGGTTTAGAGCTTATTTCTAAACGAGCATAATATTTTATTTCATCTTTCTAAACTAAATGTTTCCGTTTTGTTCCACCAGAGGGCGCCTTTTGCTTCTTCACACAATTACATATAAAAGACCGTTAATCACTACAAATACTACAAATCGGCTCCTTCGATTAAAGAACAAAAAATAAGTCAAATCATTCGGACTTTATACGTAAATACGTTCATAAGCAGAGCCGGATTAACCCTGTGTGGGCCTATAGGCAATACAATTTTCGGGCCCCTTTTCTTTACCTAATCTGACTGACTAAATCATGTGATGTATTTTTTTGCCTTCTACCCACATTCCTGAATACAATTTCTATATACATGCAAAATTAAACGCGACACGATCCGTAAAACGTTTGTTTGCGGACTGCAGTGGGCCCCTGTCGATCCTGGGCCCCTAGGCAGTTGCCTACTCTGCTTTAAGGTTAATCCGGCTCTGTTCATAAGTACACTTAAAATAGATTAGATTAGAATAGATGCGTGATGAAAAGGAAAGTATAAGAAGTACAGAGAAATATGAGAATAGTTTTAAAAACTTTAGTCTTTATTGTGTATATAGTGGTTATTGTGTAAAAGTACGTCCTTTAGAGCTCCATTATTTGACCGCGGAACGCTGATGAACGATGCGAGAAAAAACTGAATAATCCTCATCAAAAAGCCATTATCCGAGGATGTGTTAACAAAACCCTTGGCTGACTTCCAAGCGACACCCGAACTCTCCTTACCGTCCCTATTAACATACAATATTGGGAACTCAAGTCTGTTCATTTGTTTGTTGATTGTTATTAGATTTTTGCTGCAGAAGCTACAACAGATGCGGCAAACCTTTGATAGAGTTAACACGTGGAAACACAGAGGTCAGAAAAATGTCATCTATTTCGACTATTACTTTTAAGTATAGACGTATCGATATCAACACTTTATATTATAAAGTGTTGATATCGATACGTCTATACGATAGGGACATATTATGTCCCCACTGTTGGGGCACGGGTCTCTTCCTGCATCGCAGGAAGGTCAGGGCATATACTCGGGCCAAGTACGGGTTAGTGGAGGATTGTAAGACTGGCGGGCCTTAGTAGTGTCAGAAGTTATCAGAAGCACTCGGAAAAAATGCCACTAGCGGTAGTCAAGGGATGGTCACCCATCCAGTACCTGGCCGCGCCTGTTGTTGCTTAACCCAAGGGATTGATTCAAATTACTCGGTTTTACTAGGCCACGAGCGCTTCTTGAGTTGAGTGAATTAAGTTGACAGATCCAGTTTCGAATCGAGAAATCTTAAAAACCCATTTAAAGTTTTTTTTTACATCGGAATGATTTCGCTATACCCGTTATATTCTTTTTGTTGCACTCACCCGTTCTGAGGACAATGTTAAAAACCTCTTATTTAGAGGCAAAAAATTCCATTCGAACCCGCGACCTCTGGCTAACCGTACCAGGGCTCTCCCAACTGAGCTAATGGGCAAGTGCCGGCATCAGCGAAATTTCGAACCTCTTTACAATATTCTCTGTATTATTTAGAAATTTTGTTTCAGAAATGGGCAATTAGTAACGCCTCGCCTTCTATCAGAACAATGACCCACGGAAAAAAGTTGCATGGCTTATCCTCCGACATTGTCAGTGTAGTATGTCGCAACCCTAATAGTGCTTTGTGATGGCTGCTTGAGGATAGTCTGAAACCTCATCAGCCGAAGATGCGAACGGATGCCAGCCATCAGTCTTCTCGTGACCACGATGACTGTAACGTCGTCGAAACGTCGAGGTAAAATAGCAATAAATTACTACGCGATTAAGCTCCGAAAATATTCTAACTATAATGAACCACGGACTCGGCGTTCCCGCAGCGCTCTAGCTGGTATACTAATCTAGCTAATAAATTCGAGATATTTCCAAGAAAACCTTCTTACACAAACATAGGTACTAGCGTATTCGATAGCTGTTTTTCAGACACATTCATATTGCTTTCAAATTAGCCAAAATGTATGGTGTAAATAAATAGATAGGTATTTAGAATAAATTTCTATTGAAATAAGCGAAGCCTCGGAAAATGCTTATATTTTCCCATAACATTGGTCGAGTCTTACTTATTGCTAGATGGTTTTGCGAACGCCCCTTTGGAAGATTGATGTCAATACTGTATCCTGTTATTTACAATTTTTGTTTCTTTGAGCATATCTGCTCAAAATTGTGAATAACAGGATGTAATGTAATGAATTTTTGTTTCATTTGAGTGTAGTAACGGCAACTATTAATATAAAGTAGTCAACTATTTTAGAATCTAAAAACCTATTTAGAGGCTAAAAATTTCACCCATGCCGGGATTCGAACCCGCAACCTCTGGCTATCCGTACCAGCGCTCTACCAATTGAGCCAATGGGCGACTCACGGCATCAGTGAAATTTCTAACCTGTTTACAATATTCTCTGTATTACGTACAGGCAGCGACATCTGACTTAAGCAAATTGCATTACTTACAGCCCCGACCACCTACTTTGCAGTTAGGTTTAACATCGGAACGATATCACTGTACCCACATGATTACACTATTTTTTATTTTTTATGCACTAACCCGTGCTAAGGAACAAATTTAAAAACCTATTTAGAGGCTAAAAATTTCACCCATGCCGGGATTCGAACCCGCAACCTCTGGTTATTTTAGAATCACTCTTGGCCCCGGCTGCCTGAGTGATGTTATACGATCACGAATATAAAGCAGGATAGGGCGCGTTTAGTGCAGAGATCGGTAACTAACGCTAGTGGCATTTTTCCGAGAGGTTCCGTGCTTTGCAAGGCCGTTCAGCAGTTGGTGCCGGCTGCCATCGATAGATGGCAGTCGTTAAGTCAAGTCAGAGGCCATGAGGCCTAAAAACTTCTAGCAGTAAGACCAGCCACAAGTCTTGCAAGCCTCTGCCAATCCGGACTTGGCCCCCGTGATCGAGTAAGGCCTATACCTTCCTCAGGGAAGAGACCCGTGCTCCTTGGTGAGGACATAATGAGTTGATGATGATGAACTATTTCTTTACAGATGTAAATATTTTTGGGCGAAAATTATATGGCCTGAAAAACAACATTCTTTTTAAGTTGCGTCGCTAACCCAATGGTATTTCGATAATTTAACAACATATTTTTTTAACAAAAACGCACTGAAAATTACCTATCTAGCAGTTAGTTATTGTCCATTCATTTCATATTGATATCAACTCTTTGTATGTCCCTACTGCTGGGGCACGAGTCTGTTAATGCATCGCGGGAAGGTCAGGCTATACTCTACCACGGGGGCCAAGTCCAGGTAGGTAGAAGGTTGGAAAACAGTGGCGGGCCTTTCTGTCAAAAGTTATCAAGCCACCTAGAAGGCCTCTGACATCGCTTAGTGACTGCCATCGCATGACTGCCGGCACCAACGCCTTAACCTGCCTTTTTAACGTAACTGTTCATACTCCGTACTCAGTCTTCGACGAATTAACATATTAACAATTCTGTTAATTATACAATTTTTTTTTAATGCACTAACCCGTGCTAAGGACAATTTTAAAAACCTATTTAGAGGCTAAAAAATTCACCCACCCCGGGATTCGACCCGCGACCTCTGGCTATCCGTGCCAGCGCTCTTTCCGACTGAGCTAATAGGCGATTCACCGGCATCAGTGAAATTTCGAACCTCTACACTATTCTCTGTATTACGTAAAGGCAGCGACATCTGGCTGAAGTAAATTGCATCACTTACAATACTTAAATATACTTAAATAGGTTTTTAAAATTGTCCTTAGCGCCTTTTGTACAATAAAGTGTATTCTTATTTTATTCCTATTTCCATTAGGAACACTATGATTTGTTCTAACAAACATTTTTTTCATTTGCAAGTTCTTATGAGGTGAGAACATTCCCTGAGAACATTCCATCCTACGGACGAAAATTGGTCTAAGCCTAAATACCTACTTATCTTCGTAGAAGAGCGAAACTAAATTAGTCCGTCTGCCCTCATCTTACTTATTTTGTTACAGTTTCTCATCCCATTTCAGTCAGCCATAATTACCTGGGAAGGTACGTACGTACCTACACGGGAAACCCATTAGACAGCCAGTTTCCTAAATTAGTGGAAGCTGAGGAAGGTATTATGCTTTATTGTTCTTACCTGATGATTATATCGCACTTCCAAACCGTTGGAACGTCCACATAAGGAAAGGAATAACGTGGAATCAGTTTTTTCGGTATGCCAATTTCCGCAACCAAACCAGTCTCTGTCTCTGCCACCGGGTGTTTGTTACAATGCTGACAAACCTCCTTTGCTTTACTAACATTCATTAGTCATTGCATACGCACACGCATTGTTTAAAGGAAGGCCAATGAGACGAGATAAAGAATGTAAACAAACGGACCGTTACTGAGTTACATTGCGATAGTGAGCGATTATTATCTCTGTCCTTGTCACACGTATGCGGTAATGGCGTCATTTGATCGACGACAGCTGCCGTTGCGTATTTCGTGGTATAGGAAAACTTTCAGTACGGCAGTTGTCAACATTTGGTGTCATCCGCCATTTTGTGAACAATAATAACTCATTCCTGTTTAGATTGCGTTCGAAGTGATACGTATTTTTTCGTTTCCGTATTTACTAAGTTTATTGTGTTTATTAATCCGTTACTGCTAGTTTTCTTGTTGATTTTCGCTGTTATTGTAATTAGTTGTTGGTTTTAATTATGGAATCACAGCCTGGCGGCCCTAGACACCTTAGGACTCTTCCGGTGGATCCCGTTTGACAAATACAGAAGACAGCAATTAGAATAGGTAATTCGAAATTATAACTATAATTTATTCAAATAAAAATGTTTTGAACCCCTGAAACTTTGTTTACATTCTTTATCTCGTCTCATTGGCCTTCCTTTAGTTTAGAATTGAGATTTCCGCTGCTATTTTGCCACTAGAGGGCGTTTTGCATTTGTAACTCGCAGTATGATTGTGTTTCAGTTTTAATTATAAAATAAGAGTACTTGGACTATAATTACGCCGGGTTCTTTCAATTCCCAAATTAGTGTTGCACTGCTCGAACACGCACGCATGTGTTTGGAAGTGATCTAAAAAGTAAGGGCAGACAAAACCTTTAAACAGGTTGACCCTAGTCAAGCCCGTTTAAAGCCGGTTTTCCCTAGCTTTAAGACTGTTAAGTCTGTTAAAGTACTATAAAACGATAATCTTGGCGGTTGCATGTCTTATGGTAGGTTCCTTTCCTTTTCTAATTTATTTGTGTTTTGAATTTTTACTTTTCATAAAAAACATAAATAGCATTTTGTATAGTTTTGTTTCTATTTTGTAATGGCAAAGTAAAAAATATAATCGACCACTTTTTTGCAGGACAATAATTTACTAAAATCTGTGACATAACATTGGCATAGCGCGCATTTACCAAGATATTTAAAAAAACCTAAGTAAAACTAAATAAAAAATGTTCGCCAAATACAAACTAACAAAAAATAAGTATAACTCTAATTACACTACTGTTCAATAGAGAGTTATCAATCTACTTTCTAAAGTCAAAAGAAATCTAAAGAATTTTATTCAATAAAATAAAATGTTTACTTAATAAACGTCAAAGCTGTTAGCTGTTAGTTTTACAATTAATAGATTATGTGGAGAAAAAACGCCACATTTATTGTTTTCAATGAAGTAAGTATTAACCTATAATTCGATTATTATAGAAAACAAAACACAAGTTATTGGCAATAGCAGTGAGTTCAATTCGAGTGTCTCAGATATTGTGCTATTTACAAATAATCACGTGCTCGTAGTGAACAGGCAGTTTATTCTAAGGAGTTAGCGGATTTCCCTATTTCAACAGTAAAAAAACTCGCAATGTTGCTGCCCATACCATTGGCACTCCACCCGCGTTTTCACGATCTAAATACACTCGAACCGAGTGACCTATTTTAGCTACTAAGGCGGTGGACTTTTATCACAATTTCGAACTTAAATCACAGATGAAAACATCTCGTACAATCGGACCGTACTATACCTATGATTGAAGCGCTCGTGGCCTAGTCGAACCGAGTGATTGGAATCAATCGCTTGAGTTAAGCAACAACAGGCGCGGTCAGGTGAAGGATGGAGACCGTCTCGTGACTACCGCTAGTGGCATTTTTCCGAGCGCTTCCGTGCTTCGCAAGGCACGTGGAGCCGTCGGTGCCGGCTGTCATGTGGCAGTTGTTATGCCATGTCAGAGGCCTTATGGACAGCTTGATAACTTCTGTCAGTAATGCCCGCGACTGCCTTACAATCCTCCACCAACCCGGACTTGGCCCACGTGGTGGAGTATGACCTAACCTTCCTGCGATGCGGGAAGAGCCCCGTGCCCCAGCAGTGAGGACATACAAGGGTTAATACCGAATTGATACAAACGGATGTAATAAATACTTTTTTTCTCACTGTCAAATAGCCTATTCACTAAGATGATTCTACGTTATCAACCCTTGTTGTCCCCACTGCTGGGGCACGGGTCTCTTCCTGCATCGCAGGAAGGTTAGGCCATACTCCACCACGGGGCCAAGTCCGGATTGGTGGAGGATTGTAAAACAGTGGCGGGCCTTACTGTCAGAAGTTATCAAGCCGCCCAAAAAGGCCTCTGACATGGCTTAACGACAGCCATTATATGACAGCTGGCACCAACGGCTTAACGTGCCTTGCGAAGCACGGAAGCGCTCGGAAAATGCCACTAGCGGTAGTCACGGGACGCTCACCCATCCCGTACCTGACCGCGCCTGTTGTTGCTTAACCAAGTGATCGATTCCAATCACTCGATTCGCCTAGGCCACGAGCGCTTCTCCTAGGCCACGAGCACTTCTTGAGATGAGTGTACAGCACTATCTAAATGATATTTCTTAACGATTCGCGATTCAATAATTGACTGTACTCGCCACTTCAGTCTACCCGTGACCACGGCAACTGCAACGTTGCCAAAACGTCTATATTAGTCCACTTCTGGACATAGCCCTCCCCTAATGAGCGCCACAGCGCTAGGTTGTGCCATCAATGGGGGGTAGTGCCCATAATCCCCACGCTGGGCATGCGGATTGGGGATCCCAGTTTGGTGGAATTTGTCCTACGTGGAGCGCTGCTGCCCACCCCTCAGTTTGTGTCCCTGAGTCGCCTTTTACGACACCTGCGGGAAGAATTTGGGAGCCGTTTAACCTATGACTGTTTTAGTAGACTACAGTGTTCAGTTAAAAATATGAATCACTCTGTCCGAGCGTACTAAGAACGTGAAAATGCGGCTTTATCTAGATTTTGTGAAACCCTTTAGTACCCAAATCGGCGCACTGGTTAGTCGTAAAAACGGAGTACAATTGGAAGCCTCTTTTTAGCTTGCATATTAAGGTGTGAACAGACTGGGTACGGATTGTGGCATCCTTTCCGAAAGTATGCGGTTAGTTAGTTAGACCTGAGATTTCCGCAATAGCCTCATACTTGGGCCACTGTACGTAGCAAGCACTGAAGTATGTTGACACTTCAGATTCTAGGGTTTCCTCACGATGTTTTTCTACACAGTTGGCGAGTGATATTGCTACTATAACTTCACAAACGTACATAACTTTAAAAACAAAGTCATTGGTACATGATGGGATTCAAACCCACGACCTCCCTATTGAGAAGCCGGCGTTCCACCGCTCCGTTACTACAGCCCCCGCAAAGTATGCGGTATACGTAAGAGACTATAGACAACTGCTGCAACCTCTAAGCTGATGTAGGATTGAGCGAGTCACTTATGCGTTATGGGCCCAGATAAGTGGACAAAATCTCTTAAGGGTTAAATTTAAAAAACGGCCAAACACGTTTTTAATCAATTGTGTTGAAGAGTATGTATTTTTATTTCAAGAAAACTAGACAACATTCTTTATACCTCACATACAAATTTTGGCAACCCTTTTTGCCCCCTTAAGGGTTGAATTAAAAAAAAATCCGGTCTTATATATAGACCCACTGACTGAGTTCCACGCTACATGACCTACAGAGCCGAGACATGGACACTCACGAAAGGGTTGGTCCACCAGTTCAAAGTCGCTCAGCAAGCTATGGAGAGAGCTGTGTTCAAAGTTTCTCTGAAAGATAGGATTCGGTACGAATGCATCCGACAGAGAACCTAAGTTATCGACATAGCTGAAAGAATCAGCAAGCTAAAGTGGCAGTGGGCTGGCCATATCTCGCGAAGAACCGTCAACCGCTGGGGTAAATGTGTTCTTGAGTGGAGTCCGTGACTCGGCATACGTAGTGTAGGACGCCCTCCAACTAGGTGGGATGACGATCTGCGAAAAACTGCAGGCAGATGCTGGATGCGGCAAGCTGAAGACAGGGCGCTATGGCGCTCATTAGGGGAGGGCTATGTCCAGCAGTGGACTAGTATAGCCTGACGACGACGACGACGACGAGTACTTGCTTAGAAAGTTGGACTACGGGCAAAGTAAAAGGCATCACTGAAATTAACTTTTCTATATTTTCACTAGGAAGGATACATGAGCACACACCAATTGGCGCGAAACACAAGAATGAAAAGAAAAGTCATGTGTCAAGCAAGAGTGAATAGGGTTACAGGAACCTAAAGGGTGAGCCTTTGGGTTCGCAACCCTAAAAAGTACACCAAGTATTACATTTTTTCCATTACAAAGCACTACAAACTCCAACATTCCTGCATCTCGTGTTTGTTTTAATCAATGTGTTTCAATGACATACCATAAATATAGCGTCCGACTAACAATAGTTGCACCGGCCGTCCCCAGGCATACGACCTGCCTGGCGGGAAATTGCCCTTTATAGTGGCAGAGCACGATCACCCGCTTTTCCCTATAACTTTATTTAACATTTGAACGGAACCCTCTGAATGCGAATCTTACTCGCTCTTTAACGATTTCTTTAGATTCACTTTTTAGACACGCTTACTGCTTACAAAAGTGTTAGTGATTAAACACGAATAACTTACTAGTATATTAGCACCCTTACGTTAGACAGAAACTTTATGAGCCATACTTCATATCATAAAGGACGGGGGTAAAATAAGGGATTTCCGAAGGTTGCGGGTTTTACAACCCGACTGATATAAAAACCCGTGAAAGTGGTGGGGACTAGACATGAGATCTGAAACAATATAAATAGGCATTAAGTTCGTTGAAAGGTAAACATGTTTACCTGAATGTTTTCTGGGAAACTTAATTATATCTTCCACAAGTTTGGGTGTTTTTGATGTGCGTCACTCAACCGCGATCAAATGGCTGGATTGATTTAAGCTTATTAAATAGTGACATGACATGACAGTGAATAGTGATAACGAGAAGCGTTCGTGGCCTAGTCGAACTGAGTGACTGGTGTTGAGTTAAGCAACTACAGGCGCGATCAGGTGCAGGATGGGTGATCGTCCTGTGACTACCGCTAGTGGCATTATTTGGGAGTTCTTTCGTGCTTCGCAAGGCACGTTAAGCCGTTGGTGCCGGCTGTCATGTAATGGCAGTCGTTAGGTCATGTCAAAGGCCTTATGGGCGGTTAAAAATTTCTGACAGTAAGGCCCGTCACTGTCTTACAATCCTCTACCAACCCGGACTTGGCCCCCGTGGTGGAGTATGGCCTAACCTTCCTGCGTTGCAGGAAGAGACCCGTGCCCGTAGTTTGAGGGCCATAGTAAAATAAGCGTGCCTTAATAAAATTTTTTTAAGGCGCTTATTTACATGTCTCAAAAATATCCTAAGCGACATTAAAATTATAAAATAACCACAAAAAACGCTACCAATTTCAGTTTATAAAACAATACAATTTCTGTTAAAAAACGTTATATACGTATACTCCGTACGTAAAATAGCGTCGGTAGCGGAGCGGTAGAAAGCTACTCGCTAACTGCAAAGGAAAACATTGTGAGGAAACCCTATTACAGTGGCCTAACTATGAGGCTAAGTGAGGTAATATCAGGTCTAACTAACTACTCCATATAGTAATAGTTCAGCGCCGTTTACTTTTATCCCAAGGTTTAATAAACATTGGCCTTTGCATCTACGTAATGAGATGATTTATGTAGCGTTCACTGGTTCATTAACACTAGATGCGTGAAGGGACCACTAAGATGCTGCAGTGCCTAGGTCTTGGCTTTAGATGGTGAAGCCTGCCCAGCACCAACACCTTACACCAGCCTGACAGCTTAGTCGGCCTAGTGCACAGGAAAGACTAGTCAATACTCGCGGTGCCAACGAAGCCGCGGGTTTCCTCACGGTGTTTTCCTTCACAGCGTGAAGAAAAACATCATGAAGTTTAATAAGATGTAGCGGCAAAACCCTCCTGCAGATATTGTTTCAATTATGTTGCGGAACAAACATGTTTTCGTAGCCAATTTTGAAAGTTTGTACTAAATTCATTATAAAGCGAAACTTTCCCTGCTTTCTGCTCAGAACCTGGTAGAAGTTTGAATTATTGTAGTGAGGTCGATTCTGTTAGTATTTATTTAAAGTGTAGTGCGAGTTTTTTAACTACTCGATCGCGTTAACGTAAACTGATATTTCTATGGCATCGAGGAAGCGCCACCTAGCGACAAGTATGGAAATTAAAATTGCTGTGTGCGAGTTGTAATGGTTTACGTTGAGAAGTGAACACGTTTACCAGCCAAAACACGAATAAACGCGAGTGCGAGTTGTACTGTGACAGCGTTTCGCCAGTTCGAACGGTTAACTTACTCATACTCACTACTCGATGCTCGATTAACGCGGTAGTAAAGTCACTCGATTGGATCTGTCAAACTCGCACTAAGCACTCCGGTAATTTTGGCATCGTTGGATGGATCCATTGCTTAACAAATAGTGTACAGATAATGTGACTGCTATCGTACATTTAATGATAATCATTATCATCAACAATCCATTACGTCCCCTCCATGGGGACGTAATGGGTTGTTGATGATGTCTCTTCCTTGAGGACGGTATAGGCCATACTCTACCACGGGGGCCAAGTCCGGATTGGTGGAGGCTTGCAAGACTAGTGGCTGGCTTTGCTGTCAGAAGTTATCAAGCCGCCCTAAGGCCTCTACCTTGGCTTAACGACTGCCATCTATCGCCGGCAGCCGGCACCGTAACGTGCCTTGCAAAGTACGGAACCCGTTCGGAAAAATACAACTAGCATTAGTCATAGACGGTTTACCCATTCATGCACTGAACGCGTCGTTTGTTGCAAAGTTAGCCCCGAGTATTGTTTGATCATGTGAAAAGTTCAAATTACTACCGAACTCAATCATAAACTGCCCCGGTTAGTTCCTAGCGATTTATTTGGGTCTGTCCACTCGGATCACAGAAACGGATTACCTACAGTCGCAACGGATCACATCAAACCAAGCAAAATATTCCACCGAATTCCACTTTTTTGATTACATTTTTTCCATTCAGATCACACCACACACCACCTTACTAATAAATAAGTTATACACTCTGAATAACTATTTGACGTACATATATCAATTTAAACTGGTTTACCGCAGATAGCGTACAAATAACCTGTTTGTGAGACCTCTCATTACACAGCTCCTAACCTTTATTAGTAAGGCCGAATGACTATGAAAGAAACATACTTATTATACAAATTTATCGATTACATTCCTACTAATTGTAGACTTTTAGTCCGAATCTACTTACTAAAAACCGGACTACAAGTCTACAATGTGTTGTGCTTACGAAAGTTTTAGTTCAAAAACATTCCTACTAACATTAATGGTGTGATCTGAATGGAAAAAATCTATTCAAAATGCAGTCCACTCGGATCATATGATCCGAGTGGAATATTTTGCTTGGTTTGATGTGATCCGTTGCGACTGTGATCCGGTTCTGTGATCCGAGTGGACGAACCCAGATATTTGAGTGATTGGTTTTAAAACGTGGTATGTGCTTCAACTTTGCGCCTCTGGTAAATTCGGTTTACCTTAGAACAATTTATTTGCAAAATCCCGAAAGTTGTCCGATTAGTGAAAGTTGTGTAGCGTGGAATACAGGGTCTCCTCACAGGCTTATTGGGGTAGCTGGCTGGATTTAGTTGCCGATGGAATTTTTCTTTTATTGCTTTTTGCTTTCGACGGCCGTGGAAATAGCTCTGCATTTTTATCGTACCTATAAAGTTCGTAGCGAGATGAAATTTTCACAGAACACGTGTCATTGAAGCGGAATGCCGAACAAAAAATAAGAATATAAAATTGAAAGGAAAAAAGCGGTAAACGGTAACACTAGCAACAGTCGCAATTGGTCGGTTTTTGTTCATATCTCATGTACTGGTATCATACAAAAAGATTTAGAAATAGATACATCTGATACCAACCCTTTGCATCTCCTTACTGCAAAGGGCCTCTTCCTGCATAACAGAAAGGTTAGGCCGTACTCCGGGCCCAAGTCCGCGTTGGTGGAGGATTGTAAGACAGTGGCGTGCCTTACTGTGTAGCGAAATGAACATTTCACAAAACACGTGTCATTGAAGCGGAATGACGAACAAAAAATAAGAATATAAAATTGAAAGGAAAAAAGCGGTAAACGGTAACACTAGCAACAGTCGCAATTGGTCGGTTTTTGTTCATATCTCATGAACTGATATCATACAAAAAGATTTAGAAATAGATACATCTGATATCAACCCTTTGCATCTCCTTACTGCAAAGGGTCTCTTCCTGCATAACAGAAAGGTTAGGCCATACTCCGTGGCCAAGTCCGGGTTGGTGGAGGATTGTAAGACAGTGGCGTGCCTTACTGTCAGAAGTTATCAAGCCTCCCATAGGGCCTCTGACATGGCTTGACGACAGCCATTACATGACAGCCGGCACCAACGGCTTAGCGTGCCTTGCTTAGCACGGAAGCGCTCGGAAAAATGCCACTAACGGTAGCCACGGCCTAGTGATTGACTCCAATCACTCGGTTGACGCCGCGAGCGCATCAATTATTGTTATTATTATCAAAATTGCTTTCGAAGTTACAACAGAGTTGTCAATTCCAAATCTATCTTCTACTTTTAAATCCTTAATATGAAAATTGAGTGAGTTACCAGAGTGTCTGAGCTGTTCATACCTCAGCGGTTGAAACTGGCAGTCCGCGCGTTTTTATCAATGTTAACATTGAAAAACACTTTGTTCTGATATTAAATATAGGTTTAATTTATCATACTATCACCGGGGCCAAAGTGGAATGCATCTGAATGAAGAAATTTGTATAAAAAACCTGGGACCTTAGGAAGCCATGACAAAGGTGAGACAACCCAGTAAGGTTATACGGAGATTTTCCGAACACAAGTGACGCTGAATTGAGCTTTCTGTCTGAAATAATACCTTATAAATACAAATACGATTGCCTCATTGGACGTTGTTTACAACCACTTTACACGATGAGAGTTTTCGATTCAAATCCCGGCCCTGAACAAAGACCACAGAAATATGGGATCGATGCAGTTCTACAGCATATAATTCACACCACCTCTGTAATCTTCTGAATAAGACAGACTAGCAATGAGGAACAGGCCTGTGTGTTATAAATACAGGTCAGGTGATAATCTAGCTTTAGCACCAGATACCAACTAGTATTATTTGGGTTCTTCTTCTTCAGGCTATATAAGTCCACTGCTGCATAGCCCTCCCCTAAAGACCGCCATAGCGCAAGGTTGTGCCATCATTGGGGGTAATGCCCATAATCCCCAAGCTGGGCATGCGGGTTGGGGATTCTTCTATTCACACCGAATGGTTGAACTCTATGATATTTCTATTTTTGTAACCAGTACTTTGAAATAAAGAATTTTGAATATAACCCATATTTTTGTCAGCGTCTGCGCCACCAATGGAAACACACCGACGTGGTTTTTTTTACAAATTGTTCTATGTAGTTGCCTGTCCATAAACACTGTAATATATTGCTTCAGTCCATCCGAAGTTTGTCTGAAAGAGATCACTTTTAGTGATAAGGCCGCCGTCTGTACTCTTAGGTTAAGGAATCTTTTTTAAATTCCTTCTTTATGTACAATAAAGAATTCTCTATCTATCCATCTATCTAAAATCCAACGCTAGCTTCCAGACAAAGCAGCTATGATTTAACGAAACAGTACACGAATGAAATGTGTATTTAAAAAAACATTATAAATAAATAAAAAAATTTATAAGTTTGCTTAAAAATTGCCCGAAAAGTAACCTGAGCAAGCAAATACTGCGGATTTAAAAAAAACAGAAGTATACTGTGTAGTGAAATTTTTATGGCATCGCATGGCTGGTATTCTATAAAAAAATTCATACACTCGTACTATAGGTCAGGAGTAAAATAGATAACGTAGGTGTGACGTATGTAGGTTGACGTCCGACCAGGTGGGATGATGATGATGACGATCTGCGAAAACTGCAGGTAGATGCTGGATGCGGCAAGCTGAAGATAAGGCGTGGCGCTCAGTAGGAGAAAGCTATGTCCAGCAGTGGACTAGAATAGTTTGAAGATGACGTGGATGAAGATAGATAAATAAATAGATAGAATATTTATTATTGTACACAGAAATTTTATAGTAACAGAAATTATATTAAATATAGTGTAATTGTACTTAGATATAATTGTATGTGGCCTTATCACTAAAAGCAATATCATAATTGCTTTTAATAAGCAATTTCTAAGCAACAAGGTAGATGTCGCTGCCTGTAGTACCTAATACAGAGAATATTGTAAAGAGGTTCGAAATTTAACTGATGCCGGTGAGTCGCCCATTGGCTCAGTTGGAAAGAGCGCTGGCACGAATAGCCAGAGGTCGCGGGTTCGAATCCCGGCATGGGTAGGATACTTTGCCTCTAAACAGGTTTTTAAAAACAAGGTATCTTTAAAGGCGACTTTCTGCGCGATTTCAAGCCTGGGCCAACTGCTAATCCATCGTTTGCTAAGCGATATCCATTTATGTTGGAAGCTTTACGTTCACCCATTGGTTGCTTTATTTACCCCAGTAGATATTTCCCTTTAGTTTTACTTGTTTAGTTTAAGCTATAGTATTTTCTAAGGTTAACACGAGCAGTAGACATAATTAAAACTGTTTTTATACGGATTTATGCTCGTTTATTACTTTATACGGATTTATGCTCGTTTACTTTTTCAGGTGCCGTGGTCCCGGATGACGGAGGACGTGGTCATCCGGGACCACGGCACCTGAAAAAGTGCCGAAACGTTGGAAAATTGTAAAAAATTTAATAAACGAGCATAAACCCGTAAACAGTTTTAATTAGTTTAAGCTATTCAATCCTGACCATGAAAATAATAATGGTTTTTCTATTATTATTGTTATTTTAGGACTTAAGAAATCAAGGTGCCCTTTTTGTGAATCTAGGGGTAATTTATTGTACATGTTATACGATGCACCATATGGCTGAAGCGGTGGTAGCTCAGTGGGTAGAACCATGGACTGGCAAGCGAGAGCCCCAGGTTCGATCCCGAGTGCGGGCATGTACCAATGACTTTGTTTAATTTCAAAGTTACGTACATTTGCGAATTTGCAGTCGCAATACCACACGCTAACGGTGAAGGAAAAACATCGTGAGGAAACCCGCGGCTTGGTTGGCTCCGCACGTATTGACTACTCTTTCCTGTGGGCTAGGCCGACTAAGCTGTCAGGATGGTATAGGTGCTGGGCAAGCCTACACCATCTTTAAAACCATGTCCCAGGCACTACAGCGTCGGAGTGGTCCCTTCACCTGTGAAGAGACTACTGGACGCTGTATAAATCATCTCTTTAAGTAGATGCAAAAAGGCCAATATTATTATATGGCTGTATAACATGTACAATAAATGGAATACCCATGGCTCTGGGTATTCCATTTTGTACTATTTTGGTCTACGTTCCTTTAGTTATATTAGATATGTTCAACCAGCATCTGATGTAAGCCCATTCTGTAACGCAACAACTTATTTCGTCTAGTCAGATATGTGGTGCCTAAATACATACCATGTTTTTTAGAATTTAAACCGCGTAGTATGGCCATCCTACTGCAATAGATATAGAGCTAATGTTTTTTTTCCATCAAAGAACTAACTGCTAAACAGCTATGACCTTTTTATTGTAATGTCAGTCGCAAATTGAAGGAAAAACGTAATGTCCAAAGTCTGCGCGCAATTCCTTAGAAGAATTATTCCACTTTACCCCACTACGAACCCCCCCCCCCGCTGGTGGGGCAAAGTGGGAATCTAAAATCTGACAGTGGAATCTGCCCTAGTGAAACTGGATGTAGTGGGGTAGATTCCACTAGTCTTAAGTCTCTGTGTCTGTCTTTTTTTGTAACGTATTATTATTTAATTTCATTGGTGGCGCTAGTTATCATCCCAATGCGCCTTAAATCATGTCTTTCAGGAACTGCGAAATTTAAGAAATAAATGCCGACAACGCGCCATTGCTGATCTATTTAGACGATATCAACCCTTGTATGCCCTCACTGCTGGGGCACGGGTCTTTTCCTGCATCGCAGTAAGGTAAGGCCACCACGGGGGCCAAGTCCGGGTTGGTGGAGGATTGTAAGACAGTGGCGGGCCTTACTGTCAGAAGTCATCAAGCCATGGCTTAATGACTGCCATTACATGACAGCCCGTACCAACAGCTTATCGTGTGTTGCAAAGCACGGAAGCGCTCGGAAAAATGCCACAAGTGGTAGTCACGAAGCAGTCACCCATCCTGCAAATGACCGTGCCTGTTGTTGCTTAACCCAAGTAATTGATTCCAATCACTCGGTTCGCCTAGGCAACGAGCGCTTCTATTTAGTATATAATATAAAAGAGTATTATGTTTCATAATCGCGTAAACCATTTATTATTAAGGAATGTATGACACTTCCAAACAATTATTAATAAATTTCCTAAAGGGCCAACCCTGGTGGGGCAAAAGACACCGAGACTTAAGTGGAATCTGACCCACTACATCGAATTTCAGTGGGGCAGATTCCACTGTCAGATTTTAGGTTTCCACTTTACCCCAACAGTGGGGCGGCGTAGTGGGGCAAAGTGTAATAATTCCTCTTAGAAGGCTGCCACACGGGCACACACGGGGGCGTTGCGGCTGCCCTGCGTCGAAGAAGGTATCTTGATATTAATAACATGAATACTGCGGTGCGCCGCCTCCTCAGAACAAAAAGAGTAGAAGTCGTAAGTGGGCGGTGCCCGCGTGCCTCGCATTAGCAATGTATTGCCTATACGTATCTAGTCTCTGACAGGTCTTCTTGCCTCAGTTGTCATTGGTTTAGCAAGGAGAATTTAATTCTCCGTGCTATATATAGCAAGGAGAATTATATATATTTATAATATATTTACATACATATATCTTGACTGAACGAAGCTGAAGTGGCCACGGCGACCGCTTCAGCTCCGTTCTAGTCGTCGCTGGTGTGCTCCTGCATGGCTAACAAACGTCTGTTTCCACCTAAAGTGCCTGCGCAAAATTCTGGACATTCCTTGGTCTGATCGCATTCGTAATACCGAAGTGCTGCAGAAGGCCAATATATCTGATAAGTCACATGAGGACATCATCATCACGAATACAGTGCTTACAAACATTCAAACAAAAAAAAATGTATAATACAATCAGTGCCACCTGTAAACAAGTTATCAATACTAGAACTTATTCCATCTAACATAAGGGTGAAACTCGTGAAGCAAGTGTCACCGAGTATAGTTTCCCCATCACTCAGTGCGCAATAACAACAAGGCCCTGTTCATACAACTACAATTCATGGTTTCATGATTAACCCACAAATAAACAAGTAGGAAAACTCGGACGCGCAATGTAAACGAATTATTATAACAAAGTATGAATTGTAGCTTCATGAAACGTGGGCCGATATACTGTGCTCACTGGAAAATTAAAACAATGGACCTTTATTTTCGGCGTCAATATGGCTGTATTGTACTTCAATTAAGCACGTTGGTTTCAAGAATAGCCCCCACATTATTACCAGAATTTCTACCTAACTGCTAACAAATTGGTATGGCATAAAATAACTGACAACTTTCAATATAAAAATTTGTTACCAAGTACCATAATACTAAACCCGACACTCATTTGGTAACATAGAAAATACAGAATTGTAATTTTAAATTAAACTTTTCTTTTCCCTATATATGAGAACGCTGTCAGCAATGATGTTCCAACATTATATCTTTTCAATAACCTCAAATAGCTTATAAGCAACCACGTACAATTCGTAACAATTAAGTGACGTCACGAATTAGGGAATAGCGTTTTCAGCGTTTCAAATCAAGGATTAAGAAGAAGATTATTACTGATCTTCTATTTGTTCATTAATTTAAATCGATATATTTAGTTTCTTTAGACCAAGTATTAATACCTATATTAATACGTGGGCCAACGAAAGTTTATTTTTTTAAAGCAATTTTGATGTGAATTATATAACTTAACACACAACAAACGGTGCTGCATAAAATACTCGCAGTGCGTGTGATTCCAAATAGTTAAAAAAAACGAAGCCAAAGGCAAAAATCCACACCTGCCTGTAAAAATCAAAATCGGCACGCCTTGCCCGCAAAAAACCCACTCGCACACGGACTTACTAGCGTAATTGTTTCCTACTGTCTGCAGCAACACGTCTTCAAAGGCCTCTGTGCTAAATATTTCGCGGCCTAGAGCGGCGACGCCCTCGCTTAGGAGGTACTGGTGGATCGTACTAGCCATCAGGAAGCCCCCGCTATTGCCTACGACCTCCGTGAACGCGTGGGTCTCGTACAGGAGGGCGGTTCGGGACCAGTCGAAACTGCGAAGAGGAAATTATGGGAGACGCTGTTAAATTGCATAACAAATAATCAGGCAAGGATCGCTGCTGAATTAAGCGGAGACCAGGATTTGCTCCTTGCCACGATCTTGACAAGCCTCTGAAACATACTGTTGAGATACACACTCTGGGAGACACTGTTATAGAAATATGATGTGCTCCACAATGATTCCGTCGATGGTGAAACCATCGGTGTCGATGTTCAACGGTCGGTGAAACAAGAACCCATCTATCTTAGAAATGAAATGAAAAGGTTTTATTCAAAGTAGCACAGAAATTGCGGTTTAATGAACGTTACAATATTAACTAGGTGTCCATGTCAAACTCTAGATCATTTTGAGGAAAAAATGGACAAAAAAACTCCAAACTTAGTCTTTTCAAAGTCCTAACCGAGTTTACATAATTATTATAAAATATAAAATATTAAACTCATGCATTGTACTTGCTTAAATTCCAGACATCATTGTCTTCTAAATAATGTTTTGTGTTATAGTAGCCGTTTTGGCACAAAGTATGCTTAACACATGTTTTTAACCGCGTTACAGCCAAGCTCTAGAACAGAGCATGCCCTTTAACACGTGATGCAAAACCGAATTTGCTCTTAAACACACGGCTTTAGCTACCGCAAAACAGTACACGCCTAGAGTTATGTAAGTGTGAGTTATGAAGTGCAGGCAGATGCTGGATGCGGCAAGCTGAAGACGCTATGGCGCTCATTAGGGGAGGGCTTTGTCCAGCAGTGGACTAGTATAGCCTGACAACGACGAATTATAAAGTTAAAATGAGGTAAATCGATTTGGGTAGAGAAGCAGTTCCATGGACGGACGATATTGTTAAGTCTGCAGCATAATCCGTGAGTGCAGATAAGGGACCGTGAGAGATTGCATTTGGGGGCAAAAACCTATACCCGTCAGTGGGCACTTAGGCAGCTATGAGTTGATGATGATGATGATGATGACATTGGCTTGATTTTATAATATTTCACCGAATAACAGCAACAAGTAGCAATTAAGGGTGGGCTGTGTACAAAAAAAATAGCAGAACTTGGCTCATACAGGGTTATTTTAAAATATGAAGGTGTCGAAACTTATCACATTGCATTACGACAGTTTGTGTCTGCAAAATGGAAAAATCTCGCGTACCCATAAGGTGGACGGACAATGCTTATGAGTAGTTACTGTCCGAAACGTCGTCGTTAGCTCATGTGGCTTAGAATACCTACACCGACGCGAGATTTTTCCATTTTGCAGTCACAAACTGTCGTAATGCAATTTGATAAGTTTCGACACCTTCATATTTTAAAATAACCCTGTATGAGCCAAGTTCTGCTATTTTTTGTTGTATACAGCCCACCCTTACTTGCTACTTGTTAAAACAACATTCGTTAAGAGTTTGTTTCTGATTAATATTTTGAGAAAGTTGGGGTTGAAAATTAATATTTCAAGTAAATAGGTACCGAATTATTAACACGTATGCTGATCTTGCATCCGGGATTAATTAAATAATGTGTCGCTCTTACGAAAGTTTATGTACTATCGAACTAAATATTTATTCAAACCGCTCTTCCTATTCGTTGTGAGGCAGTCGAGTAAAAATAAAAAGTAGGTAATAAGAATAACTAATTCAGAGAAATATTGAGAAGGTTATTTAGGTATGTTTATCCTCAATAATATTGCATAATATTTTGGCAATGTATATAAAAACACAAATACATAACATAAACCTACGTCTGTTTCCCGTAGGAGTAGCCAGAGATCAGAGTCTGCCACTTGCCACGATCCTGACAGATCTCCTTCGCTTCATCAACATTTATTAGTCCTCGCATGCACGCACGTTTCGGGTAATTTTTACCCTTTTTAATAAATATACTAATGAATTCCCTATTTGGACGAGGTATGCCCGCCATGAAAACCTTTAAAATATATTTTTGCCACAATCTGAAAAGAAACATACTTTTTTTTCACCGGTGGCGTTAGTGAACCTCAGGAAATTGTTTTTCATTTTTTCCTCTTCTTAGTTTACTAAAGTAGCGCCATCTAGTGTCCAGTAGCAAACGAAAAAAAATGGCAGTGAAGGTCACTTTCAAGATTATTATTATTGCCATCTAGTGACGAATAGCGGTACTAATTGAAGAGCGCCATCTGCTGGGTGGCTACTGGCAACTTTACGCCATCTAGTAAAATGTAATGCTTGTAAAAAAACAAAATCCCTTCGACTTACCGTCAAGTAACATAGATGGCAGAACCTTCGGTACCATAATATTAGGTACTTTACAGCGGCCTCAGAGAACGGACGCGAGACGGGGGTATGGAAAAGACGTGTCATTAATCCAAATCACTTTCAGGACGTCCTTTCAGTGTGGGCCTCGTTCCTTCGTCCCGCTTCGTGACTTGGATTTAAATGTGTGATGTGTAAAATGCCTGAATTGGATTGCGGAAAAGATACGTATGACTTTACCGCGCGACCGCGTCACGTCCACGGTGACCCATGTATTTAATATACAAAATGTTGTTTGCAGAATGGGCATTGTCCTAAATATTGACGATAGTTACAAATGACACTTCATTTCAAAGGTAAAGTAAGGTCATTAAATTCTTTAAGTATAAATTAATAATATTCACAGATATGTTGTATTTTTGTGAATAAGTGTGTTCGCGATCGATAAGTTCTCGATTTTAGGATCTCAGTTCATGACGTCTTCGTGCATAAAGTTCTTCCAGTCTCGTAGTCTCTGATGTGTGTTTTGTTCGGCTGAGAAATAATTAAAGCAGCACTAATCGGAATGTTCAGCCCAGGTTTTAAAAATTACCTTTATGCTCGAAAAAAATAAAAATACCACCTAATTTTTAGGACAGTGCCCATTGTTTATCTTTAGCGCAAAACATTTAAGAAGTTTGCGTGAAATCATCGGACGCTCTGAAAAAGTACCGATACCTTTCCAACAATACGACAAATATAGAGAGTTGTCAACAAAATATTGTCGCAATGTTTACTAAACACACATTGTGCCGATTTCTGAACTGAAAATTTCAATAAGTAAATAAATGATTTGAGTAACGTTCTGTCACGCTCTTTGCTGAGAAAATAGAAGAGTCAGCACTACAGTTATGTATTTACTTAGCGAAATTCTCAATTCTGAAACTGGCTCTTTGTTTCAGTTTAAAATCTTAAATCACTCAATTCAAAGACTCTCTCAACGTTAATAAGTAGTGTGCCTAAAATATGCGGAGGGTGTGAAAAAGTACCGATACCTGTCCAACAATACCACAACTATAAAGAGTTGTCTACGAAAGATTGTCGCATTTTTCACGAAACATAAATAGGACCGATTTCTGAACTGAGAATTTCACTAAGTAAATGACTTGAGTAACGTTCTGTCACGCTTTTTCCTGAGATATTCGAAGAGAAAGCACTAGAGTTAACTATTCACTTAGCGAAATTCCCAATTTAAAAACTGGCTTATTACGACACACTAATTCCTCCTAAACACCTTGCAGAAGCATTTCCAAAGTTCCTCCGAAACCCAGACCACTTACTTGTATACTTAGTACCGAGATAAAACTTGAGGTTTTCCGTGTTGTTGAGACCCCCGTCGGAGGTGGTATCCCAGGGCGTGTAGAGGATCTCTTCGAGCTTCAGGTAGTTGGCAAAGGTCTTCGCCATGAGGTGGCAGGTGGACTTGCCCGCGACGTGGACTTGCCCGTCGGGCTCCGTGATGAGAAGGAGCTGCCGCCAGTCGAAGCTAGTGCGGGAGAGAGTGCGTGTTAGTGGGAAGCTCACTCAGTGCGAAAAACAGTGGGAAAACGTGGTTGGTTAAGGTGGTAGTGTTATTCCTGGTGTACATAAATACATACATAACCTCACATCTGTATCCCAGAGGGGTAGGCAGAGACCAGGGACTGCCACGATCCTGACAGATCACCTTCACTTCATCAACGTTCATAAGTCGTTGCATGCTCGCACGCCGGTCCCGGGTACTTTTTATCTTCCCCTTTGCTAATACATCCTCAATTTGGTCGATGTATGTCCGCCTGGGACATCCTTTACCAGCCCTTCCACTCACATTCGCAGTATATATGTGTCTCGTCAATCTTTCTTCCTTTCTCTCTCTCTCTCTCTCAAATTGCTTATTTTTTTCGCAACTGTATTAAAAATATTCGTTCAGTACACGTGCGGAACCGTCATTGCAAATTGTTCCGACTGTCAACCCTCGCCTTCGGATGCGCCTCGGCTCGGGTAGACATTTGTCGGAACACATTGCAATGACAGCCTTTCCGCACTCGTAATGAAATATACTATTACTGTACAAAAGATGTACTTAATTTAAAAAACCTATTTAGGTGCTAAAAATTCCGCCCATGCCGGGATTTGAACCTGCGACCTCTGGCTATCCGTGCCTGCGCTCTTCCAACTGAGGTAATGGGCGACTCACCGGCATCCAATATTCTCTGTATTACGTCTGTAGGTTTTTAAAATTGTCCTTAGCAGGGGTTAGCGCATTAAAATAAAATAATCAGGTGTACTTAATGGTAATTGCATTTTCTACCAGTCAACCCGCTGGAAGCACAGGAAAAAAGCAATGCTTTAAGTTGTAAGTTTCAACTTTTACAACATTGTCTTCAAGCAAACTTGCGCCACTCATGCCTATTAACACATGACATATAATTATGTAGAAGGCTACTGCGAGACAGGCTTGACCTCGCGTGGTCACTACTGTAAACTATTCATCTGCTTGTTACTAATTTTATTTAATAAAGAACTTTTTACGTTTATTTACTTCAAACGAAGGCGAGGACAATGCTGCACAATTTCTATGCAAAAAATCTTGCATTCATCAGCCATAGACATAGACATAGACATCATTTATTGGTAATATTCATTACAAGTCAAGACTCCGTACATTATAACAATCCAATGTAGAAATAAGAATCAAATTTACAAATGTCAAAAAGAAAATATTACATGCCAATATCATAATAATTATGCAATCTGTCAGGTCAATCAATTATAGACAAAATAATAATAATACGTATGTTGAGTAATTTACCTAATTATTGTGCTAAATTCTGCTAAATAAGTGTGTTATTATCTGGGTTACACCGCCTTAAGGCTAGCCGAGGCCTGCAGTTCTGCAGTCAGCGTGCCAAACTGAACCACCGAGGCCGAGAAATACAGAGCATCTGCAAAATCTTACACGAGCATAAAAAATACGTCAACAAACGTTTCATCCAAAGTAATAAAGTAAATAAATATAAGAAAAAAATTGAAACAATCATAATTATCTTCTTTTTTAGCGCGTCTTTGGAAAAACTGCATAATTGTTGTATTTCTCTTCATGCAAGTGTGTTTTAATTGAAATTGTGTTTTAATCTTAATTTCACCCAAATATTTTAATGTGTTTTTTGTGCATGAGTTTTCTTTTTTTGTGTTTAGTGTTAATTTCATCTAAATGCCGTAATGTGTGTTTTGTATATAAATACAGCATTATCTCATCTTATCTTATCTAAATCGTAATAAATATAGTAAGTCTTCTTAAAACCTGGGTCCAATAATCTAGGACTCTAAAGCAGTTTTGCCAAAAACGGCCATTAAAGTCCTAAGTTGTTATCAGGTCTTGGATGTTAGGATGTTTGTGATGTCGTTGTTTCTGCTTCCGATCGACACAGGGAATCCTAGTTTGGGGCCAGAAGTAATGTATGTGCCTGTATGTGAATGTCATGTCATGTCGTGTCGTGTCGTGTCATGTGTCGTGTCGTGTCGTGTCGTGTCGTATCGTGTCGTGTCGTGTCGTGTCGTGTCGTGTCGTGTCGTGTCGTGTCGTGTCGTGTCGCGTCGTGTCGTGTCGTGTCGTGTCGTGTCGTGTCGTTTCTTGTCGTGTCGTTATTAAGATTTACGATGTATTGTTATCTTTAAGAAAAAACGTATTATAAAACAAGTTATGATTTTTATACCATTGGTTCTAGTTAGTACCGTGTAGCACCTTAAGCTAAAACGAGTAAAATGTTATGTTAGCTCCTTTATTATATTGAACTATATATTTTATTCTGCTAATATAGACACAAAAGTAGGGAATAATAACTTCTGTCATGGTAGAAAGGTACGTGGTCCATGAAAGGGATTTTTCGATGCGTGAAATTCCGAATGAGAAGGTAAAATAATACTTCTCTATTTGGTTAGGGTAAAACCGAGTGCTGCTAGCTCAGTGCGCAGTCATAGGAGCTTCTTAAGCTTAAGGTCCTAAGGTTCGAATCCCGACACATACAAAATATCTAGGTGTTTGTGTTCTTAGTCACATAGTTTGGTGAATTCGATTCCCTTTAGATTTCTGCGAAGAAAAACCTTGTAAAGCAACTCAGGTAAGCGCAAAGGTATATGAACTACCTCTGCGTTTATCTTACGGAATCCCCAGTGGACACTCGCAGTGTCCCTAATCACTTGAAGGGGCGTGCTGTTTCATCACGACAACGCACCAGCGCTCAAGTCGGCAGTTGCGATGGCTGCCATTCAGCAAGCTGGCTTCAAATTGGTTGACCACCCCCCTTATTCACCAGATCCAGCGCCTAGCGATTTCTATCTGTTCCCCAAATTGAAAAAAATACTTAAGGGGAAACTGGTACGAAGATGATAACGAGGTTATGGATGCCGTGGAGAGCTTTACGCAAGACCAACACAAAACTTTTTTTTTAAAGGAATTGAAGCCTTGCAAAAGCGCTGGACTCGGTGTGTGGCGAGACTCCGAGATTATGTAGAAAAATAAATTATAAAGTTATGAATAGTCATTATATTCTATCTCCTTCTCACTACTTTTTGATATTCCCTCGTATAATCACTCTCTGGAAGAAGTTGTTACTAAATTAATAAAAAAAAAACTTAAGTCACATAAGTCGCAAGGCACGTTAAGTCGTTGGTGCCGGCTGTCATGTAATGGCAGCTAAGCCATGTCAGAGGCCTTATGGGCGCCTTGATAACTTCTGACAGTAAGGCCCGCCACTGTCTTACGAGTACATTCTCCACCAACCCGGACTTGGCCCCCGTGATGGAGTATGGCCTAACATTCCTGCAATGCAGGAAGAGACCCGTGCCCCAGCAGTGGGGACATACAAAGGGTTGATATCATGCAAAAAAACCGGCCAAGTGCGAGTCAGACTCGCGCACCGAGGGTTCCGTACAAACCTGTATTATAGACCTGAGTATTTGGTATGAATTTCAATTTAATACCTCTACGCGTTTATGAGGAAATGGGTAGTAAGTTTAAAATTATTAAAAAAATATATATTATGTGATGTAACTAAAAATTTATGATTTTTGTAATTTTTCCTTTATCTATGCTATAAGACGTTGCTTCGTACCAAATTTCAAGATTCTGAGTTCACGGGAAGCACCCTGTAGGTTTTGATTCCCTTGCAAGTGTCGAAAATTTGCGGCATAAACGGCTGTATCTTTTGATTGCGTTGGTTTAAAAGTTTGATTTTTTCACAGCTTCAAGGGACAGTAGACCTGAGTAATTGATATAAATTTCAGCTTCATACCTCTACGCGTTCCTGAGAAAAAGGGTCTTGACAGACGGACGGACGGACGGACAGACGGACAACAAAGTGATCCTATAAGGGTTCCGTTTTTTCCTTTTGAGGTACGGAACCCTAAAAACGGGACGATAGGCTTAAATACACAATGGTGTGCGTTTGATAAATATATTAACATTTCGAACATTCCTCAATGTTTGCCGACGCACCATTGTACGCAGAGCAAATGTAAACATCATATTGTTTTCATATCAAAAATAAACGTAATTTCCTTGTCTCTACGCATTTTCCCAGTAACAACACTTTCAATTTTAACTCAATTCACACAGATATGTTATTAGATGATTGATACAGCGTCCTGTGGCACGTTCACCACATAATTAAGGACTTTTGAAAAGACTAAGTTAGGAGTTTTTTTGTCCATTTTTTTCTCCTAAATGATCTAGATTTTGAAATGGACACCTAGTTTGAATTGTAACGTTCATTAAGCCGCAGTTTCTGTGCTACTTTGAATAAAACCTTTTCATTTCATTTCATTTCACACTAGATGGGTGAAGGGACCACTCGGACGCTGCAGTGCCTGGGATATAGTTTTAGATGGAGTAGGCTTGCCTTCGTGAAGTGCTCGTGGCCTAGTTGAACCGAGTGATTAGAATCAATAACTTGATTATTTTCTTTTTAGTGCACTAACCCGTGCTAAGGACAATTTTAAAAAACCTACTTAGATGTTAAAAATTCCACCCATGCCGGAATTCGAACCCGCGACCTCTGGCTATACATGCCAGCGCTCTACTGAGCCAATGGGTGACTCACCGGCATCAGTGAAATTTCGAACCTCTTCACAATATTCTCTGTATTACGTACAGGCAGCGACATCTGGCTGAAGTAATTTGCATCACTTCAATAACTTGAGTTAACAGATGTTGGATGCGGCAAGCTGAAGACAGGGCGCTATGGCGCTCATTAGGGGAGGGCTTTGTCCAGCAGTGGACTAGTACAGCCTGAAGAAGAAGAAGCAACAAGAGGCGCGGTCAGGTGGCATTCCGAGAGCTTCCATGCTTCGCAAGACATGGTAAGCCGTTGGTGTCAGCTGTCATGTAATGGTAGTCGTTAAGCCATGTCAGAGTTCTATGGGCGGCTTGATAACTTCTGACAGTAAGGCCCGCCACTGTCTTACTAACCTCCACCAACCCGGACTTGGCCCCCGTGGTGGAGTATGGCCTTACCAATTTTCTTAATTCTTTTTTTTTATACTTTATTGTACACGAAAAACACAAAAAAATCTTATTTTTCTAAATATTCTTCATTGTTGGCGCTAGTTAGCAACACGTAGGGCCTTAATTAGTTATGAATAAATGGAATGGTTGGTATGAACGGAACCAAGTTTAAAAAAAGCCAAATAACTGCCTATTGTTATTAACACGTTTATTATAACATATTTTAAACTTTTGCGACTTGAAAACATTGTTAGAATATTTTCGGGGCTTAATCGCGTAGTAATTTACCTCGACGTTTAACGACATTACAGTCATCGTGGTCACGAGAAGACTGATGGCTGGTACCCGTTCGCATCTTCGGTTGATGAGGTTTCAGACTACCCTCAATCAGCCATCACAAAACACTATTAGGGTTACGACACACTACACTGACAATGTCGGACGATAAGCCATGCGACTTTTTTCGACTCGAACACTTCTTGATGACCGGAGTGCGTAGTGCGAGTTTTTTAACTACTCGATCGCGTTAACGTAAACTCATATTTCTATGGCATCGAGGAACCGCCACCTAGTGACAAATATGGAAATTAAAATTGCTGAGTGCGAGTTGTAATGGTCTACGTTGAGAAGTGAGCACGTTTACCAGCCCAAACACGAATGAACGCGAGTGCGAGTTGTACTGTGACAGCTTTTTACCAGTTCGAACGGTTAACTTACTCATACTCACTACTCAATGCTCGATTAACGCGGTAGTAAAGTTATTCGATTGGATCTGTCAAACTCGCACTAAGCACTCTGATCCCACGTTTGCGACAGTTTGAAACCACATTCCCGATTAAAATATTTATGTTTCTTAATTTCAACCGCTTCACGCACAATCCGGCTATAATAATGGCGATCGTTGGAAAGTACCGATGGTTTGTGACTACGCGATTAAGTCCCGAAAATATTCTAACAACACGTTTATTGTTCATAAGTAAATATTACTATGGAAATTTCGCGTACTTAATGCTGCAAGTATGTATCAGTCATCCGCCAGAGGTGTACGAAAAAAACTAATAGGCATACGGAAGTATGAATTATGCAAAAGAACAGATGTACCTAGATATATAATAAAATATATAATAAAAATTTATACAAATATGATAGGTACTTATAAATATAATAAATAATTATTCATCGACATATTACACAGATCTTGTTAGCCCTATACTAAGTACAACTAAATGACTTGTGCTACAGGTGCTAACTCGACAATAGATTTAATACAATAAATACATATATAACATCCAAGACCCGAGACAAACTAGAAAAGTTCGTTTCCTGGTTTGACCCGGTCGGGGATCGAACCCGAGACCTTCGGTTGTTTTACAGACAGCGTGCCAAGCCGCTGCGCCACCGAAGTCGTCTATATAAACTAATACATAAACTATTTAAAGAAACAAAAATTAAATACAGTGAGAGATTCTGTGTAAAATGACGTAAATTTTTGAGGATATCTTGTTATTAGGTTTTAAATTATATTTAAACTATGCACATTCGCCGGCAGATTAACCTTTACACTTTTGCTGGAAAGACGCCCGTCACCCAAATAGTGAGTAGGGTGCAAGCGTGTAATGTTGAAGTGATGTCAAGTGTACTAAACTCCCGCACACCAGCAGATTAGGGAATGGCCAAAAGTACGCGAAGGCACCCCTTGTCAGGATTAGCCGAGTCACTTCCACCTCACTAGCTAAGTAGGTCGTAATAATTCGTACACATACATACATAAACTAGTTCTATGAGTAGTATGTTCTATAGAATCAGGCATTACATTGCGGAAATCCATAATAGCATTAAAAAGTAAAAAATTACTTCGCTAAATTCCGCCAAAAATCCCACCAGCACCATGCGGTAAGTTATTGCACCGCTCTCCCTCCTACTTTTTCAAGCAGAAGCAAGACACGACCACACCACTACCGCTCCCAAATGCAATTGCATTTGGATGCCTCGCCTCGTATTAGAGGCGAAACGCGTCGTGTGTTTTCTCACACAGGTATTAGTGTCGGTGGTGGTGTGTTCGTGTCTTGCTTCTGCTTGAAAAAGTGGGAGGGAGGGCGGTGCATTAACTAACCGCATGGTACTTGTGGGATTTTTGGCGGAATTTAACAAAGTAATTTTAACTTTTTAATGCTAGTTCTGGTATATTCTTTTTAAAGCACTAACCCGTGCTAAGGACAATTTTTAAAAACCTATTACGTAATACAGATAATATTTTAAAGAGGTTCGAAATTTCACTGATGCCGGTGTCCAGTCGCCCATTGGCTCAGTTGGAAAGAGCGCTGGCACGGATAGCCAGAAGTCGCAAGTTCAAATCCCGGCGTAGGTGGATTTTTTACCCTCTAAATGGGTTTTTAAAAATACTTCTAGTATCCCGGTAGGCGATCATACATAGTTTGTTAGTTTAATTTTATAAGCATTATAGATGGCACTACCATTTAGTGCTCGTACAAATAATAAATATCAAACGTACTAAACTAAACGTGGAAGAGAAGTTCTCTCTAAAGGAGGAGGGAGTGACTTGGCGAGAGCTACCATCGCTAGCCATGAACAGAGATAAATATAAAGCCCTTGTGTCAGCCCCAGACTCCACGAAGGAGCTCGTTGGCGTGTCTTTGGAGAGCGATGTCTAGCAGAGGACTGACACATAGTATTAAGAAATACTGCAAGACAATTTATGTTTTTTTTTTATGTAAGCTATAAACGTCCCACTGCCGAGCATGAATAGTCTGAGGCTTTCTCAGGGTGCCCCTGGGAGCCAATTCCCACTTCATTAGCAAATAAGTCGTATACGACTCTAAGGCTTATGACTTGGAATTCTACGTAATAAGACGAGCGACAGCCAAAATGTGTATTCTGAACGCCATGCTAGATTTAATTCGAATGAGAAAATACATGTCTAATGACCCTGTCGAGTTGTCTTATCTTATTTTAGTGGGACAAATGTCTAAGCCTTCGAATATTTTTCGTCTAAGCTTTCAATTCGCATGGGCAAGAATCGGTCCGCTGGACGCTCTTTAAATCATCTCACTACGGAGATACAGATGCCAAAGAAATCTTAAACATGTTCGAGCAACTCCAACGCAACAAATGATTTTTTTTGCAGCCTATTAGATAAACGTCGCACTGTAGGGCACAGGCCTTCTCTCAGAAAGAGAGTATATACCTATAGGCATAATTACCACGCGCACCCATAGCGGATTTCAAATTTAAAGCGCCTACGTAAAGCGGTGCTATGTGGCTTCGGCCTAGAGAATAGCACCAACCCATGCCCAGCGCGGGGATTATGGGCATTACCCCCCAATGATGGCACAACGTTGCGCTATGGCGCGCATTAGGGGAGGGCTATGTCCAGCAGTGGACTAATGTAGCCTGAAGAAGACCCTCGATGTTTTCCTTCACGGTTACCGAGTTGCAATGCAACTACAACTTGACAAATGTGCATCACTACATAGTATAAAACAAGGTTGCTGTCACTGTCTGTCCGTCCCTATGTATGCTTAAATCTTTAAAACACGCAACGGATTTTAAAGCGGTTTTTTTTATAGAGAGAAAGCGATTCAAGTGGAAGGTTTATATGTATAACACATGCATAATATTGTTACGGGCTAGGGTTCTGGATTTGGATGTAAAACGCCAATGCCAACTTCTTAGGATTTATTCACGCAGGGTCTGGTCTGCAGGTCTTCACGACACGAAGTCCACACGTAGATTCCAATCGAAGTCCAATAGTATCGCTGAGGTCGTAGGTTATCGCTCGTATCGCAGGTATGTTCGCTCGAAGTTCTCTCTTCGCTCTTCTAAACGGAACTGACAGCGCGCCGCGGCGGCCGCTATTTAAATCCGCCGGCAAGGCTTCTCGAACATTCCCGTACGTACCTACACTCGGTACACGCGGCAACGTCGCTCGAACAGTTACACGTCAAAGAGTTTTGAACCTTATACCAGTGGACATACGAGTCATTATTGCTTGCAGCGTTTATTGTTTACTACAACGCAGCATGCAGCGACTATTCGATAGGCTTCTAGAAGGCTCTATTCTAGATGGCTCGGGATAGGACTGCGACAATATTATAGAGAAACACTGATAAGTTTAGAGGTTTGTAATGTGATGGATGTCGTAAATAAACACATTTTTTGCGCTTACATTGCAAACGCTTGCTGAACCCCACAAGATAAATGAAAATAACTTAGGAGGTTAGCTGACATAATGGATTAAGCACATAGGCTACGATTTACTGCTAAATAATATCTGATTCCCATGGGAACATCGATAATACTTTCTATTTATGTATATTATTGTTATGTATCTGTTTCTTCTATTTCTTCAGGCTATATTATGTATCTATTAAGGGGTTCGTATATTTATTTTCTTAATTAAGCATGTTTTACATGTTAAAACCTATTTAGAGGCTAAATATTCTACCCATGCCGGGACTCGAACCCGCGACCTCTGGCTATATGTGCCAGATCTGGCACGGATAGCCAGAGGTCGCGGGTTTGAGTCCCGGCATGGGTGGCATTTTTAGCCTCTAAATAGGTTTTTAAAATTGTCCTTAGCACGGGTTAGTGCATTAAAAATAAAAATAGTATAGCCATGTTTTACATTATTATTAAATTACTTTTAATGCACTAACCCGTGCTAAGGACAAAATTAAAAACCTATTTAGAGGAAAAATTTAGAAGTCGTGGGTTCGAAACCCTGCATTTTGGGTGGAATTTTTAGCCGCTAAATAGGTTTTTAAATTTGTCCTTAGCACGGGTAAGAACATTAAAAAAAATACAATCATGTGGGTACAGCGATGTCATTCCGAGGTAAAGAAAAGTAGGTACTGCAACTAACTGCAAAGTAGGTACTCGGGGCTGCAAGTGATGCAAATTACTTCAGCCGGATGTCGTTGCCTGTACGTAATACCTCTAATATTGTAAAGAGGTAGAGGTTCGAAATGTCACTGATGCCGGTGAGTCGTCCACTAGCTCAGTTGGAAAGAGCGCTGGCACGGACAGCCAGAGGTCGCGGGTTCGAATCCCGGCATGGGTGAAATTTTTAGCCTCTAAATAGGTTTTTAAATTTGTTCTTAGCACGGGTTAGTGCATTAAAAATAAAAATAGTATAATCTACTTCCTTCTGCAATATATTGATCCAGTCCATACAATGGTTGGCTGGAAGAGATCACTTTTAGAGATAAGGCCGCCGTCCTTACTCTTGGGTTAAGAAATATCTGTGCAATTTCCTTTTTCATGTACAACAAAGTGTTCTTTAACTCTATCTACCTGCCTAAAATGTTAAACTTATTCGAGCTTCTGCTACGCAATGTATGATATTGTGACGGTTATTTTTAGTCCGCAAGTGTCGCTTAGTCATGGCGGCCTCGAGTGCGTGAAAGAGTTTACTCCTATCAGATGACGATGTGTCATATTGATTGAATAGAATTGATTACAGCAAGTCGGCTATGTATAGTCTGTTAGCTTTTAGAATATACCTCGGCTACTATCGGATAGAATCGGATATATTCGAGTTATAGAAATGTCGGAACTAATATGACACTTTTAAAAAACCTATTTAGAGGCTAAAAATTCTTAGCCTCTAGGTATTTTTTAGGTATTTTAAATTGTCCTTAGCACGGGTTAGTGCATTAAAAAGAATATAATAATATGGCACTTAATTTAATTTATTACCAACCCGCATGCCCAGCGTGGGGATTATGGGCATTACCCCCTATGATAGCACAACGCGGCGTTCTTTAGGGGAGGGTTGTGTCCAGCAGTGGCCTAGTATAGCCTGACGACGACGACGATTACTTTATTAATTAATAAAATAATTAGTTATAATAAATATGATAATAATAATAATAATAATAATAATAATAATAATAATAATAATAATAATAATAATAATAATAATAATAATAATAATAATAATAATAATAATAATAATAATAATAATAATAATAATAATAATAATAATAATAATAATAATAATAATAATAATAATAATAATAATAATAATAATAATAATAATAATAATAATAATAATAATAATAATAATAATAATAATAATAATAATAATAATAATAATAATAATAGATGTCATAGGGTGTGATAAAGGACTTACCCCTCTGGCCTTAGCCAACGAGCAATGGCAAGACCCGGTAGTACTGAGTGTCTCTGGTCGCGAGGACATATGGAAGGAGAAGGAGCTGCATGGGAGGTTCTTTAAGGCTCTACACGAGCCCCACGTGGATACGAAGGCCTCACTACACTGGCTACGATTCGGTGACCTGTTCGGGGAAACTGAGGGTTTTGTCTGTGCAATACAAGATCAGGTTATCAAGACCAACAACTATAGGAAATACATCCTGAAGGATGGCACTGCCGATATCTGCCGGGCGTGTCGCCATCCCGGTGAGTCACTCAGGCATGCTATATCCGGTTGTTCGGCGCTTGCTAACATTGAGTATCTGCACAGACACAATCTTGTAGCCAGGATTCTTCATCAGGCGCTCGCTCTGAAATATGGTCTCGTCGCACAGGGACTACCGTATTATAAGTACACACCGGAAGCCGTGCTCGAAAACGACCGCGCCAAGCTCTATTGGGACCGGCCCATTATCACAGACAGGACTATACTCGCGAATAAGCCTGATATTGTGGTGGTGGACCGGGCGCAGAATAGGGCGTTTTTGGTCGACATTACTGTCCCGCATGATGAGAACCACATAATAATAATAATAATAAATGTGGCGAACTCCTCGCTGTTTGGTTTTTATATCGGTTTTAAAAAAGAATTAATTATGTCAGTGGATTTTGTTTTGAAATATTTTTTAGTTGTCAAGTAGTTAGCGGTTCTGCCCATGTTTTCTTTTAATTAAATCATAATATTACGAGGATTTCTACGTTTTCATTAGCATTCATACAGTCCATTCATTTCCGTCGTTTTCAATAATAATAATAATAATAATAATAATAATAATAATAATAATAATAATAATAATAATAATAATAATAATAATAATAATAATAATAATAATAATAATAATAATAATAATAATAATAATAATAATAATAATAATAATAATAATAATAATAATAATAATAATAATAATAATAATACTTATCAGCTAACATACTTATCGACAAAAGTACCTTCTTAATAATGAAGCTTATATACGTCCCACTGTAGGGCACAGGCCGTCTCTCGAGAGGAGAGAGTGGGCTTAATCACCACGCGTGCATATCGCGGTGATTAAGCCCACTCTCGGCAATTTGAAGCGCTGAGGTTTATGAACTTTATTTCCTCACGATGTTTTCCTTCACAGTTAGCGAGTTGCATTATAAAAACATAAATTTTTAATCCCAAGATTTAGGTTAGCAAAGGTTAATACATCCTTCATTGGGCATTATACACGTTTCTATAATAAAATCTCTGAAGATATATTAAGTTTGACTGAAATGAAAAAATACACTTTGTGCCAAAAGGGCTACAATAATATTAAGGATTATTTAGATAACAATGATTTCTTTCATTTTACATGCTTCATATTTTCAAAATTCTCTAAACTCTGTTTATTAAGGACTTTGGAAAGACTAAGTTTGGAGTTATCATGTCAATGTTTTCTCCAAAATGATGTAGATTTTGAAATGGACACCTAGTTGGACTTGTAACGTTCATTACGCCGCAGTTTCTGCGCTACTTTGAATAAAACCTTTTCATTTCATATTTCTACTATAATTTCACAAATGTACGAAGCATAGAAAGCAAAGTAATTGGTATATGCAGGGATAATTTTAAAGACCTATTTAGAGGCCGAAAATTCCACCCATGCCGGGACTCGAACCCGCGACCTCTGGCTAACCGTGCCAGCGCTCTCCCAACTGAGCAAACGGGCGTCTCACCGGCATCAGTGAAATTTCGTACCTCTTTACAATACTCTCTGTATTACGAGGAGAAGAGGTTCGAAAGGAGACGGGGATTTCTGGGCCCGATTGTAAATAGTTGAGATATGGTTTAAGAAAAGCGTTATATTTTTCTATTTTAAAACATAAAAATGAGCTCAATTTACAATCTGAAAGACGAGAACTCTTAAAAATAAGTTTATATCCCTAATAAAGTAGGTTGCCGATTACTTAAATCGATTATTAACCCGTGTTTGTCAACTGTATTTTTAATCTGTGTCTGTGCTAACACCTAATAGTGACAGGCGTGACAGCTTCCTGACTCAATCTATGATCACTCGTCTTCTGGTATCGTTTAGCGCGTTTTGAGTGGTTTCCCTTTGTTTTTGTTATTATAATTCTCCAACCAGTGGTTTCTTTCTACAGACTTACGATCTTGCTTAACTTGTACGGACACGGATAAGTTTAGTATAAGTTTCATTGTCAGCTTGTTGCATAGCCTCACTTTTACTAAATCTCTTATAACTCTGCTCTCAGATTGCCAAAATCCGCAGAATTTTCCGAGATAGTTTGCTAATATATAAGCTCTAAATTGACATCTCTTTCACTTTTTTACACCCAGGCCCAAGAATGTATGAAAGTGTATCGGTCTCCTTTCACTGATGAGTCGCCCATTAGCTCAGTTGGGAGAGCGCTGGCACGGATAGCCAGAGGTCGCGGGTTGATTTCCCGGCATGGGTGGAATTTTTAGCCTCTAAAAAGGTTTTTAAAATTGTCCTTAGCACAGGCTAGTGCATTAAAAAGAATATAATCATATACAGGGATTCGAACCCACGACCTCACAAATGAAAAGCCGGGGTTCTACCGCTCCACTAACACCGTAGGCCTACTTGTATGATGTAAAAATACTTACTAATAGCCTTTCGAGTATGTTGGATGGTATAAATTTCACGAGACCATTTTTTGTGTTATAACTTTATAAGGCCTTAGCTATGTTTTGTGAGCATCCGAATGATTTATGTATCAAATAAACTTTGAGTATAAAGATTCAACAACCGTATATCAAACCGATAGAAGATTAGCTGGCTGGCTTAGGTTTATGTGAGGCTGGATAGTATTTTTCATGGTTTTAGAGATAGATAACTCGCGAACTGTGAAGGAAAACATCGCGAGGAAACCTGAGTGCTTGAAGTGTTCAAAAACCAGAGCTTGATATCGCCAATCTGCGGAAGGCACGCGAGGTGATTAAGCCCTTACACGCTATGTGCCCACTGCTGGGGCACGGGTTTCTTTCTGCATCGCAGGAAGGATAGGTCACACTAAGCCGTTGGTACCGGCTGTCATGTAATGGCAGTCGTTAAGCTATGCCAGAGGCCTTTTGGGCGGTTTGATAACTTCTGATAGTAAGACCCACCACTGTCTTACAATCGTCCACCCACCCGGACTTATCCCTGTGGTGGAGTATGGCCTAACCTTCCTGCGATGCAGGAAGAGACCCGTGCCCCAGCAGTGGGGTTGGGTTACAAGGGTTGACATCATCGATCGACCTTTTTCTTCTGAATTAAGTATCGTCAATAAGAAACACGCAACGTCAAGTGTCATACAATAGTGAGTCTAGAACTCAATAAGTCTAGGAAATCAAGGAAAATCCCTTGTCCAGTCCAAACAAGTCAAATAATTCACCCAATAAACGTCAAGAGGTCCCGTCTCGTTCATGTCTCTTTATTAAATCAACTCCGCGGAGATTTAGTTTTGGGGACAGCGAAGAAAGATCTTCTTGATTGTTTGCTTGCTCTTTGCTGGTTTACTTTGAATTGGACAGCTTTGTTAAGATTTATAAGTGAACCAGCTTCTGCCCGCGACTCCGTCCGCGTGGACTTTTTCTGCATCCCCGTTGACTCCCTTAAGGGTTAAATTTAGAAAAACGGCGAAACACGCGTTCAATCAATTCTGTTGAAGAGTATTTATTTTAAGTTTCAACAAAATCAGACAACATTCTTTATACCCCCCATACAAATTTTGGCAACCCTTTTCGCCCCCTTAGGGTTTGAATTTAAAAAAATCCGGTCTTATTCCTAGCCTACATTATGTATATACCCTCTGTGCAAAATTTCAGCTTCCTAGGTCCAACGGCTTGGTCTGGGCGTTGATGAGTGAGTCAGTAAGTCAGGACTTTGAATTTTATATATAGATATACGAGTAAGATAAGAATATTCTTTATTGTACACCAGAGCACATATTATGAAACATGTAAAGATACAAATAACAATTGGCGACCTTATTGCTAAAAGCAATTTCTTCCAGATAACCTTATCGATATCAACCCTTGTATGTCCCCAATGCTGGGACACGGGTCTTTTCCTGCATTGCAGGAAGGTTAGGCTATACTCCACTACGGGGGCCAAGTCCGGGACAACCTTATAAGTGACTTATATTGTAATATAAGTGAATATAGGCGACGGCTTCGGTGGCGCAGCGGTTTGGCACGCTGACTGTCCCGAGTGTCTTACAAATGCATAAATAAGAATTAAAAATGGAAAGTTCCTTTGACGCCCTGATGCCTTCATGTACCTGAAGGGCTCTATTTGAATAACATAGGATTATGTTAAAGGTAAAAGGAAAGGTAATATTTTTTTATTGTTTTACATTTTTTACATAATTCAAATAGATGAACTTGACAGCCTCGGTGGCGCAGCGGTTTGGCGCGCTGACTATAAAACCGATGGTCTCGGGGTCAAACCCCGGCCAGGTCAAACTAGGAAACGAACTTTTCTAGTTTGCCTCGGGGTTTGGATGTGATCTATATATTTATTGTATTAAATCTATCGTCGAGTTCGCACACCTGTAACACAGGACATTTAGTTGTATTTAATACTAGCTGACCCCGCGAACTTCGTACCGCCTCGCCTAACAGTCGATTTTTTATTTTTTTATTTTTCCTTCCGTAAGAAATATCCTTGTACTTCAAGGAATATTTAAAAAAAGAATTAGTGAAATCATTCAGCGATTCATTTTTATATTAGAGACTAGCTGACCCAGCGTACTTCGTTACGCCTGACAGTCTATCCCTTATTTTTTTTATTTTCTCTCCGTAAGAACCATCCTCGTACTTCAAGGAATATTCTAAAAAAAGAATTAGCGAAATCGGTTCAGCTGCTTTCGAGATTTTTGCTTACCAACACATTCGGTGATTTTATTTTATATTATAGATAGATAGGGCTAACGAGAGCTGTGTAATACCTCCTATCTATCTATGATCAGCCCACATCAACCCACTGCTGGGCAAAAGGAGAAATTAAATAATGTGTTTAAATCACGAAGATTACGTCATTTAATAGTGAAATAAATCTGATTAAAAAACTGAAATATCACGGTTTAAGCTAATAATTAATATTTTAACAATTGTTTATAATTAAATTAAAGTTTTATTATTAGGGAATTCCGATGAGAAAAAGTCACTATTTAATACAAAAAATCTACCTAAAAGCTAACAGACTATAACTAACTAGTACCTATTTACTTACACACTATACTCGTAGGTCTGAAATTATTTGGATCTACATACGGCGCAAATTTCCTCAAGTACGTGAGCTGTTATTACAAGATATGTGTTGTACGAGAAAGCGTGTCAAAAGGTCCCTAATTTAGGGACGAGATTGCGGTATTCAGGTCCGACCTCGGTTGAGAGGAATTGGCGCAACCCCTATCACACGTCGCGGGTTAGACAAACGTAATAACGCTGCCACTTTGATGATTTCCTTCTACAGCGAGCGTTTCAAATCGTTATTGTAAACTGAATTACCATATTATGACATTATACTTGCATGTATTTAACTCACCGTTAAAAATTCTAATTACAAATTTTATTAACTAGCAAGTTTTTAAGTATGGATGTTTGTTACATTTTCAGGTCTTCTTCTTCAGGCTAATTAGTCCACTGCTGGACATAGCCCTCCCCTAGGGTTGGTGCGTACAAACATAAAAACTACTAAATGGATTTTAATGAAACTTTACAATAATATAGACAAACTTACACTTCAGAATAATATAAAGGCTACAATTTATTAAGATATTGTGTGAATAGTTCAAAATATTACGATAAGTTTCAAGTGAGTAGAAAAAAATCTACCATCTGTGGGCTATTCTGGCATACGCTGCTAGTCCAAAATATGACGATAAGTATCAAGTGAGTAGGAAAAAATCTACCATCTGTGGGCTATTCTGGTATACGCTGCTAGTCCAAAATATGACAGTGAGTTTCAAGTGAGTAGGAAAAAATCTACCATCTGTGGGCTATTCTGGCATACGCTGCTAGTCCAAAATATGACAATAAGTTTCAAGTGAGTAGGAAAAAATCTACCATCTGTGGGCTATTGTGGCATACGCTGCTAGTCCAAAATATGACGATAAGTTTCAAGTGAGGAGGAAAAAATCTACCATCTGCGGGCTATTCTGGCATACGCTGCCAAAACCACTAGAGTTACAAACGTGTAATGTATTATGAAAATGTTTAAAGAAAATTGCTAAATATGATTTATAGGAGCATACTGCAGTACCTATAAGCAGTATGGGCCAAAATGTAATCTAACTACTAACTACGATTACAAGTATAACTAGTTGATAATCACGATTACAAACTACATGAAGTAATCAGAATAAGTAGTTAAACATTTTGATTACAAACTGCAAATTGTAGTTGCAATCACGATTACAAGATTACTTATTATAACTACATTTTAAAATAAATTTGCGTATAAAAAAACGAAGGCGTGGCGTGCGTATCGTTTATGTATCGACTTGTCATTTGCTACGTAAGTAGTTAGAGCCGTTAGAGTGCACTATCTACTCCCTGCATGTCGGGTACATGTGTTTTTTTTGGTGCGACGCATGCAGGGTAGTGTATTTAATTGTGTCTGACAGTGTGCACATCCGTTCGCTATTATTGTGCGAACGAACGGAAATATAAGTTTTTACAACTCAGCTAATCAGTAATCATAAGTAGTTATGATTACAGCAATTACAGCAATCAAATTAACAACTACTTAATGTAGTTTGATTACTGTAGTTAACTCTATGTAACTATAACTACATGTAATCATAACTACGTGTAGTTAACTACTTTTAATCTTAGTAATCTGATTACAAAAAAGTAGTTAACTACGACCAACACTGCCTATAAGGCTATGATTAGAGCTTCGCAGTCCTAAGTTACCGTATTTCGTATGTTGACAATATGTGTAATTATAGTACGACTGTAACATCTTAATATTGTAAGGCTGCTATTTTTCAGGCTATGTTTTTCAAATGCGACCCAGAAATGATTTATGTAGTAAGTTTAATGTCATAATGTTATTTCTTTTCTACGCCACGCTAATAAAAGCTACTCAAAATACTAATCCTGCGCAGACGAAGTCGCGGGCACCAGCTAGTAAATTATATATAATAGTAAAGGCATGTCTGTACCAAACTTAACCAAATTCAACTGGTATAATAAGAGCGAGGCTTTGTGGCACAGTTGTTTATACACTTAGTAGGAACTTCACACCACAGTGTAATTAATAGTACATTATACACAACTAGGGTGGTAATACAAAGAAAGGCCGAGATCGCAGAAGTTTGCGGCCCGAGCTGCAAGCGAGGGACGTAAATATGCGATCGAGAGCTTTCTTTATTACCTCCCGTGTTGTGTATATCTTTTTATGTCTACACTTGGCCAGAAAGCCACTTTATTGCCAGGTGTGGCATAAAATAAATTAGATTAAACATTCTTAATTAAATTGATAACTTCTGACAGTAAGGCCCGCCACTGTCTTACAATCCTCCACCAACCCAGACTTGACCTCCGTGGTGGAGTATGGCCTTACCTTCCTACGATCCAGAAAGAGACCCATGCCCCAGCAGTGCAGGAAGGTTAGGCCATACTGCACCACGGGGGCCAAGTTCGGGTTCGTGGAGGGTTGTAAGATAGTGGCGGGCCTTACTGTCAGAAGCCAAGACATGGCTTAACGACTGCCATTATATGCCAGCCGGCACCAACGTCTTAACGTGCCTTGCGATGCACGGAAGCGCTTGGAAAAATGCCACTAGCGGTAGTCACGGGACGCTCACCCATCCCGTACCTGACCGCGCCTGTTGTTGCTTAACCAAGTGATTGATTCCAATCACTCGGTTCGCCTAGGCCACTTTTCCATATAGGTTTACAATATTGTCTGTATTTCGCCTTCGCGTAGATTGTTATATTTATCATAACTATACGTATATGTAACATGTCTATGTAGGTATATTGTTATTTATATAAGTAGTGTATTAATATATTCATATTTCCACCGACTACCCGTCTTATATTTCCTTCAGCAACATTCCGTCTTAAGGTTGTCTCAAAGAAATTGCTTTCAGCAATAAGGTCGCCCATTGTGCTCTGTATCATTACATGTTTTATAATATGTGCTCGGGTGTACAATAAAGAATATTCCTATCTTATCTTATTTAAGCCGCTTAGGAGCGCTAACTAGCAAGCAATGGAAAAAATATCATAACTTATTTATAATATAAGACATGATTATATTATTTTTAATGCACTAACCCGTGCTAAGGACAAATTTAAAAACCTATTCAGAGGCTAAAGATTCCACCCATGCTGGGATTCGAACCCGGGACCTCTGGCTATCCGTGCCAGCGCTCTTTCCAACTGAGCTAATGGGCGACTCACCGACATCAATGAAATTTCGAACCTCTTTACAATATTCCCTGTATTACGTACAGGCAACGACATCTGGCTGAAGTAATTTGCATCACTTGCAGCCCCAAGTACCTACTTTGCAGTTAGGTTTTACATTGGAATGATATCGTTGTATTCACATGATTATATTATTTTTATTGCATTAACCCGTGCTAAGGATAAATTTAAAAAACCATTAAAATTCCACCCATGCCAGGATTCGAATACGCGACCTCTGGCTATCCGTGCCAGCGCTTTTTCCAACGCTCTGTAGCCTCTGAATAGGTTTTTTATTCATAATACGTTTTTTTTAAAGTAAACACGAGAAATCTTAATATGCATATGTGGTAACTTTTTTTAGAACTTACAGCCTAGAATGTAGTATAAATATCTTGGGACTTTAGTCGACATCCGCCGACAGCCGACAGCCGTTTTTGGTGGAAATCGATTAAGGTCCTAGATTGTTGATCCTAGGTTCTAGAATATAGGATCTAAAAAATAATTACCATAGTTGTTAATACCTGTGTGGTGTCGGCCTAGAGAAAAGCATCAACCCAAATTCTTCCCGCGTGTGTCGTAAAAGGCGACTAAGGGACACCAAACGGGTGGTGGGCAGCAGCGCCCCCTACAGTACAGTTCCACCAAACTGCGATCCCCAACCCGCATGCCCAGCGTGGGGGTTATGGACACTACCCCCCAATGATGGCACAACCTTACGCTATGGGGCCCGTTAGGGGAGGGCTTTGTCCAGCAGTGGACTAATATAGCCAGAAAAACAAGAAGTATTATAAAACAAGTTATGTATTTTACTCCAGTGGCGCTAGTTAGCTCCCCTAAGCGCCTTAAGTATTTACTTATTGAACTTCTCAATTCTGAGTGCTTAGTGCAAGTTTTTTAACTACTCGACCGCGTTAACGTAAACTCATATTTCTATGGCATCTAGGTAGCGCCACCTAGCGACAAGTATGGAAATTAAAATTGCTGAGTGCGAGTTGTAATGGTTTACGTTGAGAAGTGAACACGTTTACTAGCCAAATTACGAATAAACGCGAGTGCGAGTTGTACTGTGACAGCGTTTTGCCAGTTCGAACGGTTAACTTACTCATACTCACTACTCAATGCTCGATTAACGCGGTAGTAAAGTTATTCAATTGGATCTGTCAAACTCGCACTAAGCACTCAGAAACCGGCCACATGTATATCAGGCACACGATCACCTCTCAAAATTATGTCAAATACTGACCTAGGTAGTACTTTCAACTCATTATAAAAGTACTTTTACATTTAAGTCACTATCACAAGACGGAAAAGGATAGATATGCACTTTCGTTTGTTATTTAGCAGGTCGATAGATTTAATACAATAAATACATAGATAACATCCAAGACCCGGGACAAACTAGAAAAGTTCGTTTCCTAGTTTGACCCGGCCAGGGATCGAACCCGAGACCTTCGGTCTCACAGTCAGCGTGCCAAACCGCTGCACCACCGAGGCCGTGGTTGCGCAGCGGTATTGGTATTATATCTCTCGCTTTATTTATTAAATAAATAAAGCGAGAGATGTTTTGACGTGGTATTTTATTGCTTTTTCCTCAGTTAATTTCCACGCCACGGGCGCAGTGTGGCCAGTATTAAAAAATTAAGTGTTTTTAACGACAATTTGAGACACAGTGTCTATACCCACCGTTTCTCATAAAGATTAGCGAAACGGAACGAAAATTTTCATCTAAGCATTCTACTTGTAATTTTCCCTATAGGCAAATAAAATATAATGACAATATCCTTGCGACAGCGTATTGCCTCTCCGATAAAGTTTACAGTGGCGGTAAACAAAATAGGGCGCAGTAAATGCCAAAAGTTTGAAGTTTTCCCGCGCCATAAAAAAGACAAACAGCGAGTTCACTCTGAATTCTAACTTCAATCACATTGAATTGAGTATAAAGAGACGCAAAACTTTCTGAAGAGAAGTTAACCATTGTCAAGATGCGATATCTATAACACACCATGATATTTTGTCATGTGTGTGTGTTAGAACAAAACTTTGGGATGCCACACATTTTTTTCCTATAAATAAACGATCACATATAAAAAAACTAAAAAAAAAAGTTCACAGCGACATATAGTTAAAGTTTAACAGTTTTTCTGTAAAACTTATATAAAAAAATTATGTTTTCTGTGTGAATTTGTAGGCGTAGTAAATCTACTACGCTAACTGCAAAGATACTGAGAGGAAATGTTTTATTAAGAGTTTCTGATAATGCGCGTACAGTCTATTTAAACTTACTTGTCCATTCTAATAAACAAGTTTCTTACTTGTAATATTTCCATAAATGAAGTTACTTGGGACACTATTTTATTTTAAATATCACGTTGCCAATGTCATAAACTAAGTTCACGAACTTTCTGGAGAATATCTCACTTTGGAATCAAATTACAATTTTGAGGTTAGAATCTTGTTTACAAAATTGGCCTAGTAAGGATAAATTTACTGTACGTATAACGTAAGGCTGTCTACTCTAATCTACTCAAACCATCTTTTTCTTCCTTATTTGGCTCATATCAGAGGCTGGCAAACGATTCGACTACCTCGCTTTTTCAAAGTCTTCTTGACGAGATTACTGTGTATTTCTAAAAGTTAAACACATAAATTTTATACATTAAACCGTATTTTAATGGTAAAATGTATTTTACCTGATGTATCACGATTTGACCCATGTTTGCCGTATAAACACAAATATTGTATATGTACAAATTTTGTTCATTATGATGATTGTAGTATGCACAGTAGTATGCTACTAGATATAGATAGATAGAGAAGATTTTACTGTACATAAAAATGAAAATACAGTTGACGAAAAAAACATTGAAATGAAATGCAAATTCGATAAGTGAATCCGAGCAGAATGAATCTCAGGGCGGCAATTGGCACTTAGCAGCTGTGTCCAATTTCCCTGACTCCAAGTGTAGCCGTTCTGCCGCAAGCATTACGTATTTACAAGGGACCGTGTTCGCAACAGCCACGGGATTACACTCTTTGTGTTCTTGTCATTAAATGGCTGGTTAATTACAACGCTACGTACGAAGATTCCCTTAGGATTTACCTTTTTATTTTTACTTTTATATGGGAACTGCTCGGATCACTCGAGTTAAGCAACAACAAGCGCGGTCAGGTGCGGGATGGGTGACCGTCCCGTTCCTACCGCTAGTGGCATTTTTCCGAGCACTTTCGTGCTTCATAAGCCATGTTAAGCCGTGGACGCCGGCTGTTATGTAATGGCAGTCGTTAAGCCATGTCAGAGGCCTCGTGGGCGGCTTGATAACTTCTGACAGTAAGGCCCGGCACTGTCTTACAAACCTCCACCAACCCAGACTTGGCCCCCGTGGTGGAGTATGGCCTAACTTACCTGCAACGCAGGAAAAGACCCGTGCCCCAGCAGTGGGGACATATAGGGTTGAAATCGAATCGATGGTTCAAATGCAGAGCCCTGGCCTTGTCCCAAAGAGAGACGGGCTTAATTACCACGCGGATTGGCAATTTCTAGCGCTGAGGTATGTGAACATCTCAGACACTCACGATATTCTCTTAGGATGTTTTGTTTCACAGTAGTGGTATTTTTAAAACCTATTTAGAGGCTAAAAATTCCACCCATGCCGAAATTCGAACCCGCGACATCTGGCTATCCGTGCCAGCGCTCTTTCCAACTGAGCTAATGGGCGACTCACCGGCATCAGTGAAATTTCGAACCTCTTTACACTAGTAGTGGTATTGCTAGTATAACTTACGAAATGTAATAACTTACAAAACAAAGTCTTTGATACATGCCCGCACTGGGAATCGAACCTAAGTCTCCTGTCTGGGAACTAAATTTAAATCGATATGAACCGTTTGTATGTCCTCACTGCTGGGGCAAGGGTCTCTGCATCTCAGGAAGGTTAGGCCAGGTCCGGTTTGGTGGAGGATTGTAAGACAGTGGCGGGCCTTTCTGTCAGAAGTCATCAAGCCGTCCCTACGGCTTCTGATGGGACTTAACGGCTGCTATTACTTGACAGCCGGCGCCAACGGCTTAGCGTATCTCGCGAAGCACCTAAGCGCTCGGAAATATGTCACTAACGGTACCTACGGGACTGTCACCCATCCAGCACCTAACCGCGCCTGTTTTCTTACAATATTAGCGAGCGGTCTTGCTACAACAAATCGGCTTAAAAACTGCCTAATGCTCATTCGGTAGGTCTCCATAGTACTATCGGATAGAATTGGATATACTATTTTTATTTTTAATGCTCTAACCCGTGCTAAGGACAATTTTAAAAACATTTTTACTCGTAGAGGCTAAAAATTCCACCCATGCCGGGACTCGAACCCGCGACCCCCGGCCATCCGTGCCAGCGGTCTTTTCAACTGAGCTAATGGCCAAAATTTCACTGATGCCGGTGAGTCGCCCATTAGCTCGAGTCCCGACATGGGTGGAATTTTAAGCCTCTACGAGTAAAAAGGTTTTTAGAATTGGATATATTCATGTACGAGAAATATCGGAACTAATATGACACTTAATTTCGAAATCAGAACTCGATCATCAGTACGAAAACCGGCGGAAATTGGCGAAAACCGAAGCCTACTCTAGAGCCCGAGGTATATTCTAAAAGCTAACAGACTTGTAAACAAATTGTTTTGTGAATAATAGCATACAATTACTCTTCGTAACCCGTTGATTGCAAAAATACGGGAATTCGTAAGCTCTTCGTAGAAACAGCACATGTCTTGACGAAGTACTAGCCTGAAGATTACTATGGACGCAATTCATATACAGGTGATGAATCTCTACACAAAGTATTGAAGAAAACATCTGTACCCTCTACATTTTCAATTTGTTAAGCGCGACCAAACAACAAAATTTATACAATATGACGGTTCTTAGGAACACCCAACAGTGCTGCCAACTACAATGAGCTTTGAATAGTTATCATTCGTATTCGCAATTGTACTTAACTAAAAACACATTGCTATCTTAACGGTCATTGCCAATCTTAAAAAGTCATTGCTATCTTAACGGACAGAATCTACGACGATTACTGGAGAAATTTGTTAAGAAAATTAAAGTAGAGGTTTCTTAGAAACATAATTATGGCATCCCCAGCCATAAATAGAGTAAAATGGAAAGCCCTTTTGTCAGACCCAGACACCACGGAAGAGTAAAGGGGCCAAGGAAGAAAACGAAGCTATTTAAAACAAATAAAATCTCTTACAAATTTGACATGGGCCGGGAATTGAAGCTAGGCCTCCTAATGGTAAGATAACCACTCCAACCCTTGCGCTACCACCGCTGTGTCTAAAACGTGCTCTAATTATATTAACAGGACTGCTTTGACACTGACGTATTTTTTTCATTCCAGTTAAAACGTAAGAAAATAGCTGCCGTTTTTCACCTGCGAGTGTTTCAGCATTCGCGTTTGTTACTGACACTTGTTAGCTCACAAGCGCGCTAAACTTCAGAACAAGGATTGTAACAGTATGCTTAGTATGCACGTTTCAATCTTTCTCTCGACGTTGAGTGCTTTGAGTATATAAAGTACTTAGGAGTACCTAGAAAGTAAAGTACATAGAAATGGTAACTAGTTTTAGATACACGACCGCAGTCTACTGAAGACTGCGGTCTACTGAAGACTGCGGTCGTGTCCATCTAAAATCAAGAATAAGTGATAATACAGCAAGAACACAAAAATATAGACAAAATTTGTCGTCCAAAATTCGAGTCCTTGTTTTGACTTCCATGGGTATCAGACAATCTCGGTCTCATAAGTCCAAGTAAGTGTCCAACTCGCCGCCATGTTACTCAGTTGTAGACAAGTCTTGGTCGACCCCACAGAACATAAAAAAGAGTAGAAGTCGTAAGTGGGCGGTGTCCGTGTACCTCGCATTAGCAATATATTGCCTATGCGTAGTCTCTGATAGTTCTTCTTGCCTCAGTTGTAGTTTGTTTCTAGTAAAGAAAACAATCGTAAAAACTCTACTAATATAGATATATCAGTAGAGTTTTTACGATTGTTTTCTTTACTAGAAACAAATAATAATCTTATGCTGTGTTAGAATGTTAAAATAAGAGTTGGGGACTAAATTTTACCAATCGTGCCGAAACAGTTCATCGGTGAGTAGTATTTCATTGTATTTTTAATTAAATTGTTAATGACATAAACAAGGAAACCAATCCGGCTGAGTAGCAACATATCGGAGACTTGTGTTTCAATTTTCGACTTTATAGCCTAACACATAAAACTTCTTGAAAATCAGACGTAGTGGTAGTTCAATCTAGTGTAAAGTAGCGATACTACAAAAGGAAGAGTTACTGTGAAACTTAATTTCATTGTTGTCCATTGATTTTAATCCTTGTTGGCGTAATTAAAAGGTTCATATTTAACTGGAACTTTTAGGATGTAGACCTTTTTGGTGTTGTCTTTTTTTACCAATGGTAGGTGGCATTCCTAAAGTGCGTTTGATATTTAACTGTGCGTTTGAACACATTGGTTTTCATACTAATGGGTCATGTCCGTAGATCTACGGTCATGTCACTACTTCTAGTCTTTTTATTACTTCTTCTTATCTTCTGTGGTTGACGCCATCTCGGTCGCGGTCGCCATCTTAGCGTCGAGACTTGACATTTCTCGAGCGTGGCATGCTGAGCGTACTGTTAGCTTAGCTAACCTGTGTGCCAAAACATCCGTGAAGGAAAACATCGTGAGGGAACCCGCAGCTAGTTAAATCCGCACGTGTTGACTAGTTTTTCCTGTGGACTTCTCCGACTAAGCTGTCAGGATAGTATAGGTGATGGGCAAACCTACAGTCCAGGTTGATGAAGGATTGTAAGACAATAGCCTTATTGTCAGAAGTTATCAAGCCACCCACAAGGCCGTTGACATGGCTTAACGACTGCCATTACATGACAGCCGGCACCAACGACTTAGCGTACCTTGCGAAGCACGGTAGCTCTAGGGAAGAATGCCACTAGGTGTAATAACGGGATGGTCACTCATCCTGCACCTGACTGCGCCTGTTGTTGCTTAACCCAAGTGATTGATTTCTATCATTCGGTTCCACAAGGCTACGGGCGCAATAATGAATATGGTTGCTGTCTGAAAAATAAGCGCTGAGGGCTTACTCCCTCACAACGCCAAGTCAGCTGTCTTTTGTGTCAATTTAGAGAGACCAGAGGCTATATCTATGTTTTTTTGTCTCTTCTATTATGTATTTCAGCCTAGCGCAAGTAGGAACTTTGAATTATTTGTTCGCATTTAGCCCCGTTTTAATGGCGGACATATATTTGTCTCACTCTTTAATGCTACTTACTCTTTCTTTGCTGTCAAACTGAAAACTCAACAAATGTCATGGCGGAACGCGGCACATATTAGAAAGTTTTCTAGTTAAAATTTTTTGTGTTTTAAGTTTTTTCAATATCTAGCTGTGTGTATCTTGTTGTATTGTGTTTAGTGATTTTCTTTTAATAATGGCACTGATCGGTTGGTGTCGAACTTGTGCCATTTGTAAAATAAGATGCAACCGGTCAAAGGGTACCAAAAGAAAGTTTATGGGTAAATTTCCTAGGGATGAAGACCGCCGAAAGTATTTCTGGCTACAGTTTTTGTCATCTTGCACAAGAGCAAGATCATAAATTATGTTAAATAACGTAATTAATACGAGAAAAATATTAAGATGTTTCAATGTCATAGTGATGTGCCATACACATAATCAATATCGATAAGGCCGCCAATTGTACGATGTATATTTGCAATTGTTTTGTATTTGTTGTTTTTCCAGTGTACAATAAAGAATATTCTTATCTTATCTTATCGATAAAAAAATATCTGATAAGTACATTGGTCAGAATTACTACTCAGTGTACGACGAGTGAATTGCTGTAAGCCATAACAATGTTTCAACGATACACTATTAGTGGCTGCATTGAATGTGGTTTTTTTTTAGATGCAGACAATGGGTGAAAATTGTGGAAGATCTTGCGTATATCCCCATCGAAAAACTCCACCAACATAAATATGTTTGTAGATATCATTTCCGGCCGAAAGATTTTAACAACGATTTTAAAAGGAAGCCGATTAAAGAAATGGTGAGTTGTGTTATAATGTAACACTCACTACATTTCATGAATAATTATGTAATAAAACATAAAATACGCCTTGCTTTACGTCGAACATTTGAATGTATTTTGCTCCGTCATTTAGAACGCAATATTATTATTACGTCTTAATACATAAATGACATTACTTAGATAAACATTTTTTTACAGGGCTGTACCTTCTCTACTTATAAATGCGCCTCCTCTTCCTGATTACTTACTAGCTGAGTTTCCTTACCACGTAGCCACGTCGCATCACTTGAAACTTGTTAGTGATTGGAATTACTAAAATATTTTTTTTACTAATTTTAACTTAAAATATTTTTTTATAAAAATGTATTTGATAGTTACATAGTCAATTATGCAGTTATGTGGTAAACAGGAACAAACTATTTTTTTTTCGGACAATTCTTGCAATTGTTTATTTACAGATTCAGCTATACAAAAACCTATTAGTTGTCGAGCTTCACAAAACAACTCTGGTACGTAGATTTTTCATGTATCGCTGAAGTTTTTTGTAACTAGTGTTTGTTTACTTTGATAAATTACAAAGTGTTATCATTTTCAGCACCTTGTACAGCAGCCAAAATATCAGCTGTTGCTATTGGTCCAGTAGGGTTTGACCACAATTATTGTGGCCTGGAATCTCAGCATATTTATCAGAACTATCCCGGTAAGTAGCATAGTTTACCAACAAATTAATAATCAATAACGACTCAACTTAACTTTTTTTGACGATTTCAGCACCTGAATCCAAACCACCGATTGATGAAGTTCGCTCAGATTGGACACCTCTAAAAAAAAACCAAATAGCTGACCACAATTATTGTGATTTGATATTAAATAATAAAATACTAATTTCATTTGTCGTTTTATTGAAAACATTGATTTTTATTAATTTTATTAGGCTAACTGCGGAGCCCCTGGATGATAATTTATCGATATCGATAAATGTAGTAATGTAAGTGGACGTCCCTAATGCACAGACAAGTTGTTATGTTGGTAGCACTTACTTTTGACATTGCATTTTTGCTCTATTGGTTGGTATTGCTAACGGGGCTAAACTCATTACAAAAGCATATAGGGAGGTCCCGTCTCTTAAAACGTAGTGTTTATCTCTGTGATGTATTTCGTTTTCTTTCTGATGTTGTTGATATTATGTCAATCGGCCATGCTACTTATTTTTGATATTCCTTTTTTTTATAATTATTTTCGAAAATATGAACCATTTCAAGAAACTAATTTCGTTAGTTTAAAATTTTATTAATTATTTCTATTTTTAATATTTTTCTAAAATTTTGTGGTGTGTGACGTCATCAGAGTATGTTTGGAGAGAATGTCTTGCGTACATAAAAAAAGCATGCTCACAAAACAATGGTCGGCTAACCATGTATTCTGTGGTCTAACAAACAATACAGTCACACGCGTGTCACACTGATCTCAAAAACAGTCAATAACACGTAGATCAATAACATTATTAAACAAATTATTCCACAGACTACATTAATAATCACACGTTGACATTTCATTTCATTTCAACATTTCAGGCAAAGGATTAATACTCAAACTGCCTTTGCTGATGTCATACAAAAGTCATTTATGGTCAAAGCTTTTTATGGAATATCTTAAAAATATAGACTTATTTACAAATCTGATAAATAGAAATTGTACGGGAAGCAAAATTCTCGAAATGGTTTTGAGATTTCCGTTCATATTAAAAAATGTAGCATGGACTCTGTTCTCTGTTTCATGGTCTCATCTGTTTATTTCGTTACTATAATGTGTATAAATAAGAAATGTATTTCTTTCATTTATTCGAGAATAACAAAAAGTTAATGGCAAGTTATGTAAAAAACGTTATGATTATGTACAGAGCTTTTAGAATATAATAATATTTTTTATTTATCGAAAAACAAGACTCATATTTGTTTAGTACATTTAAAACTATATTATGTTAGTAGCATCTATGAAAATTTTATTTATTTACATACGTCCAGACCGCTAGGCTGAAGTGGAACTGGGCGGGTCATCTAAGCCGTATGGGCCCAGAGAGGTGGGCAAAAATCGTCACTGACTGGGTTCCGCCCGACGGATATCGCAAACGTGGCCGACCCAAGCGGAGATGGCGGGACGACCTCACAAACTTTCTGCCAAGCTGGCAGTGGCTGGCAAGTGGCCATGAACAGGGAGGAGTGGAAGACAAAAGGGGAGGCCTTTATCCAGCAGTGGGACACAATGGAGGCTACATAAAAAAAAACGACAAGACCTGTTGCGTGCGACCTGAAGCCTACAGCAGTGCTTGATGTATGCGGAGTCGACCCGCGCCGCGATCATCGCCAGGACGCTGTTGGCGCTGCCCCGCACCCTGCTCACTAGTGACGCGCCACGCTCACGCATGATCGCGTAGAAACAATATATTCGCGCGTCCGCGAACATGCCGGAGGCGCTACAGTGGCGTGGCAGCTCCATCAGCACTCTAAACGCATTGTTGTACTGAACGCGGAGAGCCCTGTAAGCTTTTTGAGTATAACTGACCCACAGACTGCCAGAAGGAGGTGCAGTAAGCTCTAAATAGAGTCACTTTCACCCCCGGTGAACACCCTTGTGAACAATCATATTGGCTCTACATCAGTGTCGTCCCCGAGCGTTGGCGTGAGTATTGCCCTAGGTACTTAAAGCTGACGACTCTTTGAAGCTTACTACCCCTCAATGTGATTGCTGGCACGTGGCTTGGTCGCTTTGTTCCCGCCTTGAAAACCATAAATTGGCTTTTTGTAGCATTATATAGAAGTCCGTGGCTCTCCGCATACATCTCGCACGTGCGCAACAAGGTTCGAACGCCGCAAACTAACGCACTCAGCAGTACCATGTGAACAGCCACTCCATCCAAAGGTGGTCTGGAAGAGATCGCTTTTAGCGATAAGACCGCCAATTGTATAACATTACTTAGATTTAAGAACGCCTTGAGCTTGGGCAAGCCTTGGGCGTAGGGCGAGCTTGAGGGTAGTGTGTAGGGAGTCTTCAAATATCTTTTTTAGTATTTACATGCACCTAGCATATAAGATAACTTTAATTTGTAAAACCAAGAGCATCTGCCAACAAACTGTTATGCAGTTTAGTAGAAACAAAACTTCTATAGGGGGACCGTCCAGCGGCGCTAGGACAAGCAGCCCCTATGTTTTTACACCCGTGGTTCGCGTCGCGTTTCCGTTAACCACGGATGCCATACTTGGTTGGGGAATGGGGAAATGTTAATTTACTAAAAACTGTTATATTCTAAGAAAAACTGTTATAAATTTTGGGACATGTTGAGGAGATGTGAGTGCGCAATCGCAACTGGCTTTTTCCATCGCATACGTGAAGCGCGCAGGCGATGTTATTTATTGCGAAATGTTGTAAATAGGTTACACGAGTTGCTTGATTGCAAATTCCATCTGTGCCATTGTACCAGCTTAAACGTTCTTAAATATTTAATGTTATCATGGTATAAATGTATGTTTGAAGATACTCGTATAATTATGTTAAGGATATGTACGGTAACTGTACAACTTCTATATTTTCGTTTGAATAATCGTCTTCAATCAATGAATTGAGTTTGCACACGTGGCAATCCGGTCCATAAACGAGGCAACGCGGAGTCTAACGATGGCATGAAACGTATTGACGCACGCCTCCGCAAACATGGTTGAGGCTTTACAATCTACAGCCCCGGATGTCTAAATACGTTGTTGTACTAAGTCCCCTGCGTGTAATTAGTCCAGTGTTGGTACGTGTAGAAACTCTGACAAAATTATTTAAAAACCTATTTAGAGGCTAAAAATTTCACCCATGCCGGGATTCGAACCCGGCATGGGTAAGAGCGCTGGTACGGATAGCCAGAGGTTGCGGGTTCGAATCCCGGCATGGGTGAAATTTTTAGCCTCCAAATAGGTTTTTAAATTTGTTCCTTAGCACGGGTTAGTGCATTAAAAATAAAAATAGTGTAAAATGATTTAAATAAGCAGTGTGAGACGAGCAACCGATGACGCGAGCTCCGTCTCTGCTCACCATGATTAAGCTCTGCGAGTCGGAGCGAAACCTGGTCGGACTCTTCCGATATAACAACACCCGTAAGTATATCCGGACTAAAAGTCTACAATGATTTAAATAACTTAGTGTTTACGCTATTGTTAGCCTTATAAAAATACGAGGGTTATGTTCTTCGTAGTACCTGGCTCGGCGTACACGTAACTAAGCTAAGACAAATTAAATCCTAGAGGATATCACGCGTGCATTATGGCGTCTTTTATTACTAAGTTTCTCAGTAAATTGCTGCGATGTACGTTGTTAATATGGCGGGTAACGTTACACCCTATTGTGGTGTCTTCAAGGAAGATATATTGCTTTCTTACGTGAGGTCAGGGCTTTTTAAAGATGTGTGAAGTAAGGACACCGTGGTTTGTTTCTGTTAGCTTTTATAATATACCTCGGCTACTATCGGATAGAATCAGATATATTCATGTAAAAGAAATATCGGAACTAATACATATGACACTCAATTAAAAAAACTTAATAAGAAAAGTTTTATACAGAGCAGGAAGTAGTATTAAACTCGTGTGCTTTTGGCGAAAGCCGAAGCTTACTCTAGAGCCCGAGGTACGATATATTCCAAAAGACTATATATATATATATATATATATATATATATATATATATATATATATATATATATAGTCTAACCATTTACGTCCCCACAGAGGAGCACGGATCTCTTCCTTAAGGAATAGTATATAGGCCATACTCCATCACGGGGGCCAAGTCCTGTTGGGTGGAGGCTTGCAAGACCAGTGGCTGGTCTTACTGTCACTTCAAGCCGTCTTATGCCTTTATGGCCTCTAAATTGATTCGACTTAACGACGCCATCTATCGACGGCAGCTGGTACCAACTTCTTAAAAAACCTTGCGAAGCAAGAAACCGCTCGAAAAATGCCACAAATTTTAGTCATATACGGTCACCATTTCCGTCTCCCATCCATTCTCTGAAAGCGCCCTGTTTTGCTTAACCTTCGTATTCGTTTAAGATCACTCAGGCAGCGGCTACAAGCGATTCCGTGACCTCGAGTGACTTTCGATATCAACCCGTGTATGTCCCCACTGTTGGGGCTTAGGTCTCTTTCTGCATTGCAGGAAGGTTAGGCCATACTCCACCACGGGGGCCAAGTCCGTGTTGGTGGAGGATTGTAAGACAGTGGCGGGCCTTACCGTCAGAAGTTATCAAACCGCCCTTAAGACCTCTGACGTGGCTTAACGACTGCCATTACATGAAAACCGGCACCAACAGCTTAACGTGCCTCGGTAAGCACGTTAAGCCGTTAAAAAAATGCTACTAGCGGTAGTCACGGGACGGTCACCCATCCTGCACCTGACCACGCCTGTTGTAGCTTAACTTAAGTGATTGATTCCAATCAGTCGGTTCGAATAGGCCAGGTGACTTTATATTTAATCAATTAATTGTTACTTAGGTTTATCATAGAATTTCCTATTCACATATAAAATTTAGATAAGATAAGATAAGAATATTCTTTATTGTACACTAGAGCACATATTATAAAACATGTAATGATACAAAGTACAATTGGCGGCCTTATTGCTAAAAGCAATTTCTTCCAGACAACCTTACGACGGAAAGTTGCTGGAGGAAATAAGAGACGGATTTAATTATTCGTAGGTGTGTACATCTGTTGGACTTCTTCACTCTTCATGCAGGCGCCAGTCGTTTCTGCTAAGCGCTGCTCTTCTCCAGGTCTTTCCCACTGCCTTTTCAGTGTTGATGATTATGTTGATGTATAAATCTATTTATTTAGAGCGGTAAAGGCTCAGTGGGTAGAACCATGGACTGGCAAGCGAGAGCCCCAGGTTCGATCCCGAGTGCGGGCATGTACCAATGACATTGTTTAATTTCAAAATTACGTACATTTGCGAATTTGTAGTCGCAATACCACACGCTGACGGTGAAGGAAAACATCGGCTTGGTTGGCTCCGCACGTATTGACTAGTCTTTCCTGTGGGCTAGGCCGACTAAGCTGTCAGGATGGTATAGTTGCTCGGCAAGCCTACACCATCTATAAAACCAAGTCCCAGGCACTAAAGCGTCAGAGTGGTCCCTTCACCCATCGAGTGTGAGTGGGGATACCACTGGATGCTGTATAAATCATCTCATTACGTAGATGCAAGAAGGCCAATCATCATCTATTTATTTAATTATTTATGTACGGTTTAAGTAAGCACCGGCGTACGTGCATGCAACGACTTATGAACGTTGATGAAGCGAAGGTGATGTGTCAGGATCGTGGAAAGTGGCAGTCCCTGGTCCCTGCCTACCCCTCTGGGATACAGGCGTGAGGTTATGTATGTATAAATGTTTAAGTAAGTTTATATGATTATTTTTTAACACTAAGGATTCCTAATTTCAATATTTCTAAATTGCACTGACTACCCGTCTCTAATTTCTTTCTAGTGTCCGTCTATGGCTGCCTGGAAGAAATCGCTTTTAGTAAAAGCCAGCCAATTATACCAATTGTACCATATTTTTGTACAATTTCTGTCACTTAAATGTATGTGTGCAATGAAGAATATTCTATCTACCTATCCGAGCCAAGCGGCTTCCTGGAATGTCTTAGCCTGGAATGCTCCAGTAAGATGTTGCAGGCTTGCTGATGTGTATGTGTTATACCGCGCTCGCAAGCGCACAGTTGTGGGCAGTAATAAACTAGCATCCATACGATACGGTTGTTGTCATTATCTACCTTCCCGACACTACACTAGCGAAGAGTCTACCCGTGATAAACGTTAAGAAAAATGTCGAGTTACATCGGAAATCTCAACGTATTTGATCACAGCGTGCAAGAATGGCCAATCTTCAAGAGTCGGTTGAACCAATTTATTAAATTGAACGGAATAAAAAGTGAGAATACCAGCGGTCTGCTTCTAACTTACTTAGCGGATGATACCTACCGTTTGGCGAGGAACTTGTTACATCCAAGAATATTGGAAGATGTGAAGTTCGAGGAGCTAGTTTTGGAGCTTGACAAGCATTTTACTCCGAAGCGTTGTTTGCTGGCTGAACGTGAAAAATTCTACGAGGCGAGAAGGGCTGCCGGTGAAAGTGTCCAGGAATGGGGTGTGCGCGTGAGAGGTCTTGCGGTCAACTGCGAGTTTACATCAGCGCTAGATGACATGCTCAGGGACAGGTTCGTGCTGGGCCTAACGGCGGGCCCCGAGCGCGACCGCCTGTTCGAAGTGGACGCAGGCAAGTTGACGTTCGCGAAGGCTCTGGAGGTGGCGCAGCAGGCGGCGAGCGCGAGACAAGCTCGAGCTGGAACTTTTGCCGCGTCGACTGCCCACGTCAAGGAGGAGTCTGTGTACCGAGTGAGCGCGGCGCGACCGGGCGCCGGCACTGCGGGCCGTTCTTCGGACTGCGAGGTACCACGGCGATGTTCAGTGTGCGGATTAAAAGGCCATGACGCAAACAAGTGTAGATTTAGGAACTACCGTTGCCAGATGTGCGGAGTAAAGGGGCACCTGAAGAAAGTGTGCAATAATGCAAAAAAGTCAGTGAACTCCCGTTTACATAATTTGGGTACCGACCCAGAGGTTACCGATGGTAACGATTGTGAAAATTGCCAGGAATGTCAAATCTATAACGTGAGGTATGTAAACTACTCTCCTATAATCGTGAAAGTTGATATAAAATCCATGGAACTCGAAATGGAGCTAGACTCGGGATCTGGCAGTTCAGTTATTTCTGACACCCTGTATAAAAAACACTTTTCAGATTTAAATCTAAGTCAATGTGATATGACGATGTGCCTATACAACGGTCATAAAATCTCTCCTTTGGGATATTTTGTAACAAAAGTTACCTACCAAAATAAATCACACGATTTAAAAATATATGTAGTATTCAATGGCGGTCCGCCTTTACTGGGAAGGGATTTTATGACGAAATTTGGGTTGTTTTTTACATCGTCAAATAATAACATTGATTCCGAGAAGCGCTCGAGTGAAGTGCCTCAGTTACTAAGGGAGTTTTCAGAATTATTTAATGGTGAACTAGGCAAGTTCAACAAATTTACAATAGATTTACGACTTAAGGAAGGGGTAGTACCAAAATTTTTTAAGCCGCGCACAGTTCCGTTCGCTTTAAAACAGGCAGTAGAAGATGAATTAAATAGGCTCGTGGAGGTAGGCATACTAGTTCCCGTTAAATTTTCAAAGTATGCGACACCTATTGTACCTGTTTTGAAAGAGAACGGAAAGGTCAAGATAGCGGGTGATTATTCGGTTACGCTAAATAAAGATTTATTTATTGACAAATATCCCATGCCTCGCATTGAGGAGGTATTTGCTAAGCTCGGCGGTGGTGAGAGTTACACGAAAATCGACCTTAGTAATGCGTATAATCAGTGGGTATTATCTGAATCTTCACAAGAGCTAACTACAATTAATACCTCGAAGGGGTTATTCAAATACACTCGATTGGTTTACGGTTTAGCAAACGCACCTGCGATTTTCCAAAGATCGATGGAAACGCTCCTGGCAGGCATCGAAGGTGTCAGCTGTTGGTTAGACGACGTGTGCGTCACCGGGCCCTCCGTAGAGATACATTTAGCTAGACTGCGAGAAGTACTAAGTAGAATGAGGAACGCGGGGCTTAGGTTGCAGCGAGAAAAATGTGTTTTCTTTCAAGAGAGTGTTACATATTTAGGCTATGTAATAAGCAAAGATGGGCTTTGTGCGTGCAAAAATAAAGTAGAAGCTATAGTAAAAGCTCCTAGGCCAAAGAACGTATTAGAGGTAAAAAGATTTCTTGGGGTTGTTAATTATTATCGTAATTTTATACCCGGGGCGTCGACGAAATTAGGCCCGTTGCATGAATTGCTCCGCGCGGATGCTAAGTGGGAGTGGGGCGATAGGCAGGAACGCGCGTATGTGACTGTGAAGGAAGAATTGGCTTCCGGTCGGATGCTGGCCCATTTTGACCCAAATTCGCAATTGGTATTGACAGTCGATGCAAGCCCACAGGGGTTGGGAGCGGTATTAGCCCAGCTAGATAGTGAGGGTAGGGAGCGCCCACTGGCTTTCGCATCTAGATCTCTGGCTTGTAGTGAAAAAAACTACAGTCAGATACAGAAAGAGGCCACGGCCATTGTATTTGGCGTTAAACACTTTCATCAGTTTTTATACGGCCGTCAAGTACCTTTTGTACTTAAAACTGACCACCAGCCATTGTTGTCAATTTTTGGTAATAAGGCTGGTATATCAGTGATGACTGCATCAAGGCTGCAACGATACGCAATATTATTATCTGCATACAACTATAAAGTACAATACATAAGTGCGGATAAAAACATAGTGGCCGATTATTTTTCGCGCGCGCCACTGTCCGAGTCAGACTCTGCTAGGGTCGAAATGAAGGCAGTCGACAGATCATTTTTAAATTTCCTGGATAGGAACATCACGCCCGTTAACTATGACGACATAAGACGGGCTACGAAAGCAGATAAAATATTGCAAACAGTGATTAGCTATATGAATAACGGTTGGCCTCGCAAAATTAAATGTAAGAATGTTTTGCCTTTCTTTTATTGCAAGGCAGATTTAGAGGTAGATAGCGGATGTATTTTTCGCGGTCACAGGATTGTCATACCGGGCGAGTATCGTGAGCGTATGGTAAAGGAGTTGCATTCGGGTCATTTTGGCGTGGTCAAGACGAAAAGTTCGGCTAGGAGTAGATTCTGGTGGCCCGCAATTGATAAAGATATTGAGAAATGGGTGGGGTCATGTGTTCAATGCGCTAGTGTTCGTAGCGCTCCTCCGCGAGCCGCCCCGGCGCCATGGCCAGCCGAAACCGGTCCATGGAAGCGTATTCATATCGACTATCTATCCATAGGGCAGAGGACCTACTTAGTTGTAATTGATGCATTTAGCAAATGGCTAGAGTGTCTATTTATGAACGGAGGCACTTCAACTGGCGCACTGATAGGAAAATTAAAAGAATTGTTTTCCAGATATGGCATACCGAAAGTTATTGTTTCAGATAACGATGCGAAAATTAAATCACATGAATTTAATAACTTTTGTGTAGTTAATGGTATTCGGTATGTCACCACCCCAATTTACCATCCGGCCAGCAACGGGCAGGCGGAAAATTCAGTTAAAACCTGTAAGAAAATGCTTAAATGTATTATAACTGAAGTTTCCTCGCAATCAGATGTAAACGAGGCTTTGTTGGGATTTCTATTCGATTACAGAAACGCAAAACATTGTGCAACTGGTTTATCACCAGCTAAGTTAATGGTCGGCCGGGAGTTACGTTCCAGATTAGACCTTATAATGCCGGACAAAGAATACAAATCCCAACAAGAGAATGAAGCTGGTTCAAGGCATCTAGAAGTAGGTGACGTAGTGTGGTTGAGATGGTACGTAGCAAGAAAGGGGGTGTGGGTACTAGGAAAAATTATAAATAAAATTGGTGCCCGAATGTATAATGTATTGGTGACTGACTATAATATAATTTGTAAACGTCATATTGACCAACTGAGGCAGTATACAGGTTTATGTGTAATTGGAGACAACGATGACATAAATGAGACCTGTTCTTCGTCGCTGCCGGAGCCGGCAATGCAGTCTACGGACACTGTGCGTGCTAGTTCTTCGCATGTTGGGTTCGAATCCCCGCCCTTGAATTCGGATACGGAACCCTGTCTAACTGCTGGGCTGCAAGCAGATGAAGGAGAGGAGGATGAATGGGCAGAGGCGCAGGCCGAGCCGACTGCCGATGTGGGGCGCCCAGAGAATAATGGCTTATCAATAAACCGCCCAATGTCTAGACCAATGCGAACATGTAGACTTACTAAGAAAGTTAGTTATAAGGAGTAGAAGCAGGAGATTAGTATAGGAAAATATAAGATAGTTTCGTTCGGCTAGCACGTACCTAACCTATTTAGTTTTAAGTTTATCGCACTTAATGCATATGTTTCAAATTATTTGTATTTCTGTTGTTGCCAGAACTTCAAAACTAGTGAAGGAGGAGTGATGTGTATGTGTTATACCGCGCTCGCAAGCGCACAGTTGTGGGCAGTAATAAACTAGCATCCATACGATACGGTTGTTGTCATTATCTACCTTCCCGACACTACACTTGCCCAGCTCCAAAAGTGGTGTTATCAATAAAAAACACAACACACCGACCACTTCGTAGATACAGCACAGTCTCTGGTATTTCCTTTACCACTGTTAGAATATTTTTGGGGCTTAATCGCGTAGTAATTTATTTCTATTTTACCTCAACGTTTCGATGACGTTACAGTGTCGCTAGATTTTGAAATAAAAACTAGCGGCGCTGGTTTTCAGCGTGTCCTTTTTTGCATAATTATTTATTTTGAGGCATTATTCAATTCGATCATTTTATCTCGTGGAAACCCCGTCGGTATTTTTTTATTCTAGCGTACCATGCTATGTAATTTTTAGCGACAATGTTTGTCGATCCGGTGTCATTTGATGTCGTGGACTTCATTTCAATAATTCTTCACCCCAGCGTACCACTCTGAAAGTTTTTCGCCGCAACGATTGTCACTACAGTATCATTCGAAACTATATACCGGACCCCGCGGATCCTTATCAACTCGGGAACCCTAATAACTGCTAAAATTATGCTGAATCTGGTATCCATTTTGCCACCCCGGAATTGTAACCCACGACCTTCCGATTGAGAATCCGGCGTTTTACCGGTCCGCTACCACTGCTCTACAAATATATAACAAAATATACGAGACCACGGCACCTGAAAAAGTGCCGAAAGGTCGGAAAATTGTAAAAATTTAATAAACGAGTAAAATCCGTACAAAAACAGCTTTTATTATAACAAAATTTTCTTGTTTGTCTCATTGCGAAATCGGATTACCTCTGTGGAATTCTATTACCATGAGGTAAATACATTTTCAATTACAGCGAAAGTTCTCCACAGAAGTTCAATAGAATATTAAATTAATGGAACTTGGGTGAGCGGGGCTTATTTAGTTTGAGGACGAATAATTTTGTCTGACCTTTTTAAGTGTTCCAAGGGTGGCGTGTTTAGCTTTTCTGGAGTTATTTTATTTATGCTGTAAACATGACGCTGTTTTTCCGGCGTGAATGAAATTGCAGTGAAAAAAATTTGTAATGATCACATCACATTACCCTATCACATCACATCGTATCACATCACATCACCACTCTAATATTATAAAGGCGGAAGTTTGTGAGTGTGAATGAGTGATTCTCCGAACCCTACATTTTCGATGTCTTGAGGTTTATTTTTGTAACTAACTGACAACAAAATTAATTGCAGACTGATGTCTGCAATTAATTTTACAACATACCTCAGAATATTGTCTATCTTGCAAAAGTTAATTTATTTAAATACTTCAAAAAAATATTTAAAAGTAGTTCTTCTGACTAATAATATGGTGTGTCCCCCACTTTCTTGAACATTAGTAACAATAACATTATTTCTTATGCATAAATTGATGTGAATTATAATTATTACCAAAGGATATTAGTTGTTTCTTTACACCAAAAAAATGGTACTAATATTTACGATTGTTTATTTATAAATAAAAAAATAGTGAGTGTCCGGCACAAAAGTCTGATTCATATTCACGCGCTTCACTCGAACGTACCCAGCTAAATACGAAACATCAGGCGACCCCTGCCCGCGCTGGCGGTAGCCAAGGGCTCGGCTGACGTGGTCGCGACGTGACGTGTGGCTGGTTCGTGTCTTCGTGGAGATATATGTTGTTACTTCATCACGTCTAAACACTCCAACGTTTGGTATGGATAGTTAGAATATTTTCGGGGCTTAATCGCGTAGTAATTTATTGCTATTTTACCTCGACGTTTCGACGACGTTACAGTCATCGTGGTCACGAGAAGACTGATGGCTGGCAACCGTTCGCATCTTCGGCTGATGAGGTTTCAGACTACCCTCAATCAGCTATCACAAAGCACTATTAGGGTTGCGACACACTACACTGACAATGTCGGACGATAAGCCATGCGACTTTTTTCCACTCAAACACATCTTGATGACCGGATCCCACGTTTGCGACAGTTTGAAACCACATTTCCGATTAAAATTTTTGTGTTTCTTAATTTCAACCGCTTCACGCACAATTCGGCTATAATAATGGCGATCGTTGGAAAGCACCGATGGTTTGTGCAATTCTATCCAGTGGTTTGATCCTGATTTAAGAAGATGTTCCGCTATCGCTGACTTTTCCACCTGGCGGTTTTCGACAGCTGCGATATATTCCTTGACTCTTTCAGCAATGGTCTGCTTAGTTTGTCCGACTACCGCAACTGCAATCGACTTTGTACACACCTGGTGTTTGATAGGGAAATATTCTATGTGTACAAGTCGCGAAAGTTTAAAATATGTTTGGTATAGAGTTAGCTGACACCCTGGATTAGCACATAGGCTACGTTGTACTGCGGAAAAATATCTTATTCACATGGGAAAATCAATTGTTTTGCCTAATAAACAGCGGGTAACACCGCCGGGCATAGCTAGTAACTAGTAATTGACGAATCAAACAGCAACGTTTTCTAAACGCTGACAAATATCGAATTTCAGTAGAACATTAAATGGAACTTGGGTGAGCGGAGCTTATTTATTTTGAGGACGAATAATTTTGTCTGACCTTTTTAAATGTTTCAAGGGTGGGTAGGTAGCATTTATGAAGTTATTTTATTTATGCTGTAAACACGACGCTGCTATTCCGGCGTGAACGAAATTGCAGTGAAAAAATTAGTAATAATCACATCACATTACACAATCACATCGTATCACATCACATCATCACACTAATAATATAAAGGCGAAAGTTTGTGAGTGTGTATGTTTGTTACCTCTTCACGTCTAAACGGCTGGAGCGATTGCAGTATAATTTAGTATGGAGTTAGCTGATACCCTGGATTAACACATAGGCGGGAAAATATCTTATTCCCAAGGGAAAATCAATTATTTTCTGTAATGAACCGGGGGTAACAGCCCGCGGGGTAACAATTCATAATTGACGAATAAAAATGCAACGTTTTTTAAACGCTGACGATGATTAATGATGAATAAAGAAAGAAATCTTAAGCTCTCAATGTAACTTTTCAATTATAAAAAGTATTTGTGAAGCTTCTAATAATTAACTTGGTTGGAGCTTATACAGCATATTTTTATAAGTAGGCTGAGATTGAATTTTAATCTATTCTTACACCAAGCATGCTGCCGCACTCGCGTAATTTAACACTTTTTAGTGATTGTAATACAATTTGTATAACCGATATCAACCTTTTGTATGTCCCCACTGCTGGGACAAAGATATCTTCCTGCATCGCAGAAAGGTTAGGCCATACTCCATCACGGAGGCCAAGCCCGAAATGGTGGAGGATTGTAAGACAGAGGCGGAACATACTGTCAAAGTTATCAAGCCGCCCATAAGACCTCTGACATGGCTTAGCGATGCCATTACATGACAGCCGGCACCAACGCCTTAACGTGCCTTACGAAGCACGGCAGCACTTGGAAAAATGCCACCTGCGGTAGTCACGGGCCGGTCACCAATCCTGCACCTGACTACTTCTGCTGTTGCTTAACTCAAGTGATTGATTCCTATCACTCGGGTCGGCTAAGCTACGAGCGCTTCTTGATTGACACAAAAAAAATTAATTTTGGGAACACTTTTCTTTGTACGAAAACACAAATGTTAAATTAAAATTACCGTAATTGATCCTTCTACTTGTTCAGGCTATATTAGTCCTCTGCTGGACATAGCCCTCCCCTAATGAGTTGTGCCATCATTGGGGGGTAATGCCCATAATCCCCACGCTGGGCATGCGGCTAGGGATCGCAGTTTGGTGGAATTGTATTGTAGAGGGCGCTGCTGCCCACCCCCCGGGTTGTATCCCTTAGTCGCCTTAAAAGTACGGCACCCGCGGGGAGAATTTGGGTAATTGATTATACCACTTATATCAAAAGTATAATTCTCATGTTTCCCGTATTATGTCCCATTACAAGACAGACCTTCTCTTAGTATGGGCTTTATTACTAGGCAATTTCGAGCGCTAAGGTATTTTAACTCCTCAGACTCTCAGGTTTCCTCGCGAGGTTTTCCTTCACCGTTAGCGAGTGGTATTGCTACCATAATTTCACAAATGTACAAAACTTAGAGAACAAAGTTGGTACATGCCAGGATGCGAACCCAAGACCTTCCGACTGAGAAGCCAGCGCATCACCACTCCGCTACCATCACTCTTTGATATAATTTAAAATTGTGCGAGCGAGACAGCATGCTCCAAGTAGTTCAACAGCCTTAGGGCGAGATAAATAGTCGTTGCTTAGCCCAAGTCCGTGCTCAAGCTTCCTTATGCATTACTTCAGGCTAACTTAGCTAAGTATCAAAGTAGACGTTTGCTTAGCTAAGCATGTTCTTAGGCCAATGCTAAGAATTAGTTCGGGTTTCGCGACTAAAAGAGTGCTAAAGTACTGTCTATGATAGACAAATCGATTCTTAAGCAAGTGCTTTCGCTAAGACTCGTTCTTAGAAGCGACTATTTATCTCGCCCTTAATCTTCTTAGAATTCTAAAAGGTCTGTTGATATACCATTAAAACGGCAAGCCAGCGTGGTGAAAGATTTGCCAATCAGAATTAGGTCGAGTTGCTCGTAGCCTGGCTGCCTGAGGGATCTTAAACGATCAGGTTAAGCAACATAGGGCAGGTAAATAAATGATGATGATGATAGTCCCGACCGATTTCGGTCACGGCGACTACTTCAACTCCCATTTTGGTGGCGTTGGTGCGCTCGCATATGACTCGCATAACCTGCCTTTTTTGTAAAGGTTCTGCCACATTTCAGACATGCGAGCATGAATAAATAAAAGATCGTTTGATCTGTCTATAAATAAATTACACGATAAGAAATTTAAAAAATATTAAAGACATTGTAGACTTTTAGTCCGGATTTACTTACGGGTGTTGTTATATCGGAAAAGTCCGACCAGGTTTCGCTCCGATTCGCAGAGCTTAATCATGGTGAGCAGAGACGGAGCTCGCGTCGTCGGTTGCTTGTCTCACACTGGAGCGAAACCTGGTCGGACTTTTCCGATATAACAACACCCGTAAGTAAATCCGGACTAAAAGTCTACAATGTGTTGTGCTTACGAAAGTTTTAGTTCAAAAATATTAAAGACACACCTAAATGTAGGCCTAAAATTTACTTTATTATTATTTCGCAATAATACCTTCGTGGACCACTTAAAATGACTCCAGGAACCGCGGACCACCGGGTAAGAACCACAAATCTAACAGGTTAAATATTACAGTTTGGTAAAACACATCTGCAATATATCATGCTAATAGTAAGAGACTTTTAAATCTAAACATACGAGGTAAGTTCAATCCCTCTGAGCAAAACTTATTAGATACTTGAGCCAAGTTGAGCCACGCACAGAGTAATCGTTGGTACTCCAAGGCAGCTCTTTGAATATTATGTTACGTAAATATACAGGCGAAAATCTATTTGGCTTGAAAGGCACGTTCGTGTAATTTGTAATTAAATTGACATCTATTTAGACTAGTAATGTTTAGTATAGAGATATAGCGCTCATAGCCTAGTGATCGAGTGATTGGAATCTATCACTTAGGTTAAGTAACAACAGGCGCGTTCAGGTGCTGGATGGGTGACCATTAAGGAAAAAGAACACAGGAAGAGGACGAATGTAATGTGTGACAAAATATATGTTTAATAAACGTACCTTTATAAGTATTGTTTGTTACTTTGGCACAACAAAGATGACTTTTTCAACACATTATTTTTTTCTCATACATACATAACCTCACGCCTGTATCCCAGAGGGGTAGGCAGAGACAGGGACTGCCACTTGCCACGATCCTGACAGATCACCTTGGTTTCATCAACGTTCATAAGTCATTGCATATACGCACGCCGATTCCGGGTACTTGTTATCTCTCCCTTTGCTAATACATCCCCTATTTGGTCGATGTAAGTCCGTCTGGGACGTCCCTTACCAGCCCTTCCACTCACATTCGCAATATCTATTTGTTTCGTTAATCTTTCTTCCTTCATCCTCTCCACATGTCCAAACCTTCAGTTCACATCCTTTTTCAGTCCACAACGTTCTCTAATCAGACTATTGCGTATCCTGTCATTCAAAGTAACACTACACATACTTCTCAAGGACTTATTCTTTCTTTTTTTCTCGTGTGAAAATAATTAAATTGCGCCATGTAAGGGCGACATTTCAGTTAAAATCTAATTCAAACAGTAGTACTTATAGAAGTCTCGTACACGTGAAGCCCGTTTTACTATTCAAAAGACCTGTAGAAAAACCTGAGGAAGCACTACGAGAGTAAGTACAAAATCTCTACTTTAAACTGTAATGAGCAACCTTCACACGATGCTATAAACATTTTTCAAGTCGCTTTGATGCCGTGCAATATGGACTAACACAGCCGGGTTGAACGAGGAATAATGCATGGAGGTGCGGGGCGTAGCAAATCCTCGTCTTTGCTTAGTCCCACTACTACGAGCAATAGTGCTACGAAATGCTACGAGTGTGCTACGCCCCGCTTTGCTACAAAGTGGCTACACAATTCTAAGCTACGATTTTATTAGCTCTTGTGCGGCGAAAGGTAATGTGAAAACCGGCTAAGTGCAAGACGGACTCGCGCGCGAAAGGTTCCTTTGATGTGTATGTTTGATACCGCGCTCGCGAGCGCCCTCTTCAGTCCAGTAACAAACTAGAACCCATACGATACGGTGGTTGTCATTGCTTAATATCCCGACTCTTCATATCCATTATGTAAAGTATATAGTTAAGTATATAGTTGTTGTTTTTTTTTTGCACGCCTACCAACTTTCTTGTCTACCTGGCAATAAGTTCGCCGTATTGTACGATTTTATTGTTAAAATTTAAGTGCAATAAAAGTATTATTAACTAGCTGACCCAGCGAACTTCGTACCGCCTAACAGTCGATTCTTTAATTTTTTTTATTTTTCACTCTGTAAGAACCATCGTACTTCGAGGAATCTTGTAAAAAGAATCAGCGAAATCGGTTCAGCTGCTCTCGAGATTTGCGCTTACCAACACATTCAGCGATTCATTTTTATATAATGGATATTAAACGGCTCTAGTCGCGATTATTTATCAGGTGCTGTCGAAACGTCGAGAAATAAGGTAATAACATTTTATAACATATTTGCTTGTAAAGTGGTTGTAATTACACCAATTTCCATATCGTAATGTATCTCATTACGTACTTGTGCGATAATGTAATGTAAAAGGCACGTGTTTTTTTTATAAAGTTTTAAGATACTCCGTCTAAAAATGAACGATACTTTTAAAAATCTTAGCAAAGAGGTTTTATGTCAAGAAAGTGGTCAATATTTTATGAATAAAATTAACTTTGGGAAATAAAATATAAGAAATAAACATTTAATTCTTTAATTTAATTAATGTTGACAATAAATTACATTAATCTGTAACAAAAACACAAAAATATTAATTTACTTTATTAGTAAATACTGGCTGTTTTTGTACCTTTGCCTAAAAAAAAAAGTTGATGCGCGCGCATCGCTTATTTGTGGACAAGTAAAAATAAATCCGCGCGCTTTTTCTTTTCGATGTACCTATTGTTTTTATTTGAAAATTTCGTCAAGTAGTGATGATAACAAAGTTAGAGTTTTATTAATATGTTATAAAACGTCGTATGACATACGTGCGCTTTGAAAATTACAGCCTCTGCTTCCTTATAGCCCTCGCCGATGGCTCGGGCTAGTAATATCGCCTCGGCTGTAATTTTCAACTTACCGCACTTATATCATAATGTACTATTACGTAATAAATAATCGCAATAATCGCATTAGATCCGTTCAATGTATAACTATGGAAGAGTATCGCGAATCATTAAGAGATAATATGCGTAGTATATGTACGAAAAAGCACTTTTTGAAGTGAATATATAGAACAACTAAATATTCTGTGAATATTTTAGGCGTCTACATGTTGCCGTTATTAATATCGAGATAAATACGACAAAAAAAATCATTTATTTATTCAATTACGTTTGTTATACGGGAGCCTCCCTTAAAAATAGTTTTATTGTAATTTTATTATTTACGTTTAAAGTGAATGTACAAGTAAATATTCTACAAATATGTCAACTGTCAAAAAATTACAAAAAAATCGATTCTCATATGGTAGCCCCTCTCAAATATAAATTTTAATTTTCATTATTAATGTTTACAGTGAATATACAATCAGAAATTCTGTGAATATTATCAGCCTGTTGCAGTTATAAGTATCGAGAAAATACGGAAAAAAAACACGTTTGATGTATGGGAGCCACACTTGAATAACAAATTCATTCTGTTTTTAGTGTTTGTTGTAAATAAATTATGAGTGAAAATTTCAACTGCCTAGCTATAACAGTTCATGAGATACAGCCTGGTGACAGACAGACGGAGTCTTAGTAATAGAGCCCCACTTTTACCCTTCGAATACGGAACCCTAATAAAGTAATGGCTGCATTGTAACTCTGTTATCGTTGTCACGTGTAAGGAATGTATTATGGCGAGTAAGCACGTGCTAAGTACGCAAGTAGTTAAATATATTTTAAGGTAAAACATACGTGTAAACAGTGACTAAAGAGGTCTTTAAGAGTACATTGATAGATAAGGTAGATAGTCATTTAATGAATTGCCACAACACACAAAGATACACAATTAAAATTAGCAGACCAGGTATAGCATGCGAACAATACTATTGTATGGATTCAGGCGCTACTTTGTGGAAATCCATAATAGCACTAAATTGAATCGATGTGTAGATTTTCTGTGTGAGATGATGGGTCAAAGCACACTACAATAAGGATAGGCTGTGTGTCATGTGCTATGGTAATAAAAAAGGTACCCGAATTCAACACATGCTTCAGGTATAGCAAAACAATGGCATGCAGCGCTGCTTTTCAGTCGGAACCAATAACGAGAAGACATAACGAGGGCCAACACCTACGGCGAGCTCTATTTTTATTTTATTTGCTATAGAGCAATAAACTAAATGAAATTATTATTAAAATTAAATCAAAATACATCGGTGCAAGTAAACTACTAATGGCTGGTTTCTGAATTGAGAATTTCACCTCGGCTTCTGTTACCTACATGTTTGTTTCCATATGAATCAATTTTATTTGTAAAAGTTTGTTTTAGTTATTCAATTTTGTGAAAGGTCATGTAAATTTATAATAGACGAATGCCTGCATCAATCCTTACTAGCCATGTAACATAAATTTTTGTTTTGCAAAGGTACCTAGTTAAAACTACGCTTTCCGCACCTAGGGCCGGTTTCTGAATTGAGAATTTCACTAAGTAAATACTGAAGTAACGTTCTGCCGCGTGGCAGAACGTTACTTTCTGGTGTACATGCAACAAAGAATATCCTATCTTTCTATCTATAGAAAAAGTTTGTAGTATAGAGAAAGAAGTAAGTTTGTTTGTTTCTGATGCACAATAAAGAATATTCTTGTCTTATAGATAGATAGATAAAGAACACTATTGCAAAACCAGGAAAAGAATACAACCATTAGTTCTAAGATCTAAGTAATATTATACGATTGGCTGTCTTGTCGCTTAGAGCGATCTCATCGTCGTCTCTTCGATTTTCTCAGCAAAGAGCGTTCTTTGCTGAGAAAATCGAAGAGACGACACTATAGTTAGGTACTTCGTCGTAAGGCTATACTAGTCCACTGCTGGACATAGCCCTCCCCTAAAGAGCGCCACGTTGTGCTATCATAGGGGGTAATGCCCATAATCCCCACTGGGCATTCGGGTCGGGATCGCAGTGCGGTGGAATTGTACTGCAGGGGGCGCTGCTGTCCACCCCCCGGTTTGTTTGTTAGGTACTCACCTCTAGCAAAATTCTATGGCTAGGACCCATCTATCTTAGTCCCGAGCTCGCGCTCCGACGTGTGATGCAAACCAGAATTCGCTCTAAAACACACGGTCACAGCTGCTGCAATACAATTGTTCGCTATAATTGTATGTTTATGTTTACACTTCATTCTACACGATACAATTGAAATTGAAATTGAAAAATGTTTATTTATCACACACAGATTAGAGAACACATGAATACTATGGCAAAATAGTGACAATAATTGTGATAAAAAGGATAGGGCTCAGCTAGGTGCTGTGAGTGCATGCATCATCACAGCGCTGATTTTCAGCCCGTCCTTGTTCTCACTGAATTAAATGTCATAAAAGTTAGCGGATTTTAAAAAGAGAACACCGCAGTTGTAATCAAACAAAAATCTGTTAAGCATTATTTAGCTTCCACCCCACGAAAGGCACAATAAAAAAGACATAGAATATTTTCGGGGCTTAATCGCGTAGTAATTTATTACCTCGACGTTTCGACGACGTTACAGTCATCGTGCTCACGAGAAGACTCGAAACTTCGAGGTGAAATAGCAATATTTTACTACGCGATTAAGCTCCGACAATATTCTAACTAGTACACATAGTTGTCGCGAAAGTTTAAAATATTCTATTTTTATTTTTAATGCACTAACCCGTGCTAAGGAACAAATTTAAAAACCTATTTAGAGGCTAAAAATTTCACCCATGCCGGGATTCGAACCCGCAACCTATAGCACGTATAGCCAGAGGTTCCGGGTTCGAATCCCGGCATGGGTGAAATTTTTAGCCTCTAAATAGGTTTTTAAAGTTTAAAATATGTTATTAAAAAAGACATTACCTACATAAGAAATAACATGTACAGAGGCGAGCTTATCTCTGTAAGAAATTTCTTCCAGCAAACCTTGGAGAATCGGAGCAGCAGTAAAAAACGGGTGCTTATACATCTACAAAATAAACTACATAGACAGCGAAAAGCCTTGACAATAACCTACGCAGAAATAATACACTGCAAAGACTAAATACCTGTAAATATAAATAAATAAAATGCATAGTAAATCATAAATAAATATATAGCTAAAATTTATGATAGAGATAAATTGCACGTGGTGCAATTTAGCAAGTGGCGCCCCCTGGCGTCGAGTTCTTGGCATCAAAGGCTGTAGTATCTGAGTTAATAACAGTGACCTTTGCATCTACGTAATGAGATGATTTAAACAGCGTCCAGTGCTTCACTCATACTAAATATTCAATATTTATGTAGTATATTTTGTTCACGTATAATTATAAACCCGCTTTTTACTGCTTCTCCGACTCCCTGAGGTTTGCTGGAAAAAATCTCTTTCAGATATAAGCCCGCCTTTGTACATGTTATTTCTTATGTAATGTCCTGTTAAACGTTTCTTGTGCAAAAAAGTGTAAAATAAAGAAATGGGCCTCTTGGAAGCTGCAGTGCTAGGGATATTGTTTTTTTAGATGGTGTAGGCTTACCCAGCAACCATACCATCCATACCCACTAAAAGTGACTTGAGGGTAGACGATATAGCCTTCCTACAAGTTGACTGTACTCGCTACTTCTTTAGGTCTGTTTTGATGAGAGGCCGCCTGAGATTGGTTGTTGCATCGTTTGGGTTGACATTGGAAATTTAGTTACCCCATTTCAGGGTAAAATAGTAACTTCATGTATTGATGAATATCATTTATTTAAAAGATAGAAAAATAATAACATAATAAACAAAGACTAAATACAGCTAATAATAAAAAAAATACAAGTAAATATTATTCACACAATATGGAAATTTTGGAATATTGTTTTCGGAGATAATAATTTTCGGATTGTGGCCACCCAAGCATAAGATTGAGAGTTGTGACATGAATGGCTGCTTGTATAAATTGGGCTAAATTTGTAGCTTGAAGCATCTGGTGATTGACGGAGGTCTGGTCCTCCATTGTGAGAAGACTTGGCTCAGATGGCGTCGAAGCAGCCCATTTAAATCATATTTGGTAGCAGCAGGGACTCTGTAAGTAAATAATTATATGGAAATCTGTGTGTAGAATCTTGTACAATTCAGGTTAGGTCATCTCTCATATTCGTGGCTATTTTAAGGAAATATCAGACCCTAAAGGGTAAAGGATGGATTACCAGCGTTGAGACAATCCTTGGTTGCTGAATATCTTCGGTAAGATTTATCCTGATTTAATAATTGCCTGCCACATGCTTAAGCCATTTGCAATCTTCTAATAGAAGCAAATTTCTTCCTTTCAGCTGGATGTTTATTTGTTTATTTATTTGTTTATTTATTGAATTATATTATTTTTTTTATTGAACTTTGGACATTTCGTTTGAGGCAGCGTTCTCTTTTTGCTGTCGAGAGACAGCTGCTGTTTTTGGCTACCGGATTGACTTCACATGAAGGGTGCTTCTTTGAAAGGTCTGTGAAACAATTTAAATTAATATTATAATGTAGGGAATTAGGATTTAAAGTAATAAATATAATTATTGAAATTGATGGCAATCTGATTTTAAGTAGGGACTAACAACTTTAGACCGTGTAACTTGTGAACCAATATAAGAACCATTTGTCTGGGCTTAGATACTAAGGTTTCACAATTATACGATTTCTACTGTATGTAAATAAACGTTAGGTAATGAAGATTGTGCTTAATACTGACCGTTTTCTTTCATCCCCTTATATTAAGGCCCTGATAGCTCAAAGCTTCCAGACAATCTTCAGATTTTTGGTGGCTTCGGCCACAGTTTCAGTCTCAACATTTCTGTTCTGTCGACTGCTGTTTCCTTACTACCGGGCAGGAAGTAGTTTTGTCGCAAAACGGCTGAGAGGAGAGGTCAGCCTGGATTAACACATGGGCTACGTTTTATTGCGGGAAAACTCAAATATCTGAAATATTAAAATACCTTAGCGCTTGCTACGTACAGTGGCCCAACTATGAGGCTAGATAAAAAGTACAAAATTATGTATATCAGTAACGCAGTTCATTAGTTAGTAATTAGGCCGAAAGCCTGGTGAGACCACATTAAAGTAAATTGTACCGGCAAAATACAGTCTCGCGACTAACCAAATATTTGCGAAGCAAATAGCAAAGATACTTTTGCGCCTTCTAATATTTATACAGCAGCTGAAATATCAATGTAATAATGCAGCCCAGGGTCGGGCTGGGCCCTAAGGGGCCCAGGTGGCGTTCTAGCTTCAGGGCCCGCCGCACGCATACCATCAGGTAATTCAACAAAGTAATTAATAGATTAGCTTCCTGTGGCTCGCTCGTGTGATGCGCTCGTGGCCTAGTCGAACCGAGTGATGGAATCAATCACTTGAAGTAAGCAACAACAGTCGCGGTCATGTGCAGGATTTGTGACCGTTCTGCGACTACCGCTAGTGGAATATTTTCCGAGCGTTTCCGTGCTTCGCAAGGCACGCTAAGCCGTTGGTGTCGGCTGTCATGTAATGGCAGTCGTTAAGCCATGTCAGAGGCCTTATGGGCGGCTTGACAACTTCCGAGAGAAAGGCCCGCCACTGTCTTCCAATCCTCCAACAACCTGGTATTGGCCCCCGTAGTGGAGTATGGCCTAATCTTCCTGCGATGCAGAAAGAGACCCTGTCCTGTGGCCCGATCCAAGACCAGATTAAGGAGTAAATTATTAACATACTATTTTAATTATGTTCAAAGTTACGATATGTGAAAAAAATACTTGGGGGGGGGCGTCCAGACCGGGGCCCGGGCGGTAAACGCCACTCAAGCTCTATGGCCAGCCTGACTCTGATGCAGCCTAATTTCTGTACTACACTGGGCTTTATTATTATTAAAGGTTATTGCGAGCGCTCGAATGTGAGTCAAGCATACTGACGATACTATACCGCCGCATGTAAGGTAATATTAAACTTTAACCCGAGGCATACGACACGTTACCAAGGATCATTAATTCTCCAAGGTGCGGGTGGTGAGTATAATATTCGGCGTTTTGCGTTGAAGATTGTTTTTCGGGTCGTAAGTCATCCATCATCGCGGGAGTGGATTAAAATGAAGGTATTTACAAGCACTTCGGTGAGTGTTTTGTTCGTTACTTACTTACCTGAGACCTTACTCCGTGTGAAACGTAGGTATCGGGAAGATAAGGCTTTTCATTAGAAAATTGTACGATTAAGAAATTACGCCCTTTTGTGCTAATCTACGAGTATATTTGGAAACAACTTAGAGATTATATTATTTTTTTAATGCACTAACCCGTGCTAAGGACAATTTAAAACCCTATAATTGTCCTTAGTACGGGTTAGTGCATTAAAAAAATAATATAATCATTTGGGTACAGCGATATCATTCCGATGTAAAACCTAACTGCAAAGCAGGTACTCGGGGCTGCAAGTTACGCAAATTACTTCAGCCGGATGTCGCTGCCTGTACGTAATACAGAGAATATTGTAAAGAGGTTCGAAATTTCACTGATGCCGGTGAGTCGCTCATTAGCTCAGTTGGAAAGAGCGCTGGCAGGGATAGCCAGAGGTCGCGGGTTCGAATCCCGGCATGGGTGGAATTTTTAGCCTCTAAATAGGTTTTTAAACTTAGATATTTCTTGCAAGAACAATGTTTGTCTGAAACTGTGTTCAACTTAGTTTGTAAAGTTGTAAAAGGTTTAAAAATAATGAAACTTTAATTATTTATTTACTGCACAAACATAACGGTACATTTATGGTGGTGGTGACTTATTTTAATCTATTGTGCATAGCTTAGATGATTATACAAAAACTGGAATGACTTATCTCTATGTTTTATTTATAATGATAAACAGAAAAAAACTTGATAAGAAACATAATAAGCAGGTAAAGGCCTTATGTAGTCGGGTCTAGTTGAAATGTAAAGTAGTAAAAAATCAAGGAAATCTCAAAAATGGGTGGCGTAATTTTAAATTTTGAATATGATAGACCGAATTGAAGAAATATAAAAAACAAAATCATAAAAAAGATTTGCACCGTTACAAGTTTCGGTAAAAATGGAAGTTACGCCCTTTCTTCTTGGGACGACAGTATTGCATACTCTTTTTTTGGTTTTATTTATTAAGAAGCATCCACCAAATGCACGTACAGATTTAACATGAATATTAACAATTTTTGTGTCTTGTATGCACCCTTTAACAGGCACCCAGAAGATTTACCCTCTTATTAGTCTTAACTAAAATGCAGGGCACTGACCTTCTCTGAGAGAGAAAGAGAGTATGGGCTTAATTACAACGCATGCCCATGACGGATTGTCAATTTCAAGCGCTGAGGTATTTGAACACCTTAGACGATTAGGTTTTCTCACGATATTTTCCTTCACCGTTTGCGAGTAACAGCAACTTCACAAATATACACTAATATATAACTTAGAAAACAAAGTAATTGGTACAAGCCCCCACTAGTCTCCACTTAAAGAAAATATTTAATCATATACCTCGTTATCAACCCTTTTATGTCCCCACTGCTGGGTCACGGGTCTCTTCCTGCATCGCAGGAAGGTTAGGCCATACTCCACCACGGGGGCCAAGTCCGGGTTGGTGGAGGATTGTAAGACAGTGGCGGGCCTTACTGTCAGAAGTTATCAAGCCGCCCATAAGGCCTCTGACACGGCTTAACGACTGCCATTACATGACAGCCGGCACCAACGGCTTAGCGTGCCTTGCAAAGCACGGAAGCGCACGGAAAAATGCCACTGGTAGCCACGGGACGCTCACCCATCCTGCACCTGACCGCGCCTGTTGTTGCTTAACCCAAGTGATTGATTACACTATTTTTATTTTTAATGCACTAACCCGTGCTAAGGAACAAATTTAAAAACCTATTTAGAGGCTAAAAATTTCACCCATGCCGGGATTCGAACCCGCAACCTGCAAATTGCATTACTTACAGCCCCGACTACCTACTTTGCAGTTAGGTTTTAACATCGGAACGATATCACTGTACGCACATGATTACACTATTTTTATTTTTAATGCACTAACCCGTGCTAAGGAACAAATTTAAAAACCTATTTAGAGGCTAAAAATTTCACCCATGCCGGGATTCGAACCCGCAACCTCTGGCTATCCGTACCAGCGCTCTACCAATTGAGCCAATGGGCTACTCACGGCATCAGTGAAATTTCGAACCTCTTTACAATATTCTCTGTATTACGTACAGGCAGCGACATCTGACTTAAGCAAATTGCATTACTTACAGCCCCGACTACATACTTTGCAGTTAGGTTTTAACATCGGAACGATATCACTGTACCCACATGATTACACTATTTTTATTTTTAATGCACTAACCCGTGCTAAGGAACAAATTTAAAAACCTATTTAGAGGCTAAAAATTTCACCCATGCCGGGATTCGAACCCGCAACCTCTGGCTATCCGTACCAGCGCTCTACCAATTGAGCCAATGGGCGACTCACGGCATCAGTGAAATTTCGAACCTCTTTACAATATTCTCTGTATTACGTACAGGCAGCGACATCTGACTTAAGCAAATTGCATTACTTACAGCCCCGACTACCTACTTTGCAGTTAGGTTTTAACATCGGAACGATATCACTGTACCCACATGATTACACTATTTTTATTTTTAATGCACTAACCCGTGCTAAGGAACAAATTTAAAAACCTATTTAGAGGCTAAAAATTTCACCCATGCCGGGATTCGAACCCGCAACCTCTGGCTATCCGTACCAGCGCTCTACCAATTGAGCCAATGGGCGACTCACGGCATCAGTGTAATTTCGAACCTCTTTACAATATTCTCTGTATTACGTGAAATTTTTCTGTATTCGAATCCAAGTGATTGATTCCAATCACTCGGTTCGCATAGGCCACGAGCGCTACCTATCATTATACTTACACAAACACAATTAAACGGACCTAAACAGGAAGTGTTCCCGAAAATTCAGAGTAAGAATCCCGAGGGAGTATTTTCAGGCTTCATATTATTCAGGCCAAGCCCGGTTTTAGTTAGGTACCTAATTAACCTTTTTTCAGGAGACAATTTTCGGGGTGCGTTCAATCTTAGGGCCCTTATCTAAGGCCGGGGCACACACGAAAGACGTGAATATGTATGAGCGGCAGCGGAGGATGTTTTAAAAAGTGTATTTATTGTAATTAAACATTTATTTAAATTCCACATCAGATAGTGTCTCGCATACGGGCTGCTCGTGACTACCGCTAGTGGCATTTTTTTTCGAGCGCTTCCGTGCTTCGCAAGGCACGGTAAGCCATTGGTGCCGGCTGTCATGTAATGGCAGTCGTTAAGCCATCCCAGAGGCCTCATGGGCGGCTTGATAACTTCTGACAGTAAGGGTTAAGCAACAACAGGCGCGGTCAGGTACTGGATGGGGGACCATCTCGTAATTATCGCTAGTGGCGTTTTTTCCCGAGCGCTTTCATTCTCTGCAAGGCACGTTAAGCCATTGGTGCCGGCTGTCATGTAATGGCAGTCGTTAAGCCATGTCAGAGGCCTTATGGGCGGCTTTCTGACGGTAAGGCCCGCCACTGTCTTACAATCTTCCATCAACCCGGACTTTGCCCTCGTGTATGGTCTAATCTTCCTGCGATACAGGAAGAGACCCGTGCCCCAACAGTGGGAACATGTAAAGGGTTGATATCGATACGGGCTGCTAATGAGCAATAATTTTTTCGTGCCTCTAGCATTAGAGATGACTGGGGTTTGGGGTTCTCAAGGAAAAACTTTTATCAAAGAATTAGGACGGCGCTTGAGGAACCGTGGTCTTGACAACCGCTCAGGGGCATTTTTGATGCAAAGGATCTCCCGAACTGTGCAGCGTTGTAACGCTGCCAGCGTTATGGGGACCTTTGTTCATGGTAGTCTATTTAATTGACATCTTATATTAGTTATGACGATACGATTGTGGATTTGCTTAGTTTAAGTTAACTTTATAATAAAGAATGTGAAATTTTTCTTTATTGTTTTGAAAGAATAAGAATATTCTTTATTGTACATCAGGAAAAAACAAACAAAACATAATTACAAAGATACAGTACAATTGGCGGCCTTATTGCTTAGAGCAATTTCTTCCAGGCAACCCACGATGGAGAGTTGCTGCAGGAAAAGTGAGACGGGTAGTTGGCGCAAATATGAATATTGTTATACATAGTTATACTTAAAAATAATATACTTACATAAACCATAACATATAATACATAAAACAATTTATTTCAGTTAAAATTTAGGGTTGTCCATTTTGTTCGATGGTTGAATGATAAAAGGCCACGACGCTGAGCTACGCTTTAGTTTTCGCAGGAAGGTTAGGCCTTACTTCGCCACGGGGGCCAAGTCCGGGTTCGTGGAGGATTGTACACTGTATTCATGTATTTATTTTAGCTTATGTAGTTTATTTATTTTTTTTATAGGTCGGTAGGTTATTCAATATTTATGGAGTATATTTTGTAGACGTATATAGACCCGCTGTTTACTGCTTCTCCGACTCTCTAAGGTTTGCTGGAAGAAATATCTTTCAGAGATAAACTCGCCTTCGTACATGTTATTTTTTATGTAATGTCCAGTTAAATGTTGCGTGTGCAATAAAGAATAAATTATAAGTGTTAAGTGAAATCCGGACTTGGTCCCCCTGGTGGAGTATACCCTATACCTTCTCGGTGGGGACATAATGAGTTGATGATGACAAAGTAAAAATTTTACATGCACTGATGGCTCTCAGGCTCCAGAGTTTGGTAACCAGTATCATACGAAGAAAAAATGATCGTCGTCGGATACTGACTCGTGTTTTAGCACCGAGAACCATGAACAAAAACAAAAGTAAAACAATAACTCGGCTGCGGAAATTCCGCCCAACAAAAATATGAAATAGAACCTATGAATAACATAAAGTAATAAAATAGCAAAGGGAAATTGGGCTCGAATGAACAGTGTGATTTTGCGTTAAGACGCAACCATAACTAGCGCCGCGAGTGGAATAAAAATCATCGTTATCAACCCTTGTATCTAACAACGCCCGGGACCCCCCCCTAAGTATTTTTTTTCCCGTATCGTAACTTTGAACATAATTAAAATAGTATGTTAATAATTTACTTCTTAGTCTGGTCTTGGATCGAGCAACAGGTAGGTAGGTATCAACCCTTGTATGTCCCCACTTCTGTATCACGGGTCTCTTCCTGCATCGCAGGAAGGTTAGGCCATACTCCACCACGGGGGACAAGTCCGGGTTGGTGGAGGATTGTAAGACAGTGGCGGGCCTTACTGTCAGAAATTATCAAGCCGCCCATAAGGCCTCTGACATGGCTTAACGACTGCCATTATATGACAGCCGGCACCAACGGCTTAACGTGCCTTGCGAAGCACGGAAGAGGTCGGCAAAATGCCACTAGCGGTAGTCACGGGACGCTCACCCATCCCTGACCGCGCCTGTTGTTGCTTAACCAAGTGATTGATTCCAATCACTCGGTTCGCCTAGGCCACATGAAAAAGAGGGTAATTTCGAAATGTGTGACATAATTTAAATATTTGAAAATTATAGATAGAAAAAGAAATAAAAAATGGTGTAAAAAGGTTTGCACCGTTACAATGTAATGGGATTGTCGATACTTGGCTTTACAGTTAAAATACCCACAAAGATAAACTGTAGAATGGTCGCAACGGCCATTATTTGTATCGAAATCGGTTTAGATCATTGCTATTGTTATAGCGGTCTTTTTCTGCAGTTCACTTGGAGCGTGAACGTTTACGTGCTGACAGAAATATCTATAGAAAAGAACGGCCCCAGCCGGTCGTTCACTAAACAAAACTTTTTCCTATGATCAATAGATTAGAAGTATAATCGCTTTCGCCGCTAAAAATGACCGTTTTTGGCGGAAAGTGATCAAAGTCCTTAGTTGCTGATTCTAGGCTCTAGACTGTAGGTTCTGAAAATAGTTGTCACAGTTGTTAAGATTTCTCGTGTTCACTTTTAAATAAAAACGTTTTATAACACAAGTTGTTTTTTTTTTCATTAGTGACGCTACTAAGCACCATAATTAATTAAACACAGAACTAGACATGATTAAAACTGTTTTTACACGGATTTCACTCGTTTATTATATTTTTACAATTTTCCGACGTTTCGGCACTTTTACAGGTGCCGTGGTCTCGGATCGGTACATGATCCGTGTAACGAGTGAAATCCGTGTAAAAACCGTTTTAATTCAACCCAGAACTTCAACCTTATTATAATGTGAATGGATTCTCTCACATTAAGAAGCTTGTAATATCATACGAACTTCTTCAAAAAGTTTTAGTTAGGTTATTTCGGGCGACTTTGAATGTCTGATACAAAACGAGAAATTGGTGCCGTTTATAAGGGCGAGATAAATAGTCGCTTCTAAGAACAAGTCTTAGCGAAGTGCTTAAGAATCGATTTGTCTATCATAGACAGTACTTTGACACTCTATAGGTCGCGAAACCCGGACTAATTCTCAGCATTGGCCTAAGAACATGCTTAGGTAAGCAAACGTCTACTTTGATACTTAGCTAAGTTAGCCAGAAGTAAGGCTTAGGGAAGCTTGAGTACGGACTTGGGCTAAGCAACGACTATTTATCTCGCCCGAAGAGTCAAAGCAATACAACCATACCGCGCGTTGGAAAACTTGCAGCGCCATCTAGTGAGTAATTGTAATACCACAGTAGTCTACTGTATGTACTGTATAACAGGTACATATCATTTTAAAACATGTACCGTGATAATACTATATTATTATATGGTAAATAATCATGAATATTGCTCGAAGAAGTTTTTCATTGATTAATATTTAAAAAAAAGCAAGTTATGGCAAACGTACGTAACTAAAAAAACAAAGGAAGTCATGTGTAAATGCCGGGATTCGAAACCACGACCTCCCGAATGTGAGTCCGTCGTTCTACCGCTCCGCTATCACCGTAACCGTTGTTAGATACAGTAGCAATCCCACTCGCTATCTGTGAAGGAAAATATCGTGAGGAAACCTTACTCTGCTTCGAGAAGTTCGATACGTTTAGTACGTTACGCTTCTTACGCTATTAGATTTCTGAGAGTGGAATTATCACTACAGTCTTATGATAGTTTATTATAGACTCGTAGAATCAGAACTACAACGTATATTTTGTCTATTAATATTCGTATTTGCACCGGCTACTCGTATCTATTTCTCCTCGGCAAATTCTCCAATTTGAGGTTGCCTGGAAGAAATTGCTTTTAGCAATAAGGCCGCCAATTGTATTTGATCTTTTGTATCTGCCGTTTTTGTAACTATTTTTCCGGTATACAATAAAGAATATTCTTATCTTATCTTATATAGCAGATAGTTCTGGGGCACCCAGCTATCAACAACATACAAACAGGGCTTTGTATTAGAAAAAACGTTCTATAAGAACAATGCATTTTACAGAAAGACACGTAGGTACCGCCAGTATTTTTGGAAACCTCTTATATAAACACTACCCTGAATCGGAGCACGAAAACGGAGCTGTTGCAGTCTTCTAGCCAAAAAAGATCGCCTTACTCGTTTGAGCATTCGCAAAGCCAATTTTATGTAGATTTGACCTCTTTAAAATACCGCCATTCGAAAGGAGGCAGTAAACGCAACCGATTTTACTTTTCTGCCGCTATTTGGATTGAGTTAGATTGAAATTGGTTCCACTTCAGTTGTGATGAAAAGTTTCGTTTCATATCGGGGTTGGATTTATTGAAATTGCAGAGTGTTATCGTGATTGACTATGTCAAGGCTCACGAGAATCAAATTGAAGGTGATATAATACAGCGCTCGTCGCCTAGTTGAACCGAGTGATTGGAACCAATCACTTGAATTAAGCAATAACAGGCGTGATCAGTTGCAGGAAGGGTGACCGTCCCGTGACTACCGCTAGTGGCATTTTTCCGAGCGCTTCCGTGCTTCGCAAGGCACGTTAATTGTTGGTGCCGGCTGTCATGTAATGGCAGTCGTTAAGCTATGTCAGAGGCCATAAGGCCTCTGACGTGGCCTATGACATGACATGTTAGCAAGCCGCCCATAAGGGCGGTTTGATAACTTCTGACACTATAATAATTCACCGTACTCGCCACTTCAGTCTACCTGTGCGTGGTCACACTGCTGCAATCTGCAAGGCTGTTGAAACGTCGGGAATGAAGGTTTCACGTAATAAATAATCGCGTTTAGACCCATTCAATATATGAACATCACGAGTCATTAAGAAATACCTAGAATGCAATAATTAAAATAATCGCGATTACACTCGTGGGCTAGTAGAACCGAGTGATTGGAATCAATCACTTGATTTAAGCAACAATAGGCGCGCCCGCCGTTGGTGCCAGCTGTCATGTAAAAGCAGTCGTTGAGTAAAGTCAGAGACCTCATGGGCGCTGGATAACTTGTGACAGTGAGGCCCGCCACTGTCTTATAATCGTCCACAAACCCGGACTTGGCCCCCGTGGTGGAGTATGGCCTAACCTTTCTGCGACATACAAAAGGGTTGATATCGGATACATAGATTTTTAACACAGCAATTCGATTCCCCAAAATAAATAATTTCGTATTAAATTACCATAAATAGATAAATCCTCACCCAATGTCGTAGTTAAGTATTTTATGCGTATTTGGTGAGAATTTATTAAATCTGGTAAGTATTTGAATGGTTTTGGTAAGCGCAATTTACTGAAAATGTTTCCGTTTTGAAATATTTTATGACACGCATTTCGGTGGGATTTATTTGATTCGGTGAGAGTTCCGATTGCTTTGGTGGTAAAATAGAGACATTTTAATAAGAGCCTACGATGTATTTGTTCACATACGCTTCTCTTAAGGGCGCGGCCAAATTTAATTACTACGCATGATTGACTTGGAAATTCTGTAGTGTTTAAGCTTATGTTTCACGCTTATTAAATTATGATGTAAAGGGAGACTGATTTACTATCCACAGTTTTATAACTCCCCTTTTACCTGAAAAGGCGGTTCAATAGGTACGTCTTCATTCATTATGCGATAAGAATATTTTATATTCGTTTGAAGCGCTCGTGGCCTAGTCAAACCCAGTGAATGGAATCAATCACTAGAGTTAAGCAACAGCAGGCGTGACTACCGCTAGTGGCATTTTTTCGAGCACTTCCGTGCCTCACAAGGCACGTTAAGCCGTTGGTGCCGGCTGATATGTTATGGCAGTCGTCAAGCCATGTTAGAGGCCTTATGGCGGCGTGATAACTTCTGACAGTAAGGCCCGCCACTGACTTACAATCCTCCACCAACCCAGACTTGGTCCCTTGGTTGCGTATGGCGTAACCTTCCTGCGATGCAGGAAGAGACCCGTGCCCCAGCAGTGGGGACATTCAAGAGTTGATATCGGATATTGTACACCAAGAAAAACAAACATAAAATAACTACAAAGATACAGTACGATTGGCCGCAATACGGCCGTTTTTGCTCAGAGCAATTTCTTCCAGACAACCGATCTGACAACCGACAAAATCTTAACTGTTTTTGCCAGTTACTTACCACTTTGTTACATTTACATCCATTACTGGGGTATGACTAAGGTTCCACTACACTGTGACTTAATGTCTATCTTCCGTTTTCAGACATAATAGGTACTAAAATGCTGTGTGGTGTCGGCCTAGAGAATAGCACCAACCCAAGCTCTTCCCGCGGGTGTCGTAAAAGGCGACTAAGGGCCACAAACCGGGGGGTGGGCAGCAGCGCCCCCTGCAGTACAATTCCACCAAACTGCGATCCCCGAACCGCGTGGAGATTATGGGCATTACCCCCCAATGATGGGACAACCTTGCGCTATGGCGCTCATTAGGGGAGGGCTATGTCCAGCAGTGGACTAATATAGCCTGATGAAGAAGATACTAAAATAAGTAACTACCGTTATTGATACCTGACATGAACTTGATCACACACGTTTGCGAAAGGCCATGGAAATGGTGACGTGTGGGTCGCCTATCTCCATGGTAGTCTATATGGTTGAGACTGGAATGAAATGAAATGAAATGAAATGAAATGAAATGAAATGAAATGAAAAGGTTTTATTCAAAGTAGCACAGAAACTGCGGCTTAATGAACGTTACAATTCAAACTAGGTGTCCATTTCAAAATCTAGTTCATTTAGGAGAAAAAATGGACAAAAAAACTCCTAACTTAGTCTTTTCAAAAGTCCTTAATTAACATAGTTTACATAATTATTTTGAACATAGAACTCATACATTGTACTGGCTTTCATTCCAGACCTCATTGTCATCTAAATAATCCTTTATGTTATAGTAGCCCTTTTGGCACAAAGTGTGCTTAACATATTTTTTGAACCGCGATTCAGGCAAGCTTAATATATCTTCAGGGATTTTATTATAGAAGCGTATACAATGCCCCATGAAGGATGTATTAACCTTTGCCAGCCTAAATAGTGGGAACAAAAGTTTATGTTTATTTCTAGTATTTACATTGTGTTGGCTACCTAAAGTTTTAAAGTTACTGTTATTTTTCCTAACGTACATAATGTTTTCATATATATACTGACTGGCAACTGTCAGGATGTTAGTTTCTTTAAAGAAATCTCTTAACGAATCTCTACTACCCAGCCTATACATGAATCTGATCGCTCTCTTCTGCAAGACGAAGATGGTCTCAATATCTGCTGCCCGTCCCCACAGTAGTATGCCATAGGACATAAGACTATGGAAGTAACTAAAATAAACAAGCCTAGCAGTTGCGACGTCAGTTAGTTCCCTAATTCTTTTGACTGCATATGCTGCTGAACTAAGCCTATTTGCTAATTTTTCTATATGAGGACCCCATTGAAGCTTTGCATCAATTGTGATACCTAGGAATACAGTTTCATTCACAAGGTCTAATTTGTCATTCCCCAGTAAAATATTGCTGTCTACCGTTTTGACATTTGGAAGAGTGAACTTTATACATTTCGTCTTTTTTGAATTTAACAATAAGTTATTAGAAGTAAACCAATTTAGTACCCGAGAGAGAGCATTATTTGTATTGTCAAGGTCATTTTCTTGTCTCTTAATTTTAAAAATAAGAGACGTGTCATCTGCAAATAATACTATCTCTGACATATTTTGAACCATGAACGGCAAATCATTTACATATACGAGGAAGAGGAACGGCCCCAAAATCGATCCCTGTGGCACTCCTATCCTGACCTCTGACCCTGAAGATTTAGTTCTATTTATATCAGCTCTTTGAACTCTCCCTTCTAAATATGATGTTATAAGTTTTAGGCTATTCCCGTTTATACCATAGTGCTTTAATTTTAAAAGAAGTGTTTTATGGTCAACGCAATCAAATGCTTTCGACAAGTCACAGAATACGCCTATAGCATCCTTGCGCTCTTCCCATGCACTAAATATATGTTTAACTAACATGACGCCGGCGTCCGTTGTAGAGCGCCCTTGCGTAAAGCCGAATTGCTGACCATGGAGAAGTTGATAGTCATTGAAATGTGTAAGCAGCTGACCTAGAACTATCTTCTCGAATATTGTACTCAAAACGGGTAGAACTGAGACTGGTCTGAAATTTGTGGGATCTTGCTTATCACCACTTTTAAATAAAGGAACGAGCCTACTATGTTTCATTAGATCAGGGAATATACCCTCATCTAAACATTTGTTAAAGATTTTGGCTAAATGGGGTGCTAGGGTATCGATTACTGAGCTAACTACTGTTACTGACATACCCCATAAGTCCTCAGTTTTTTTAAGCTTTAGCTTTTTAAACGATTTAATCACGGTATGGGCTTCAATATAGTCGAACGAAAAATCGTGATGGCATGGGGGGACATTGTCTTTCAAAATACTTTCAGCAAGAGCTGGAGAAGAGTCTAAAGGAGCTGTCGTTACAATTGGAACATTTGTAAAGAACTGTTCAAAAGCCGTATTGGAAATGGCTGACCCCTGCGTTTTTCTCGTGAAGGGGCGCTGTCCATATCTGGCGGCAGTATTAGTGTTTTTCTACTTTTGTAGGTAGTAACTAATAACATATTTTAAACTTTCGCGACTTGTACACATAGTTAGAATATTTTCGGGGCTTAATCGCGTAGTAATTTATTGCTATTTTACCTCGACGTTTCGACGACGTTACAGTCATCGCGGTCACGAAAAGACTGATGGCTGGCACCAGTTCGCATCTTCGGCTGATGAGGTTTCAGACTACCCTCAATCAGCTATCACAAAGCACTATTAGGGTTGCGACACACTACACTGACAATGTCGGACGATAAGCCATGCGACTTTTTTCCACTCAAACACTACTTGATGACCGGATCCCACGTTTGCGACAGTTTGAAACCACATTCCCGATTAACATTATTTTTGTGTTTCTTAATTTCAACCGCTTCACGCACAAAAAAAAAATTGCAATAAATTACGACGCGATTAAGCCCCGAAAATATTCTAACTATAGTAACTAATGTTTTGGAATTGCAAGTTGTTGATTCCACTCCTGAAATCTCTAGGTACTCGTACCGACTTAAGATAATAAGATAATTTATTTCTTCATCAAAATCTGAGTTACACGGCTATGGTACAATAACATATGTAGAGTACATTTTTGACATAAGGTTCCAGGGCTTATGACGACTTATGTTTTAGATTTCAAAAGAATTAAGAAATTATGGTCTGAGTGGAATTTTTTCTCGCTGTCTTTTTCTCCACTGCAACTCGATCCTTAGACGCTAATAACAATAACATTGAAATTCAATAAACAGAATACGAACTCTGTAAATTGAAATTAATTTCTGATTTCAGTCAAATGGTCTACGCTAGCCCACTACAGCCTATCGCCATTGTGTACAGGATGCAATGGTAATTGGTGGCGGATAATTGACTTCTTTCATCACAAATACCTACCGATGTTATTTTGATTTTTAAAAGATATCACAAAAATAGGTGACACGTTTTTTTTTATTTTCTAAAATACGCACGTTTCCTTGCAATTTTTTTATTTTACATTTTAAAATATTTTTACCGGAAGTGACGAAACAACGAGGTTCACCGATATGTTTTCCTTTTCCTAACATCCTAACAAAACATAGTTCAAATGTCATTTTAGTATTGCCAGGACCATAATTTTTATTTATGTTGGCAAAGGCGTGTTCACTGAAAGCCACGGTGTGACGTCATTAGCGTATTTTTGTATTTTTACTATTTTCTCGGAAATGCAACCACAGAAAATATTGAAAGTAATTTTTACGTGCTTTACAAATCCAATTCTCGAAATGGTTTTCGAATTAGAGCTCAAGTTAGTTAGTTAGTTAGTTAGTTAGTTAGACCTGAGATTTCCTCACTTAGCCTCATAGTTGGGCCATTGTACGTAGCAAGCGCTGAGGTACGCTAACACCTCAGACACTAGGGTTTCCTTACGATGTTTTCCTTCACCGTCAGCGAGTAGTATTCCTACTATAATTTCACAAATGTACATAACTCAGAAAACAAATTCATTGGTACATGCCGGGGTTCGAACCCACGACCTCCCGATTGAGAAGCCGGCGTTCTACACCGCTCCGCTACCACCGCTCATTAGAGCTCAATACAATTTTGAAAAGAGATGTCACTTGTCAATCGAGAAGCGCATTCGTGATGTCTGTTTTTCTTATGCACACTTTAAAGAAATTGTGGCGTAGCGTGGCCTGTAGCGTTGCCACAGTCGCCTATTGTTTAGACCGTCAAGTAGAAATTTATGACGTTGCACGCTGAGTCTGGCTTTAGTTTGGTCTATCAGTCTGGATTGACTTGATTGACGCCAGAATGATGGATGATTTTACGGTTAACACTCAATCTGACTCAATCTGACTGATAACAGACTGATAAAAAGTACGTCTCAGTCGCTGTTTAGATTGCGCAGCAGACAGTCAGTTGTCAATTTATCAGTGCTCAGCTATTGATATTAAAAGGAATATTAGATTTCAATATTGCACTAAGCAGCATATGCTTTCATTATATGTTGGTATCCTAGTGTGGGGCCAGAAGCAATGTATGTGCCTTTATGTAAATGTTATGTTATATAGAAAGCACATAACCAAAGTTGAGTTTCTCAACAACAAATCTCCAAACAATACCGAGGCTAAATTGACATTGAGACCAGAACTCACCTTGAGTGAGCTATCACTATCTACACCCACAACGGCGAAATGAAATGAAATTTATTTGGCAGACAGAAACCTTATAGGTACACTGTTTTTCTCTATATTTGTATTGTGATGTAAAATTAAATATTCAATGTTCTAGGTAATTTTCTTTGTTTATGTAGTTTACATACGTCTCATTGCAAGATACAGGCATCTCTCTGAGAGAGTGTGAGCTTAATTGATTGGCAATTAAAATCGCTGAGGTAATTGATCACCTCAGATGACGCTCAGGTTTCCTCACCATGTTTTCCTTTACAGTCAGCAAATGGTATCGCTATTACAACAAATGCATTATTATGCATTAAATGCATTAGCTTGCCTGTGTGCAAAATGTTTATGCAATAAAGAATTTTAATTATAACAATAATGTACACAGCTTAGGAAACAAATTCATACAGGGAAATAAAGTATAATAATATACAAATGTCTTAAATTCTTGTATGCCCCCACTTCTGGGGCACGGGTCTCTTCCTGTGTCGCAGGAAGGTTAGGCCATACTCCACCACGGGGGCCAAGTCCGGTTGGTAGAGGATTGTAAGACAGTGGCGGGCCCAGAAGTATCGAGCCGCCCATAAGGCCTCTGACATGACTTAGCTTCAATACATACAGCTATCAGTTTCTATGAATATTATAGTCTGTGACTATAACAAGGGGTCCAAGGGTCCAGCGAGTAGGCGGAAGGGGTCCAAATGTCCTACTTTTTCACTATTATGAGATCAACTAACAACTCTTGCTGGAACAAAATATTATCAATCAAAAACGAATTCACTGGTTCTTCTTCACGTTTGCTCTTCCATCCTGGGCATCAAATAACAGATGTTGAATACGTTTTAGATATTGCCTTATTACGATTAAAAGGCTGGCTATGTAATTGAATGCCGGCGTCTAATAACCTTCGTAGGCGTATAATTGAATTTGACAGCGACATATACAGAACGCGACGCTGATGCATAACTGTACTGTCACCATCCTAAGACAAGAGACTCCTAAGACATTCGATATAAATACTGTCAACATCCTTAGACAAAACGGTTACTAATTCTCGCAAATTCTCTGATATATTCGATATACGTACCGTCAACATCCTTAGACGAAACGGTTACAAATTCTCACTAATTCTCTTGTATATTCGATATACGTACCGTCAACATCCTTAGACAAAACGGTTACTAATCCTAGCTAATTCTCTGATACGATTATATTCAATATACATACCGTTAACATCCTTAGACAAAACAGTTACTAATTCTCGCTAATTCTCTGAAATATTCCATATACATACCGTCAACATCCTTAGACAAAACGGTTACTAATTCTCGCTAATTCTATGATATATTCAATATACATACCGTTAACATCCTTAGACAAAACTGTTACTACTTCTCCCTAATTCTCTGATATATTCGATATACGTACTTTCAACATCCTTAGACAAAACGGTAACTAATTCTCGCTAATTCTCTGATATATTCGATATACATACCGTCAACTTCCTTAGACAAAACGGTTACTAATTCTCGCTAATTCTCTGAGATATTCGATATACACACCGTCAACATCCTTAGACAAAACGGTTACTAATTCTCGCTAATTCTCTGATATATTCGATATACACACCGTCAACATCCTTAGACAATACCGTTAGTTAGTCTTATTGCGGCATAGTTACTCGTACCATGACGATGCCAGTCGCGCAATTTTCCCCCTTGAATGTTGAAGTAATGACATTAATTTTTGATGTTGAAGATTAAGTTATCTTTATCCACCATTCCTATCCTGAGGCTTAAATCGCTTATGTTATCGACCATTCTTACACTTAGGTTAATAATTTCATTAGAAAAAAACTATACTTACTTTCATGTGTTGAAGAAGAGCAAACCATGTGATTAAATTTTATTAAAAAACCAAGACTTTGAAAATTAAGCCTACCGTGTCTGTGCTGAGGCTTGATTCCCTTAAGTTGTCGACCCACTATAGCACATAATTTATTAAGAAAAAATCAAACTTACTCTCAAATGATTTTGATCAGGAAGTGAAATATATAAGTTTCCCCACGAGAGCCAATAATTTCTTTTGAAATTAAATGAGACGAGACGAGACGAGACGAGACGAGACGAGATGACATTAGGTGAGGTGAGATGAGATGGAATGAAATGAAAAGTTTTTATTCAAAGTAGTGCAGGAGCTGCGGCTTAATGAACGTTACAAGTCAAATTAGTAGGAAAGGAAGCAAACTCACTGTCGCATCACGTTGATGAGGAAATAGGCCATGTCCTTGAAGCCCACCATGCCGGTCCTAAGGAGCATGTAGAACTCCCTGTCGCAGGTCAGTTTTGGCTCCACGAAGTCGAAAGTGAACCCGCCGGTCGTCACGATGGGAGTGCCGCCATTGCCAAGGAACTTGGCGATTCGGGCCACCGAGGCTGAGGACAAAAGAGCTTAGCATTAGCAGTGATACAGGAGTTCCCATAGTTAAACCATTGTTAGTAGCAAGCGCTGAGGTGAGCTTTGGTTACTTGGGCTGTTACTATTAAACTTCTGTAGAAAAAGCGAACATTGTAAGTCTAAATATAGTGGCTACAGAACCGACTTAAAAGAAGCTAGGTCCAAGAATCTAGAACTTTAAAGCATTTTTGCCAAAAACTGCCGTTTTTCGATTAAATCTATTAAATTCCTAAGTAGTTGATTCCAGATTGTAAGATCTAAAAATGCTTTTCGAGTTTTTGAAAAAAAAATTAAGGTTAACAAGTTATGACTTTTTCCTTTGATTCAGTTAGCGCCTTAAATTATAATAGGGACAACAGATATCTACGGGAATGTTCACACTGTCTTATTCAAGGTAATAATTTTGTACGAGGTAGCAAACGGGAACTACTCGAACAGTTTTCCTTTCCTTCGTCAGAGTGCTTAGTGCGAGTTTGACAGATCCAATCGAATAACTTTACTACCGCGTTAATCTAGCATTGAGTAGTGAGTATGAGTAAGTTAACCGTTTGAACTGGCAAAACGCTGTCGCAGTACAACTCGCACTCGCGTTTATTCGTGTTTTGGCTGGTAAACGTGTTCACTTCTCAACGTAAACCATTACAACTCGCACTCAGCAATCTTAATTTCCATACTTGTCGCCAGGTGGCGCTTCCTCGATGCCATGGAAATATGACCTTACGTTAACGCGATCGAGTAGTTAAAAAACTCGCACTAAGCACTCTCTGAAGCGCTCGTGGCCTAGGCGAACCGAGTGATTGGAATCAATCACTTGAGTTAATCAACAACAGGCGCGGTCAGGTGCAGGATGGTTGACCGCCCCGTGACTACCGCTAATGGCAATTTTCCGAGCGCTTCAGAGCTTTGCAAGGCAAGTCAAGCCGTTGGTGCCGGCTGTCATGTCATGACAGTCGTTAATCCATATCAGAGGCCTTACGGGCGACTCGATAAATTCTGACAGTAAATCCCGCCATTTTCTTACAATTCTCTATCAACCCGGACTTGGCCCCCGTTGTGGAGTATAGCCTAACCTTCCTGCGATGCAGGAAGAGGCTCGTGCCTCAGCATGGGGACACACAAGGGTTGATATCGAATACGTTATTGGTTACTCTACAGTAACCAATAACGTATTCGATATCAACCCTTGTGGACCGCTCCCACCCACACTAGATGGGTGAAGGGAGTGGTCCCTTCACCCATCTAGTGTGAGTGAAGATGCCACTGGACGCTGTATAGATTATCTCATTAACTAGATGCAAAAAAAGGCCAATATTATAGGTTACTATTGATAAGTACCTGTCTAAGATTTTTACACGATCAACTTAAGTTAACGTGCCTGCTAAAGAAGTAAGAGTGTATCTCTTAATGATTCGCAATACTCATTCCCAGTTATATTAAACTAATCGCGATTATTTATTAGGTAAAACGTAATTACCCACAATAATTGACTGTGCTCGCCACTTCAGTCTGCCCGAGATCACGGCAACTGTAACGCTGCCGAAACGTCGGGAAATCAGATAATTACGTTTTACCTAATAAATAATCGCGATTTGACCCGTTTAATGTATAACTCAGTACTTTTACTGGTAATAGTAATAAGTGATTTAACAATAAAGAATTTGATGTTATTATTAAAAAAAAAAAAATTTTTTTAAATATAATTATGTACATTACATGGTAAGTGATTATATTCTCGCACTCTTTTGCTGTTTGTTATCAATATATTTTCGATTTCATTATTTACGTACATGCACCACGTATCGACTATATTCTTCATGCAATCCACTCCATCCAAAGGTTGTCTGGAAGAGATCGCTCTTAGCGATAAGACCGCCAATTGTATAACATTACTTAGATTTAAGAATCATGGTTGTAATATTTTTCTGGTTGTGCAATAAAGTGTTCTCTATCTATCTAAAAAATCAATTCAATTCAATTTTTGGTAACATCGCAACTAAAAATTGAATTGAATTGATTTTTTAATATATACATCAAATAACCCTTAATCTGGGCTCTGCCACAAGGTCGTGTAAAAAGGTTGGAACCAAAAACGTCACAAAAATAAAACTGTATAAAGTTCAGCTCCCTTCAGCGGCTTGCTAAGAACTTTGTTAACTCAATGTACCCTCATTTATTGAATCCCTCTTTCGTTAACTGCCGTTAGTGGACTCGTATCGTCAATCTAAAGTACCATTTACACGTAGCTTTCCAATTTTATTCTGTTTATACGCAGAAAAACACACGATTATTAGACTTAATGGTGAATACCATACATATAAAGACAACTTTATTGAGGTCAGCTCGGGTAAAGCACCAGACTGGCTCGTTTATTATGCTGATAATTACAAAAAGTCCGTTCGGATACTTTTTAAAGCCCCGCTGGGAGAAACGCTGGGAGCCTGGTAGTGGAATTGGATAATTGTATCCATCTATCTATCCACTCTCTAAATAATTGTAGCCAGAGAATGGACAATGCCGAGGCCGTATTAATATAATATAAAATCAGAGAGGAGTTTTTTCCCCGCTACCTTTTTCTACACTGCAATACGGCCCGAAGGCTCCGGCTTACATTTTACATTCTACATTGACATTCATCGTAGACTTTTAGTCCGGATTTACTTACGGGTGTTGTTATATCGGAAAAGTCACACATCACACTGTGTGAGACAAGCAACCGACGACGCGAGCTCCGTCTCTGCTCACCATGATTAAGCTCTGCGAATCGGAGCGAAACCTGGTCGGACTTTTCCGACATAACAACGTAAGTAAATCCGGACTAAAAGTCTACAATGTGTTGTGCTTACGAAAGTTTTAGTTCAAAAATTGACATTCATCAAACAGAATGTAAGTATTTGCGTGGAAATAAATTGAATCGTTATTCATTTCTTTATTGTACCAGTAAAGATTGTACCTTCAATTGGCGGGCTTAATACTAAATAGTATTTTATTCTAGCCAAACAACAGGTGACGTGAAGAAGGTGGATTGAAATTTAATTGAAAACTGAAACGAATGGGTTTGGGTTCGGTTAGTCACATGACATTGCCACAAACACGAGATCAGTGCGCCGGTCAAGATCAAAACTAGCCAACTATAGTATACTCGGGTGCTCAAGAGCATTTCGAGGCCTTAGTGTGTTTGCATCATGTAGCTGATCATTACGGGCGAGACCGATCCGTGTGTTCAATCTTCTTCTTCTTCAGGCTATATTAGTCCACTGCTGAACATAGACCTCCCTTAATGAGCGCCATAACGCCTTGTCTTCAGCTTGCCGCATCCAGCATCTGCCTGCAGTTTTTCGCAAATCGTCATCCCACCTGGTCGGAGGGCGTCCCGCACTACGTTTGCCGAGTCGCGGTCTCCACTCAAGAAAACGTTTACTCCAACGGTTGTCGGTTCTTCGCGAGATGTGGCCAGCCCACTGCCAGCTCGCTAATTCTTTGAGCCATGTCGATGACTTTGCTTCTCTGTCGGAGGCATTCATTACGAATCCTATCCTTCAGAGAAACTCCGAGCATAACTCTCTCCATAGCTCGCTGAGCGACTTTGAACTGGTGGAGCAGTGTTCAATCGCCGGGTCCTTTATATCAGCTCCTGCTCATTGTCTTAGACCTAGTTGCTATACTATAAACTATGTATACTAATATTATAAAGGAGCGGTGGTGTGGGTAGAGCTTTGGACTCGGAAACGAGAGACGCAAGTTTGACTCCCAGTGGGGCCATGTACTTTGTTTATTTTACAAAGTTACGTACATCTATGATTTGCAGTAGCAGTACCACACGGTAACTGTTAAGGAAAACATCATTAGGAAACCCACGGCGTGGTTGGCTCAGCACGTATTGACTTGTCTGCCCTGTGGGCTAGGGCGACTAAGCTACTCCATCAATGTCCCAGGTACTACAGCGTGCGAGGTCCCTTCAACCATCTAGTGTGAGTGAAGGCGCTACTGGACGCTGCATAAATCATCTTATTACGTAGATGCTAAGTTTAATGTTTTTATTATAAAGAAGAAAATATTGTATGTAGGGCGTAATTTTTTAAAGTAGTAATTCGAATAAAACTGTTTTTATACGGATTTTACTTGTTTATTTTACATTTTTACAATTTTCCGATGTTTCGGCACTTTTTCAGGTGCCGTGGTCTCGGAAGACTGTCTTCAGTTTTTATTACGTCTAGTGCTCGTGTTAACCTTAGAAAATACTAAAGTAATAAAATTCGAATTCAAAAATTATTTCACCGGCATTAATAATAGCCCTTAGGGAGAAACTACTTGTTTATCACGTGAACATAGTCGCGTGCACTTTTAATAATAGTTATAACGTTACCAAAGTCAATTTGTATCTTTCAAAAAAACTTTTAGGCTTGTTTATAAACACACAATTCCTTAAAACACTCCAAAACGATTACTAAAATAGCCTGTGGTGGAGATTTTAAAAGGAAAAACCATTGTAGACCTTTAGTCCGGATGTACTTACGGTTGTTGTTATATCGAAAGAGTCCGACCAGATTTAACCAGAGGAAACACCATGATTACAGATTAATTAAAACGCGTCTGGGGCTGTTTTAGTAAAATCGTGTTTTAAAAAAAAAACATTACTGTTCTGCACAAGGACAAGTAATTTTCTTGTTACATTTACTGACTAAACTCACAAAATGTTAGGTTTGGGTAGAACGTAGTCCCTTTTAGACAGAATAATCTGTTTGAAGGACAAAGGGCTGTATGTTTTACCGTTTACATAGGACTTAGTTAGTTAGTTAGACCTGAGATTTCCGCACTTAGCCTCATAGTTGGGCCATTGTACGTAGCAAGCGCTGAGGTACGTTAACACTTCAGACACTAGGGTTTCCTTACGATGTTTTCCTTCACCGTCGGCCAGTGGTATTGCTACTATAATTTCACAAATGTACATAACTTAGAATACAAAGTCATTGGTACATGCCGGGGTTTGAACCCACGACCTCCCGATTGAGAGGCCGGCGTTCTACACCGCTCCGCTACCACCGCCCTCTACATAGGACTTATCGGAAGTCCGAAAATCAGATTCACAAAGTTTCATTTGTTATTTGTATTCTTTTTTCAGTTGGGTTAAGGGCACTCTAGTCAAACGAAACCTTCAAAATAAGAAAGAAATACTTTGGAAGTCAGGGGACTGACCGTACGAGAATGGTTAGTGCTTCTTAACGACTTGCGATGTCCATACATAGTTATTATATTTTAAACGGATAAGTGACTTGAAGGTAGACCACCAACCCTCATTACAATAATTGACTTTAGTTGTGACGTCAGTCTACCTGTCTATGGATGAGTGACGGATGTCACTGATTTTACTTTGTTTTCCTACGTCAATGAAAATAGATATTATACGTTTGCTGATTATTTGATATTTTGGTTTTTTGCTAAAGTTCACTATTATCCCGTACCTAAGTAGGTACCTTCACACTGGTCCTTCGAGGAAAGGCAAAATACCTTCACACTACCCGTGACCACGGCAACTGTAACGCTGCCGAAACGCAGGGAAATAAGGTAATTACGTTTTACCTAATAAATAATCGCGATTTGACCCGTTTAATATACATCTCATTATTAGTTCGATTGGAAGCGCTCGCGGCCTAGTTGAACCGAGTGATTGGAATCAATCGAGGGAAGCAACAATAGGCGCAGTAAGGTGCAAGATGGGTACCCGTACGGTGACTACCGCTAGTGACATTTTTTCTGAGCGCTTCCGTACTTCACGAGGCACGTTTAGCCGGTAGTGCCGGCTGTCGTGTAATGGTAGTCGTTAAGGCATGTCCGAGGCCTTATGGGCGACTTGATAACTTAAGACAGTAAGGCCCGCCACTGTCTTACAATCCTCTACCAAGCCGGACTTGGCCCCCGTGGTGGAGTATGGCCTAACCTTCCTGCGATGCAGGAAGAGACCCGTGCCCCAGCAGTTGGGACATACAAGGGTCGATAGCGATATCGATCGATCGATTAGTGCGATATGAAATGAAATGAAAAGGTTTTATTCAAAGTAGCGCAGAAACTGCGGCTTAATGAACGTTACAAGTCAAACTAGGTGTCCATTTCAAAATCTGGATCATTTTGGAGAAAAAATCTCCAAATTTAGTCTTTTCGAATTCCTTAATTAACGGAATTTACACAAATCCTTAATATTATAGCAGCTTGGCACAAAGTGTACTTTATACATTTTTTGAACCGCGCTTCAGTCAAACTTAATATATCTTCAGGGATTTTATTGTAGAAGCGTACACAAGGCCCAAGAAGGATGTATATATGGATGATAGAGTGGGGTTGGTGATGGAGGTTGTAGTCTGGGTGTATTTCCATGTTTGTGATGTCCTGGTCTGGTTACCATAGGAGAAGGTATCCCAGTTTTACGATCAGGGCAAGTGTATTTTGTGTATTTTTTTATGTATTGTTTGTACAGATAGTACAGATAGGAATCGCAAGTGCTGCCGAGATCTTCCGCTTTTCGAGAGATAGAGATAAATATGCAGAGTTAACTGCCAAGTTCCGCCAGTCGGAGAGGCACTGTAAGAAGAATAATATCAATCTTAAAATTACTTTTACTAATTTTAGTAAAAGAATTAATTATACTATTTTTATTTTTAATGCACTAACCCGTGCTGAGGAACAAATTTAAAAACCTATTTAGAGGCTAAAAATTTCACCCATGCCGGGATTCGAACCCGCAACCTCTGGGTTGGATACCTCTTTACACTATTCTCTGTATTACGTACAGGCAGCGACATCAATTTGCTTAAGTCAGATGTCGCTGCCTGTACGTAAAGTAAAGTGTAAAGAGGTTCGAAATTTCACTGATGCCGTGAGTCGCCCATTGGCTCAATTGGTAGAGTGCTGGCACGGAAAGCCAGAGATTGCGGGTTCGAATCCTGGCATGGGTGAAATTTTTAGCCTCTAAATAGGTTTTTAAAAGAATTAATTTTAAATTATTAGTAAAAGAATTAATTTAAGAATTAATTTTAATTCCCTCTCTAATCAGATTGCTTCCGTTAGGAAGGCATGGTTAGACGTTACCATTAAAAGAACACAAAATGTATGTAGATAGATAGACAGATAGAGAAATAAAAAATTTGCTTAACAATACTCAAAACACCTAATAATACATTCCTTACACATAATACATACAACAAACATGCTTTAAATAAAAGCATAACAAAATAACCGACAAAGTACACAGTTAATATATCCTCGCAAATTTGACAGCACACATGCGCACTCTATCCAGTTACATTACGGAAACCGGACGGTTTACAGACCGTACGGTTAGACTTTACCAATTAAATAGGCGTCAAATGTATGAACGGCAGACTGTACGATTAGAATTTTGCAATTAAATGGGCTAAAAATGTATGTTCGGCAAAACGAACGGTTTACAGACCGAACGCTTAGAATTTACCAATTAAATGTGCGCAAATTGTATGTAAGGCAAACAGGGAGCCGCTTCTCGCCCAAGCGAATTGAAAGCGTAGACGCAAAATATTCGAAGGATTAGACATTTGTTGCATAAAAAAATAGATAAGATAACTCGACAGAGTCATTAGACATTTATTTTCTCATTCAAATCCAATGTATGTGTCGTTCAGAATACAGATTTTGGCTGTCGTTCGAGTTTTTATGTAGAATTCAAGTCATAAGCCTTAAAAGTCGTATACGAATTATTTGCTAATGAAGTGAGAATTAGCTCCCTGGACGGTTTGCAGACCGGACGGTAAGACTTTTCCAATTAATGAGCCCAGAATGTGTTGCAAGCCGGACGGCTTACAGACCGGGCGGTCAGACTTGCCCAATTAAGATTAGTACTTAATCAAACATTTTTAATTTCTCATTGAAAGAAAACATTGTCAAATTTCCCTAGGAGCACAGAGTACGAAAACCAAATAATCGAGAAAGGGACTTCTGTCAGGATTGTGGCAAGTGGTAAGCCCAGATCTCTGCCTACCCCTCCGGGATGCGGGGTGAGTTTATGTAATGTAAAAAAATGAAATGATACGTAAATGAAATGACAATATTGTTCTTTAGATAGATAGAGAACACTTTATTGCACAACCAGAAAAATATTACAACCATGATTCTTAAATCTAAGTAATGTTATACAATTGGCGGCCTTATCGCTAAGAGCGATCTCTTATTAGTACTTTACTACAGTACGGACGTCCCAGGCGGACATGCTTGGACCAATTAGGGGATGTATTGGCAAAGGGGAAGATAAAAAGCACCCGGAACTGGCGTGCGTGCATGCGTGCGACTAATGAACGTTGATGAAGCGAGGGTGATTTGTCAGGATCGTGGCAAGTGGCACTCCCTCTCGCGGTCTCTGCCTACCCCTCTGGGGTACAGGCTTGAGGTTATGTTATGTTACTACAGCATAAACAGTTTATATTATAAGCGACACAAGGTTAATATAAAACACGGCTTTGGAGATTGCTAAAAGGTACGAGTACTAAATATTTTATTAGAGTGTCCCTGGAATAAGGATTCAAATGTCGCTAATAGCAACTGAAATATTGAACAGGAGAAATAATCCGGCGTCAAATTTAATACAAAACGGACGGTTGAATAAGGACAAGAGATTAAAGCAAAAATTTTTTTGCGAAAACCAAGGTAGGTACTCACAGTCTGAGATACTACATTATGTCAATAATTAAAATAAGAGCAGTGGCAGCGGAGCGGTGTAGAACGCGGGCTTCTCTATCGGGAGGTCGTGGGTTCGAACCCCGGCATGTACCAATGACTATGTTTTCTAAGTTATGTACATTTGTGAAATTATAGTAGCAATATTACTCGCTGACGGTGAAGGAAAACATCGTAAAGAAACCTCAGCGCTTGCTACGTACAATGGCTCAACTATGAGGCTAGGTGCGGAAATCTCAGGTCTCATCATCAGTGGCCTTTAACATCTACGAAAGACGATTTAAACAGCAACCGCGTCAGTTAGGTATTTGCTTTTGGCACTTGCGCTGATGGCTAACAAGGCCTATACGAGAGCGACAACGCCGGTCGCAACGCCCGCAAACAAATTGTGTTCTCGGTGACGTTAGAGGTTGTGCCATTCGTTGGTGACGTAGATGGCCCTTTTGGGAGAGCAGATCGAACCAGGCATTGTCATGCGCGACGAGGAATATATTATCTGTATTTTCCTCCAACTATCATGAGGCTAGGTGCGGAAATCTGAGGTCTAACTAACTATTTTTTTTTTTTTTCAACAAACTTAACTATCATTACAGGGAGTCCCTAATTCAATAGTTAAGATAACAACAATGAACAAAACATTAACAATACTGAATAATAAAAGAACAATAACAATACAAATAGAAGCAATAATTAAAATATTGAAACGCGATGCTCAGACATAGTTATATAGATAATAATAATAATAATAGAAGCGGTGGTTGCCCAGTCGGGAGAACAATGGACTCGCAAGCGGGAGACCCAGTTTCGATCCCCAGTGCGGGCATGTACCAAATGACTTTGTTTAATTTCAAAGTTACGTACATTTGCGAACATGTATTGGCAATACCACACGCTAACGGTGCGGGAAAACATCGTTAGGAACCCGCGGCTTAGACGGCTCCGCACGTATTGACTGGTCATTCCTGTGGGCTAGGCCGACTAAGTTGTCAGGATGCTATAGGTGCTGGGCTAGCCTACGCCATCTAAAACAATGTCCCAGGCACAGCAGCCTGCAGCCTTCGAGTGGTCCCTTCACCCGTCTAGTTTGAGTGAAGATATCACTGGACGCTGTATAGATGTACAAAAATAAAAGTTTTGTTGGTTAGATCAGGTTTGAAGTACATTTTAGATCCATACATAATTCAAATAAACCAATTCATGATCAGTTTGTTGACTAACTACAAAGACGGCCTCGGTGGCGCAGCGGTTTGGCACGCTGCTGTAAAACCGAAGCACTCGGGTTCGATCCCCGGCCGGGTCAAACTAGGAAACGAACTTTTCTAGTTTGTCTCGGGTCTTGGATGTTATCTATGTATTAACTGTATTAAATCTATCGTCGAGTTAGCACCTATAACACAAGTCATTTAGTTGTACTTAATTTAGAGCTAACGAGATCTGTGTAATATGTCCATGAATATTTATTTATTTATTATATTGAATCTCAAATTTGACAATTCCCTTAAAGTGCCAATCATTGTACTGTCTCTCCTAAATCATCTCATTACGTAGATGCCAATGTTAATGATGTGTCATCATCAAGTTATACCAGTCCATACCCTAGCACCATAGCGCTCTGTCTTCAGTTTGCCGTATCCAGCTACTCCAGCTACTGCCTGCAGTTTTTCGCAGCTTGTCATCCCTCCTGGTCGGAGGTCGGTTAAATTTTAAAACACACCATGTTTTCTCCACAACAAGAAAAAAACGAATAACAACCATAATTTCTTAAATCTAAGTAATGTCATATATATTGTCTCTCTAGCTTTTGCCCGCTACCACGTCCGCACATGCTTTTTTCTTACAAACTTGAGTGTAAATACTCCTCGCGAGTTTCCGCGAAGAAGAGAAAAAGTTCTCGCGAGAAGAGTTTTTTTAATCCCACGCTTAAAGTAACTTCGTACGTACTACAATCGCTACTATCGGATACATTCGTGTAATAGAAATATCGGAACTAATATGACATTTAATTTGGAAAAACAGAGCAGGAAGTAGTATTACACTCCTATGTTTTCGGCGAAAACTGAAGCCAACTCTAGAGCCCAAGGTATATTCTAAAAGCTAACAGACTATAAATAAGTCCGTATGAAATCCCCATTTACGCGTACTAAGTCTATGGGGTAGCTAATAAAGTAATAAAGGCACTTCTGAAACCTTAGAAGAGACACCGTCGTCGGCTGAACCACAATTTGGTCTTCGAGTCCATCTAATTCTGTCTGATTGCCTCCGGGGATTTACCAAGATCAGCGCTAAAGCTCGTCATCTTATGGAAAATATCCTTCAGCGCGAAGGAGAAGGATTTTTTAAATCAAACGCTTTAAAAAAGGTTTAAAATTCTTATGAAGTAATTTACCATTATACTATTTTTATTTTTAATGCACTAACCCGTGCTAAGGACAATTTTAAAAACCTATTTAGAGGCTAAAAATTCCACCCATGCCGGGATTTGAACCCGCGACCTCTGGCTATCCGTGCCAGCGCTCTTTCCAACTGAGCTAATGGGCGACTCACCGACTCAACCTAACTGCTAAGTAGGTGGTCGGGGCTGTAAGTGATGCAATTTATTTAAGCCAGATGTCGCTACCTGTACGTAATACAGAGAATAGTGTAAAGAGGTTCAAAATTTCACTGATGCCGGTGAGTCGCCCATTAGCTCAGTTGGAAAGAGCGCTGGCACGGATAGCCAGAGGTCGCGGGTTCGAATCCCGGCATGGGTGGAATTTTTAGCCTCTTAATAGGTTTATAACCATTTACCATTCGGTTACCTCGGCACTGACTGAAAATCAGCGCTAAGGGCTCACTCCCTCAGCACAACGCTGAGTCAGCTGCCTTCTGTGGCAATTGAGACACGCTACAGGCGACACCTATGTCTGTTTTTTATTTCGTTTATTGTATATTTGGTTTATTTCTGTTGTGCTTATATTGTGATAATTGGCCGGTTTTTTGTTTTTGTGATGTGTCTTGTTGGTATAGTAAATGTATTTCTTTTTTTTTCTAATTACGCCTACGGAGTCTACAGTCTATTTGTTCTTACTTGTACAATTTAGTAAACAAGATTCTACCCTTAAACTGTGACTTTTTAGTCCAAAACTGCCATATTTCCATAAATGAAGTAACTTGGAACACTCTTTTAGATAACACGCTGCCAGTTTTCTAAGCATATTTCATGATAGTTCATGAATTTGCGAGAAAATGTCTAGTTTAGGCATCTAATCTCAATTTTAAGGTAAGAATATTGTTTACTAAATTGGACAAGTAAGAATAAATAGACTGTACGCGAAAAAGCTAGTATCTAATAAACTAATAAAAGCACTTCTGAAACCTTAGAAAAGACACCATCGTACTCCCAAGTGTCATTCGAACGGTTGGCTGAAACACAATGGTCTTCAAGTCCATCTCATCTTGTCTGATTGTCTCTGATATTTATCTAGAACAGCGCTAAAGCTTGTCATCGCCATATGGAAAATATCCTTCAGTGCGAAGGAGAAGGGAAGGTTTTTTAAAATCAAACGCTTAAAAAAGGTCTTTAAATTCTTATGAAATCACCATTTACGCCTACGGAGTCTACGGGTAAAAGCTAGTATCTAATAAAATAATAAAAGCACGTCAAAGTAAAGGTACACACACATACACACACGCACACACACACACACACTCACACACACATACACCCTCGTACACACACACACACACACACACTCACACATACACATGCACACATTTTGTCTAATTTAAATTTTTGCTCTAAATAAAATGTTATTTTTAAGTGTAACTTCTAGTAAATAGTTTATACTGGCTATGGAAGAGCGGAGTGTCCTAACACAGGCATCTTTTTGCTTAAATGGAGGCTCCAAACACTGTTAAGAGAAATGTACTTTAAGTTGATGAAATAAACATTTTATTTATTTATTTATTTACTTCTGTAACCTTTGAAAAGACACCATCGTAATTCCAAGTCTCGTTTAAACTGGTTGGCTGAACCACAGTCTGGTCTTCAAGTCCTAATCCTGTCTGATTGCCTCCAGGGATTTATCTAGGACAGCGCTAAAGCCCGTCATCGTGTAATAAATCTTCAATCAATACGGTACAGGTACTGTTCTATTGGAAGCCTCGATTTAATCACATTATTCACAAGTGACCACGTGACCACGGCTACTGCAACGTAGCCAAAACGTCGGGAATTAAGGTAATTACGTTTTACCTCACTCGAATGTTTACCTTGGAATCAATCACTCGAGTTAAGCAACGACAGGCGCGGTCAGGTGCAGGATGGGTGACCGTCCCGTGACTACCGCTAGTGGCATTTTTTCCGAGCGTTTCCGTGCTTTGCAAGGCATGTTAAGCCTGTTATGTAATGACAGTCGTTAAGCCATGTCAGAGGCCTTATGGGCGGCTTGATAACTTCTGACAGTAAGGTCCGCCACTGTCTTACAAACCTCCACCAACGCGGACTTGGCCCCCGTGGTGGAGTGACCTCGTTCCTGCGATGCAGGAAGAGACCCGTGCCCTAGCAGTGGGAACATACAGGGTTGAAATCGATTAAACGTCTTACCTAATAAATAATCGCGATTAGACCCGTTCAATGTAATTTAATATATAAAAATGGGTCGACATAGAGCCCGTGGATGCAAGTAGCGAGAGACCACTTCAAACCGCCAATCCGCGGTGGGCAGGCGTGGTGATTAATTCTATACTCTAACTCCGAACGTAGGCGTGTGCCCTACAGTGCGATGTATATGGTCCGCATTAATACAATCACAATTTTCTGATGAAGTAAATCCATCGAATGCGTCTAGGTTATTACGGCTAGGTTTCCTTTTTAAAATCCTTAATAATATTATTGACTCCTCATCCTGTACGTAATACAGAGATGCGTTCCGATGTTAAAACCTAACTGCAAAGTAGGTAGTCGGGGCTGTAAGTAATGCAATTTGCTTAAGTCAGATGTCGCTGCCTGTACGTAATACAGAGAATAGTGTAAAGAGGTTCGAAATTTCACTGATGCCGGTGAGTCGCCCATTGGCTCAATTGGTAGAGCGCTGGCACGGACAGCCAGAGGTTGCGGGTTCGAATCCCGGCATGGGTGAAATTTTTAGCCTCTAAATAGGTTTTTAAATTTGTCCTCATCCCTGTTACATAAAATAAGTTTCAAAGTTCCCCGTAGAGGGTCACGCAAGAGAGACCTGTTTTCACTATCTTGTGATGGCACACGTTGTGGACAGAATCGTTTTATCCGACGAACATGTAAACTTTATAATGATAAGTTGAGTGAAATTGATATTTTCGGCAGCACACTAAACTCATTCAAAAATTCAGTTATTAGGCTGAAAGTTGGCTAAATAATTTGTTAGCTGTAATTCTTTTGATGCTTTATTTTGTTTAGTAGGTATTGCATGTTACTTTTTCAGGAATTTAAAAATATAGTTATTTTTTGTTTTCAAAAATTGTAAATTCGGAAAACTATAGGTCTATTTCTTTATAAGACAATTGTCAATGTTTTTGTAAGACTGTTTGTTTTCGTATAAATAAAAAAAAAAGTTATGTGTAGTCCATTCATTTAGGTAATTTAATAAAATTTAATTGACTCGGCCCCTGTGGTGGAGTATGGCCTATACATTCCTCAGGGAAGAGACTCGTGCCCCGCGACGGAGACATATTGATGTCGTGCCCATCGGTCGGTAGGGTTGATGATGACTTGGATTTAAGATATCATGGTTGTATTCTATTCTCTGGTTTTGCAATAAAATGCTCCCTATCTATATATCTATATGTTAATAATCTTGATTAGTCTTTTCATTGTCTTTTAGTCTTTTTATACACTTTATAAATAAATTTATTTACATTTTACTTGCATTTCAATTTCAATCTACAATTGAATTGTAAAAGATTTTGATTCAAGAAGTGTGTATGTCGATAAAAACACGTATCAAGATTGTATACATTTTTAAGTATCTAAACGATTGGACTATCGGTCCAGTGAAAAATGTTTCACGAACTACGTGCAGACGAAACAAAACAAAGTTCCGATTTTGCCTGTCAAAAACATGTAGGTAACTGGGAAAAAAACATTAACTAGTTGACTTGCCGTTGCGCGCCTTTCTAGCTGGCTAGGTATCCGGAAAGCAAAAAAGTGTGAAAACTTCACTCGAGCTCAAATACATTATAAATATAAAACCTATTTAGAGGCTAAAAATTTCACCCATGCCGGGATTCGAACCCGCAACCTCTGGCTATCCGTGCCAGCGCTCTACTAATTGAGCCAATGGGCGACTCACGGCATCAGTGAAATTTCGAACCTCTTTACACTATTCTCTGTATTACGTACAGGCAGCGACATCTGACTTAAGCAAATTGCATTACTTACAGCCCCGACTACCTACTTTGCAGTTAGGTTTTAACATCGGAACGCATCGGCACGGGTTAGTGCATTAAAATAAAAATAGTATAAACATTATAAATACTTTGATAATACGAGTACTTTGTTAACTCGTAGACTCACGTATAGTCGTAGCACAGGCTGCATGAGTGATCTTAAATGATCACGATGGTCAAGTAATATAGGGCGGGTTCAATGCACGGATTGGTGTCCGTCTATGACTAAAGCTAGTGCCATTTTTCCCAGCGGTTCTGAGCTTCGAAAGGCACGCTAAGCAGTCGATGCCGGCTGCCGTCGATTGATGGCAGTCGTTGCCAAGGGGGTTCCAATCCCGGCATTTAATTTTACATAAGACAGTTTCCTTCGTCTGCGATATTAAAGTGTAGAGTGAAGGAATACTACCTTTCAATAATTAAATAATGCAGTTACTTAAATATTACATAGGTATATTATATTATTTCCTCTTCCTATATATAATTTAATTATTAGTATGTATGTTTATCTTAATTATTTATTCATTTAATTATTTATGTATGTGGTTTAAGTAAGTTTATATACATTTCCCCTAAAGAACGCCACGATGTGCTATCATAGGGGGTAATGCCCATAATCCCCACGCTGGGCATGCGGGTTTGGGATCGCAGGTCGGTGGAATTGTACTGCAGGGGGCGCTGCTGCCCACCCCCCGGTTTGTGTCCCTTAGTCGCCTTTTACGACACCCGCGGAAAGAATTGGGATGGTGCTATTCTCTAGGCCGAAACCACACAGCAGCATAACGTGGCGCTCTTTAGGGGAGGGCTATGTCCTGCAGCCAGCCTGACGACGACGACGATGTAAATTTCGTTGAATTCCTAATTTCAGTATTTCTGTATTGCACCGACTACCCACTACTAATACTATCGACTATCTAATTTCTTTCTTGTCTCCGTCTTTGGTTACCTGGCAGAAGTTGCTTTTAGTAACAAGGCCGCCGTTTGTACCAAATTTTTTATAAATTTCTGTTACTGTAATTTCTGTGTACAATAAAGAATATTCTATCTATCTTTGTTTCCTAAGTTATGTTGGTACATTTGCGAAGTTATGATAGCGGTACCACTCGCAAACGTGAAGAAAAACATCGCGAGAAAACCTGAGTACCTGAGTGTTCAATGTTCAAATACCTCAGCGCTTTCAATTGCCAATCCGCGGTAGGCACGCGTGGCAATTGACTGCAACTAAATATGGACCCATATAATACTTTTTTTTTATAAAAAAATCAATAAAAAATTAAGTTACAACCCAAAATTTTATTAAAATAAAAAAAATACACTTAAGGTAAAACAATTAATATGTCAAGTAATTGCAGATATCAATCCAAAATTAACTAAATGAGAAATTAATGTTAGAAGTACACAATAACAAATACAACATATATTACATTTTATCAGCAAATAATTCTTAAAACCTGGCTTGTTTTCACGGTCTTAGTGCGCTCGGTCCGAGCGCACCATCCGAGTAGATTAGTGCTTCTGATTGGCTATTTTGGTGTGGTCACGATAAACCGTCCAATCAGAAGCATTAGTTTACTCGGATGGCGCACTCAGTCCGAGCGTAAGACCGTGAAAACTCGGCATAAGCTCATACTCTCTCTCTCTCTCTGAGAGCAGGCCTCTGCTCTGCAGTGAGACTTAGTGCCGTTTTCTCCATAGAACCAAATCTAGATTACGGCAAGCTAAATCCGGTTTTGGACTCTTAATCGAGATTACAACAACAAATTGGATTTCTCCAACATCGTAAACCAAAGTTTAAACTAAAGTCTCTGAACGGCCGATATTAGACGATTGGCTTCTAAAACCATATTAACAGTCAGACAAATGGCAGATATCAGCTGCCAAAAGACGTTAAAGGTTTTACTTTACCAAATATTGTTTTCACTATTGGTGAATGTTGGACCGCTTTTTCGTTTTAACATCATCTTTTACGAGAGCCGAGCCGTTCAAAATTTCGCACAAAACAAACCGCGCCAAAAACAAAATTCAAAAATTGCCGAAAAAGGTTTTGAAATTACACAGAATAACCGGAACTATCACAGAATTCTCGACATTTTTGACAAATGCGTTTCAAAATAAAAAAGTTTTACCGCCCTCAAATCCTAGCGTTTTTTGTCTAATCTGTAACAAGAACTAGATTTCGTGAACCAGATCAAAAAGTTACCGGAGAAATCGGATGGTCATAAATTTACTTTTTTAACTTCGTTCAAGCATGATCTGGATTATGAAATCCAGTTTTGCGCAGCAAATGGATAAAACGGCCCTTACTTATAGGCTACTGTAAAAACACAGTGGCGGTTTATACAGATGTACATAAAACTCATGTTCAAAGTGAAATTATACCGTGGATATTTTCGATCTAGTTTCATTCAGGCTTTTAAGGGTTCAATTAGGGAGCGGTTGAAATTAAATATTACGAGTTAATTTAATATTAACACATCGTGGCGCGAAAACGCTGAAATTTATGCTTCTTTTGTTCGCTGAAGTTTTCGATATTTTAGCTACCCAATAAATGAAATTTACTTTCCAGCTTTTCATGGTTGTGAGCAGACTCTCTCTTCGAGAGAAAGCTTGTGTCTTGCAATAACAAATTTATAGGCTACCACAAAAAAAAATCTATTTGTACGCCAGTTTCTAGAGACCTCATTTCACGGTTCTTCATTTCCAATATGAGGGCGATACTAATAGATAGATTAGCTATCTTACATAGTGCTTCATGTTTGATCCTGTTTATCATCACTCACCGTGGTATCAATAGCAAACAAACATCGTTAAAAGCTTAGCGTGTCGTACATAATATTTAGTACTATACAACACTTGACTATGACACCAAAAATTTATAGTAAGTAAAGGCAGAAGCGCTCGTGGCCTAGTCAAACCGAGTGATTGAAATCAATCACTTGTAAGCAACAAAAGGCACGGTCAGGATCAAGATGGGTGGCAGTCATCACAAGGCAGGTTAAGCCGTTGGTGCCGGCTGTCATGTAATGGCATTCGTTAGGCCATGTCAGAGGCCTTATAGGCGGCTTGGTAACTTCTGACAGTAAGATTCGCCACTGTCTTACAATCCTCCACCAACCCGGACTTGGCCCCCGTGGCCATGCCTAACCTCCCTGCGATGCAGAAAGAGACCCGTGCCCCAGCAGTGGGGACATACAAGGGTTGATATAGATCGATCGAAGAGGCTGTGTTGTACGACGAGGCTGATGGCGTGTTTAGAATGGCAAAAGTCGCGATTTTCCAGTACATTAATTGTCAAATTCTGACATTTTTTTGACGTTGACAAAACGCGTGACTCGTGCCATCGTACCACTCGGGCGGATAATATGCAATACAATGCTATTCAAAAGAAAACAATAAGATTTTCTAAGTAATGTGTAATGCTGCTGGCATAAGTATGCCGCGGTTTCACGGTCTTAGTGGACTCGGACCGAGCGCTCCATCCGAGTAAACAAATGCTTCTGATTGGACACTTTTTCGTTACAACACTAAAATACGTACTCTGTACGTAATACAGAGAATAGTGTAAAGAGGTTCGAAATTTCACTGATGCCGGTGAGTCGCCCATTAGCTCAGTTAGATAGAGCGCTGGCACGGATAGCCAGAGGTCGCGGGTTCGAATCCCGGCATGGGTGGAATTTTTAGCCTCTAAATAGGTTTTTAAAATTGTCCTTAGCACGGGTTAGTGCATTAAAAATAAAAATAGTATAATCATGTAGTATTTGTTATTTTGTACGTGTAACGTTTCTTTCTCATTCAGTTAATTTTGCATTGACATCTGCAATTACTTGACATATTAATTGGTAAAATTAAGTTTAAGTTTCAAATTTTTGTTTTAATGACATTGTAACTTAATTTATTAATTACATTTTATGAAAAAAACGTACTTTATGGGTCCATATTTAGTTGCACAACAATTTTTGTAATAATTTAGTTGTGTTTTTGATTAATTATACCTAAATAAATGATTAATTGCTGTGTGGTGTCGGCCTAGAGAATAGCACCAACCCAATTCTTCTCGCGGGTGTCGTAAAAGGCGACTAAGGGACACAAACCCGGGGGTGGGCAGCAGCGCCCCCTGCAGTACAACTCCACCAAACTGCGATCCCCAACCCGCATGCCCAGCGTGGCGATTATGGGCATTACCCCTATGATAGCACAACGTGGCGCTCTTTAGGGGAGGGCTATATCCAGCAGTGGACTAGTGTAGCCTGACGACGATGATGATAATGAAATGATTAATTATACATCGATCCGGGTTCAGTTTCGGTCACTAATGAAAAAAGTACGTCTGAAAAAGTTTCTACTAGAAAAAAATTATCACGGCGCAAAGGACAGAAAAGTTTGGAACCCCTGCCCCTAATTTATGCTACATTATTGAACGTACAGACTGTTATCCTTTAAATTTCCTCTTCATCAGATATACTACGTAATGTGTTGGTTTAGACTTAATTAAATCGGAAAATTGGGTCAATTAATAGTTAGTTACACTTGAGATTTACGCGCTTAGCATTGCAATAATTGGGCCATTGTAAGCAAGAAGCGCTGAGATATGATAACAATTCAGATACTAGAGTTTCCCCACGATGTTTTTTTGCACTTTAGCCACTATAACTTCACAAACTTACATAACTTGCCGGGATTCGAACCCACGACCTCACGACTGAGATGCCGGAATTCTACCGCTTCGCTGTGGGCTCTGTTTACGATCAAAGTCCATGGACTGGACAGATAGACAGCTGAACAAATATATAAGATAAGAATATTCTTTATTGTACACCAGGAAAAAACAAAACATAAAATAATTATAAAGCTACAGTACCAATAGAATGGTGACCGCAATTCTTTACGTTCAAATGAGTTCTGATTTCTGATATGCACGGTATATTAACATAATAAACCCAATTTGAATGCCAATCCTCCGATTTTCGAATGTATAAGCGGATTTTATAACACAGGGTATTATAAATGCCGCTTATACGACTGTGGGTGGAAGGGCTGGTAAGGGATGTCCCAGGTGGACATACGTCGACCAAATAGGGGATGTATTAGCAAAGGGGATGATAAAAACTACCCAAAACCGGCGTGCGAGCACGCAACGACTTATGAACGTCGATGAAGCGAAGGGGAACTGACAGGATCGTGGCAAGTGGCAGTCCCTGGTCTCTGCCTACCCCTCTGGAATACAGGCGTGAGCTTATGTAATGTAACATAAAAATGAGTCCACTGCTGCTGGCCCACTCTTAGTTTCGGTAACATAACCTCTGCCCCAGTCCCTGCCAATTACGTCCATAACTATTGACTATCAGACTGTTTTACATCAATCCGTCGGGTTCCTGACCTGTCAATTGATCGTAACCCAATCTCCTAAGCTGATTAACATCATTTTCCTCATTGAAATTATCCCAACCGTAGTCAGACACAGGCGGAATCTGAATAAAGCGACATTCAAGTAGTCTCAGGTCACTGATATAGCCAATTTTGTAAGAGAATAAATGGAATTTATTGCACGACATCGTCGCACCAAATATTTAATCGTTGGACTTTGTGAAACCTTTCTCACAATTTTTGTTATTTCTTTTCATTCTGTTCTGCGTGTATTTTACGCACACCAAATCCTGAGAGATTCTAATAAGGCTGACATCAGATGGACTGGACTGCACCACAACAACCGCACGAAGTTGCATCAGCGACCGCACGCAGTCGCTATATTCAACCGCATGCAGTAGTCTGCAGTCGGGTGCGAGTTTTTTAACTACTCGATCGCGTTAACGTAAACTCATATTTCTATGGCATCGAGGAAGCGCCACCTAGCGACAAGTATGGAAATTAAAATTGCTGAGTGCGAGTTATAATGGTTTACGTTGAGAAGTGAACACGTTTACCAGCCAAAACACGAATAAACGCGAGTGCAAGTTGTACTGTGACAGCGTTTTGCCAGTTCGAACGGTTAACTTACTCATACTCACTACTCAATGCTCGATTAACGCGGTAGTAAAGTTATTCGATTGGATCTGTCAAACTCGCACTAAGCAGTTGACGCCAAGCATGTAGGCTGGGAACCGAGTGTTAGGTTTGATGTCAAATTGGAAACACACGCTTAATATCATTAATTGAGCTTTACTTTGTCATTATATTCTTGAGTTTTAACTCTGTTTAACGCGACCGACGCGCGTTCTGCCCCAGGACTAACTGCACACTACCTGTATGCGGTTGCCGGTGAACAGTATCGTCACTAAACGACTGTAGCCGACCACGCGAAGTTGAAGGCACAACTGCATGCAGTTAATATTGTTATGGGCTAGGGTTCTAGATTTGGATGTAAAACGCCAATGACAACGTCTTAGGATTTATTCACGCAGGGTCTGGTCTGCAGGTCTTCACGACACGAAGTCCACACGTAGTATCGCTGAGGTCGTAGGTTATCGCTCGTATCGCAGGTATGTTCGCTCGAACTTCGCTATTCCAAACGGAACTGACAGCGCGCCGCGGCGGCCGCTATTTATATCCGCCGGCAAGGGTTCTAGAACATTCCCGTACCTACGTACCTACACTCCGACCGAATACGGGATGTATTAGCAAAGGGATAGGTAAAAAGTACCCGGAACTGGCGTGCGTGCATGCAACGACTTATGAACGTTGATGAAGCGAAGGTGATCTGTCAGGATCGTGGCAAATGGCAGTCCCTGGTCTCTGCTTACACCTCTGAGATACAGGCGTGAGGTTTTATAGAGAACAAATTGATTGACTTATTGATTATTTTTATAGATATTACTGTGACGCTAGCACATATACCAGCGTCACAGTATAAACTTCCGTGTCAATAAAGATCTGTTTTTGTATTTCGTAAGCAAAACTTGATCGTACCAAATCATTTGTTAACTCAAATACCTAAGGCATTTAGGAAAGCATTACTTTTACGACAATTGCTATAAAAAAATCCGGATTTTCTCCACATAAACAACTTTACCGAGAGAACCCAGTAAATTTAATTAACTGGCACGAAAAAACGGAGCGCTGCCAATGGCAACAGAGAAACTCAAATCATATTAAAACTGGTAATACTTCGTAGATATTCACAGGCTTATGTTTTGAGAATCAGAGTTTTATTAAATTAAAATACTACTGCCGTTGGTGCCGGCTGTCATGTAATGGCAGTCGTTAAGCCATATCAGATTCGAGGACTTATGGGGCGGCTTGATAACTTCTGACAGTAAGGCTCGTCACTGCCCTACAGTCCTCCACCAACCCGGACTTAGCCCCCGTGGTTGAGTCTGGCCTACCTTCCTGCGATGCAGGAAGAGATCCGTGCCCCAGCAGTGGGGACATTCTACATTGCACTTTTAAAACATTGACCCTTTTTGCGTAATGAGATGATTTATACAGCTTCCAGTGGCATATTCACTCACACTAGATGGGTGTAGGAACCACTCGGATGCTGTGGTGCCTGGGACATGGTTTTATAGATGGCCTAGGCTTAAAACAAATTAAAAAGTGCAAAGGCGAACTTAATGCTAACAGCATTATATTCCAGTTAATCTTAGTGTTGCTGCATTAGAAATATAATATAGGTATTTGGTTTTGATTAGATTGTGATTGTAATCCACTGTCCACCGTTGCACGGTTTCAGGTTCCCTTGACATACTCCCTCAAAGAGACAGTATGGGCTTAATCACCACGCGTGCCCACCGCAGACCGGCAATTTCAAGCGCTGGGGTATATATACACATCAGACCCTCAGGTTTCCTCACGATGCTATCCTTCAAAGTTAGCTAGTGGTATTGCTACTATAACTTGAGAAATGTATGGAACTTAGATAACAAAGTCATTGGTACGTGCCGAGATTCGAACCTACGACCTCACGAATGAGTAACCAGCGCTCTATCATTTCGCTACCACCGCTTTATTTATCTAATTAAGTTGTTCATTTATTATTTATTTAATTTAAAAAAACCGACTTGATGAAAACGCACATAGACGAGTCCGATGATTTCCCCATAGACCTCGATAACAGATTTTAACCAAATTTATGTGAGACAGACCACTCCTGACGAAAAAGAATTAAGGCTGCTTTTACGTCGGGCAAGCTGTCTCGCTTGCATAGTCAACTTTGCTGGCTATGGATAAACAGCAAAGATGAATATTATTAATTCTTTATTGCACAGCAAAAAATTAGGACTTAATGTGCTAGTAATAAGATAGAGAATAGTCGTGTCGACAACGGATTTGTATGGTATTGTATTATATTGTTTTTGTTGCACTAACACGTGCTGGGGACTGTTAAAAAACCTATTTAGAGACTAAAACTTCCGCCATGCACAAATGCACACTTGGTACATTTAAGAAGAAGATGAAAGAGCACTATTTATCCCTATCATAAGTTTGAGCTATATATTTATTAATGATTTACTATGTATTTTATTTATTTATATTTACAGGTATTTAGTCCATGTGGTTAATTATTTCTGGTTAGGTTATTGTTAAGGGTTTTTGCAGTCTATGTAGTTTATTTTGTATACGTATTTAGACCCGTTTCTTACTGCTGCTCTGGTTCTCCAAGGTTTGCTGGAAGAAATCTCTTACAGAGATAAGCTCGCCTTTGTATATGTTATTTCTTATGTAATGTCCTATTTAATGTTTCGTGTGCAATAAAGGATAATAATAGGTTTTTAAAATCCGCTATTTGACTCTCTTTTCAAGTAAGTCTTAAATGGTAAATATCTCTTCCATTAGACCAAAAAATATTTTTGTATATATATATTTTTTTAATGCACTAACCCGTGCTAAGGACAATTTAAAAACCTATTTAGAGGCATAAAATTCCACCCTTGCCGGGATTCGCGCCCGCGAACTCTGGCTATCCGTGCCAGCGCTCTTTCCAACTGAGCTAATGGGCGACTCATCGGCATCAGTGAAATTTCGAACCTCTTTACAATATTCTCTGTATTACGTACAGGCAGCGACATCTGGCTGAAGTGATTTGCATCACTTCCAGCCCCGAGTACCAACTTTGCAGTTAGGTTTTACATCGGGATGATATCGCTGTACCCACATGCTCACAAAAATTTGCTTTGCTAACAGCCAAAAACGTGGTCAGCCATTTTTGTCTATGGTTTGAAGACCTGAAGTCTTGTAAACAAAGTTTGACATTTAGCAACTGTGAGTGTTTTGTGAGCATAGTGAAATAACAAAGACGAAACCATGATTTCATCGAGTTTACATGCGAAATATACCAATTATCATTATTGCATTGTTCGAGAATGCAAAAACATGTCAATAAAGAACCCCGGGAAGTTGTGGATTCGTGTACCCAGTGAAATAAACACACGAAAAAATTAGCTCAAACTTCCCAAAAGAGACCCCGATACTTTATCGACTGAAACTAGGGTGTATATACGTGAAGATCACTTTGATGTAAGTCCTATAATAATCAATGTCCACTGGTTCTGGCTGACGGACGTTTGTTTACAACCGAAAGATGCTTTCAACATGGCGGATAGCGTTTTCACCGTTCCGAATTAAAGCGATAATTTTTTTTTAATTTGCGAATTTTGCACCCATTCTACATACTTACTTAGCAAAGTCAATTTTCAGTTTATTACGTTAAATACTACAGGAAATATTCATTTATCGCGTCAAATTTGATACGAGTCAAATAGCGGATTGTCCTTAGCACGGGTTAGTGCAACAAAAAGAATATAAAATACTATGAATCAAGTAAGCGGGACCAACCTAGTTACCTAATAATGAGTTACATTGTTGAATTTAGGTCCTACTTGCTTAGTAGTTAATGCCCACAAGTCGAGTTGTTGGTTGCTTTTTTAGCTTATTTTTATTTTATATTGGGTTTGTACTGCATTTATTATAATCTATATTGATATCTTAAATGTCAAATATCTTAATTACATACATACATACATACATACATACACACACACACCCTCTCACACACACACACACACACACACACACACACACACCCTCACACACACACACACACACACACACACATACATACATACATACATACATACATACATACATACATACATACATACATACATACATACATACATACATACATACGAGTTAAACAGAGCTTCTCCAGTCCGGTAAGAATTGTGCTAATACTCCTATTTCTGATGGCGTCAGTCTGTACTTTTGGGTTAAGAAATATTTGTATCATTTTAATTTCCACTAGTATGTACAATAAACATATATCTATCTACTAATACACTCACCTAAGGCGTAATCGCAAGCGGGCCCAAAGAACACCTGGGCGCAGTCGTAGGTATAGGCGTCGATCGCCGATATGATAGCGTAGGCGGCGTCACAGTCCGTGACGTCATAGGTGGTCCACTCAAACTCGAGCCAGTCGGGCAGAACGTCCTGGATCGCCCTGCTCTGGAGGGCCAGGTCGAAGACCGGTTGCACCTGGAGGGGAAAGGATACGATATCAACCCTTGTGCATCCACACTGCTGGGGCAAAGGTCTCTTCCTGCATAGCAGGGTCGCATCGCATTAGTGGAGGGTTGTAAGACACTGGCGGGCCTTATTGTCAGAAGGTATAAGGCCTCTGACATGGGTTGTTAAGCCGTTACATAAAAGCTGGCACCAACGCCTTAAGAAGCGCGTAAGTGTTCGGAAAAATGCCAGTAGCGGTAGTCACGGGACGGTCACCCATCCTGCACCTAACCGCGCCTGTTGTTGCTTAACTCAAGGAAAGGATAAATGAGAAAGATATCCAAGAACACAACTGCTGAGTAGTACTGAGTTGCAAAGCTGAGTCGCTAGCTGTGAAGGAAAACATCGTGAAGAAATGTTGTATAGAATCAGGCGTTACTTTGCGGAAATCCATGATAGCATTAAAAAGTTAAAATTACTTTGCTAAATTCCTTAAGTTAAAACTATAAATACGGAGCGTTTTTGCTGAGACGGTCACTTGCATTTAGGAGCCTGAGGATGCCTCGTGATAGAGGCGAAACGCGTCACGTGTTTTCTCACACAAGTATTGGTGTTGGTGATGGTGTGTTCGTGTCTTGCTTCTGCTTGAAAAAGTGGGAGGGAGGGCGGTGCATTAACTAACCGCATTGTGTTTGTGGGATTTTTGGCGTAATTTAGCAAAGTAATTTTAACTTTTTAATGCTATCGTGAAGAAACTTGAGTGTCTGAGGTGTTGAACTACCACAGCACTGGAAATATCCAATCCACAGTGGGCACGCGTGGTAATTAAACCCATACACTCTGTTTCTGATAATAAAATGCCTAAGCCCCGACGTAGGACGTTATAGGCCACATAAAAAAAAGATATCCCTCATCACATTCACATTTTTTTAAATTCCATAGAATCACTGCTTGCAGAATTTCGCAGATCTCCTTCTTCTTCTTCTTCAGGCTATATTAGTCCACTGCTGGACATAGCCCTCCTCTATTGAGCGCCATAGCGCAAACCATCCATTTTACCATCATTGGGGGGTATGCGGGTTGGGGATCGCAGTTTGATAGGATTGTACTGCAGGGGGCGCGCGGTCCCTTAGTCACCTTTTACGACACCCGCGGGAAGAATTTGGGTTGGTGCTATTCTCTAGGCCAACACCTCACAAACCTCAACTCTGCAAAAAGAACTGCTGAGAAAAATATAAATAAATGTAAAATATAAATATACTATCCTAACTATAAACGTGAAATAGACAGCCTATGCTCTGCAGTGGGATATATATATATATTTACTGGCACATGTTTTGAGATAATTAATTGTGTATGACTTTTTAAAAATTACGTTACAAGCGATGTCATTGTATTTCCTTCAAAGATAACAATCTAGGAATGTTCGACCTTTAAATTACTTACCGACGACAAAGAGGCGTCATACGTCGTATTCTTGGGTAGCAACAAAGCCGCCCTGATTCTACAGTTGCCATAACTGTCACACAGTGACTCACAATCGCGCTGCCTCGGTTCCTCGCCGCGGCAATTCTGACTACTGACTACACAACACAGAGAGCACAACACTAAACACTTCACGAGCCACCGCATTTTATCGATAACTGGCTGGGCACATCACTAAATTATTTACATCTTTGGCGTTGCTAATACTGATAATACTGTGAGAAGGGAGATTTTTTGTTTTCACATTTTGTTTCGTTCCGTTTTAATCACGTTTATTTGCTGTCAGTGTGGAATCTGAAACAAAGGGGGAGAAAAGATTATGCGCAGGAAATATATTATGATACATCGAGTTAGGAAGTTTCGTAAGCAGAGCTCTGTCTTACAATCCTCCAGCAACCCGACCTTGGCCCCCGTGGTGGAGTAAGTAGTAAGTAAAAAGATTTTTATTGCCACCAACATAACACTGGTTGAAAGAATAAAGTTTACATTTGGATAACATACACATTTTACAAACTATTCTCAGCCAGGTCACAATAATTTATAGTGTCATTGGCACTTTTAATAATTTATATAAAAACAGTGATCCATGATATACGCAGTTGGCAGCAAAAGGCACAGTGCTCAGCGCGGGCCGTCAGACGTCGTGGATTTCACGCCCTCCAACGGGGCTGATTTTCAGCACTTACCTTAACTAAAGCTAAAATACTTAAAACTAAACTTAAATAATACAAGGGTAGATTGTATAAAACATCATCCATGCGCGGGTTGAAAGAAAATTATTGATACAAACCAAGACAAATCAGCACAGAGGGTTCACTGATGTTTTTAAACATAAATAAAAATAGTAAATTTAATTTAAGCCTAAGTATGGCCTTACCTTCCCGCAATGCAGGAGAGACCCGTGCCCCAGCAGTGGGGACATGCAGTGGTTGATATCGATGAGCAGAGCTAGAGTGAGCGAAATAATTTATCGATATTTAAGAAACAGGTTGGAGTTTACTCCAACAGTTGTCGGTTCATCGCGAGATATGGCATACTGCCACTTCAGCTTGAAAAAGAATATAATAGTGCTAAATAAGTTTCGACCTAACTGAATGTAACTTGATTTGTAGATATTTGCTTAGTCTCGATTAGCTTAGGCGTTTTGTGGTGCCAACTACCACCAACTGAAATTAAAATTATAACTTAGGTATTTTGTAAGACATAACATATTTTAACATATTGTTGCAGGTAGGAACAGTCAAGGACACCATACCCACACCAAACACCAGGTGTGTACAAAGTCGATTGCAGTTGCGGAAGTTCTTATATCGGACAAACTAAGCGGACCATTGCTGAAAGAGTCAAGGAACATATCTCAGCTGTCTGAAACCTCATCAGCCGAAGATGCGAACGGGTGCCAGCCATCAGTCTTCTCGTTACCACGATGGCTGTAACGTCGTCGAAACGTCGAGGTAAAATAGCAATAAATTACTACGCGATTAAGCCCCGAAAATGTTCTATTTGTAAGACATGTTATTTTGTCAAACAGTAAATATTAAGACCTACAGTCTACAACCTAGGACTTAAAATAATTTCCGCTGAAAACAGTCATTTTTGGCAAAACTGCTTTGAATTTAAGTTCTTATACTATTTTTATTTTTAATGCAGTAACCCGTGCTAAGGACAATTTTAAAAGCCTATTTAGAGGCTAAAAATTCAACCCATGCCGGGATTCGAACCCACGACCTCTGGCACGGATAGCCAGAGGTCGCGGGTTCAAATCCCGGCATGGGTGGAATTTTCAGCCTCTAAATAGGTATGTAAATTCTTGTCAGTAGGTTCTAAATAGAGCTACTATATTTATTAAGATTTATGATGTTCAGCTTTTCAAACGACGCGTTATACAAGATATGATTTTTTTCGACTGGCGACGCTAGTTACCACCGCTTAGCGCCTTAATTTCGTAAAGAATACTACAACCTACGACGATGGCAGTATTTTATTATTAATAATTCTTTATTGCGCAAAAGGTAGAATTAACCGGTCAATCTGCAGGAGTTCCGTGTTAATTATTTTTACGTTCACCCGATTTCTGATTTTAATTATTATGTTAGACAAAATGTACAATTAAATAAAATGATTGAGTTAAATTATACTTACATATTCACATACATAACCTCACGCCTGTATCCCATAGGCAGATACCAGGGACTGCCACTTGCCACGATCCTGACAGATCACCTGCGCTTCATCAACGTTCATAAGTCGTTGCATGCACGCACGCCGGTCCCGGGTACTTTTTTCTTCCCCTTTGCTAATACATCTCCTATTTAGTCGATGTATGTCCGCTTGGGACGTACCTTACCAGCCCTTCCACCCACATTCGCTGTATATATTTGTTTCGTTAATCTTTCTTCATTCATCCTCTCCACATGTCCAAACCAGAGCAACATTCCTTTCTCAATTCTAGTCCCTACATCATCTTTCAGCCCACAACGTTCTCTAATCAAACTATTGTGTATCCTATCATTCATAGTAACACTACTCATACTTCTAATACTTATTTGTGGTAAAGCTAAACGTATATTTTTACTCGAAATTATAGTGCAAGAACCATATTTTAATGAATTTTAAATTGAATTTTCATGGCCCATTATGTTTTTCGTTTACCTTTAAGCTTAGGTTTTATGAACATTTACGACTGCCCCTGATATTACATTTCATGTCTATCCTTATTTTGTAATAAAAGCTAAGGAAAAGAGAACGTTCCCTTATTCATCTAACGAAGTATTGAGATTGTAAGAAATTGTTGCCTTTTTCGAAAAATGTCCCTTTACTATGTTGCAGTTAGTTCGCTGTGAACCTTGTTTGTATGATACAAATCATCCAGTCTATTCAAACCCGTTGATGACGTATAACGGGACCACGAGGGATAGTTATCCCTCGTGGACCCGTTAACGGGACAAAATAATGGGACCACGAGAAAACACCCAACAAGACATTGAAAGCGTTATTATGGGTGAGAATTGCCAAGGAATGGAGCGAATAGTTGCGTCGCAGCATGCGGTGGGGGCCTCTGATTGCCTCAACTGCCCTGCCCTGTATTGAACTGCGTAGCGCTGTGCTGCGTCGCCTGCGTCTCAGCATGCGCCCAGCCTAAGTCTTTAGGACGGGACCATTTGGATCTTGAGCCAAAAAATGTTTCAGGACGTAAGGACAAAGGGTTTATTGGAGATAAGTGTCACATAAAAATGAAATAGTTATAATCTGACCTCGCGTAGTAACGCGAGAAGAGCGCATTCTTGCTCGTAAACCTAAGGGTAAAAACCTATATCATGTAGTAGTTTTATGTCCATATCATAAGCAGACTATAACGGCCTAAGTCTTAACCCTTAATCGGGCATTGATAGTATCAATTTTTCAAAGGTTTTGAACTCTCTTTCAAGTTGATAGGTTTTGAACTCTCCACAATTCAATGTGGGTATTATAATCCATTGTCTTATTAAAGGTTAAATATTAATAATAACTTCTACACAACACAATTACTTGTCCTGTGCCTCGATTATCTTTTAACCTATAAATCGGTATGGTATCGACCCTTTGTACGAGCATGTCCCCACTGCTCGGGCACGGGTCTTTTCTGCTGTGGTTGCTCCAGAAAATAAAATCCTACAGACACCGGCGTCGTATAGTCGAATTGAAAATTCAAGCATTGCACGTAACCTGCATTTCGCCTTATCAAGATGTTAGACGATGACGTCACTTGTCGATACCGGCAGGCAACTGATTAGATAAATTGACAAAAAAAATACTAACAAGGGAAAACCGTAAAAATCCAACGCTGAGTGGAACTTTACACTTATTTTGACTTCACATCTACACCAGTATTATGCAGAGAAGAATTGGTAATTTTATTTGTTTGTAAGTTTTTGTTTAAGGAGTAATCTCCGAAAGTACTTATCTGAGAGCAGTGGTAGCGGAGCGGTATAACGCCAGCTTCTCTATGGGTGGTAGTGGGTTCAAATCCCGGCAAGTACTAATGACTTGGTTTTCTAAGCTATGCACATTTGCGAAGTTATAGTAGCAATAGTTATCAACCCTTGTATGTCCCCACTGCTGGGGCAAAGGGTCTCTTCCTGCATCGCAGGAAGGTTAGGCCATACTCCACCACGGGGGCCAAGTCTGAATTCGAGAATTGGTAGAGGATTGTAAGACAGTGGCAGGCCTTACTGTCAGAAATTATCAAGTCGTCCATAAGGCCTCTGACATGGCTTAACGACTGCCATTATATGACAGCCGACACCAACGGCTTAACGTGCCTTGCGGAGCACGGAAGCGCTCGAAAAAATGCCACTAGTAGTAACAATACTATAAACCTATTTAGAGGCTAAAAATTTCACCCATGCCGGGATTCGAACCCGCGCTTTACCAATTGAGCTCAATTGGTAGAGCGCTGGCACGGTTAGCCAGAGGTTGCGGGTTCGAATCCCGGCATGGATGAAATTTTTAGCCTCTAAATAGGTTTTTAAATTTGTCCATAGCACGGGTTAGTGCATTAAAAATAAAAATAGTATAGTAACAATACTACTCGCTAACCATGACGGTAAACATCGTGAGGAAACGTATATAAGAAGGGTGTTTTGGAAAAACAACCAAGGTCACATTTCTGTAAAAAAATTTTTTTTTGCTCTTTGAACTCTTTGAACTTCTATATATATATGTAGATAACGTTTATGTATGTATTGTATTTCATATTTATTTGTTGTTATGTTATATAATATTCCCCTACCATTTTTAGTTAATACATAAAATAGATATACTCGTAATTAGTAAATTTTATATTAGCATTAAAAAGTTAAAATTACTTTGCTGAATTCCGCCAAAAATCCCACAAGCACCATGCGGCTAGCTAATGCACCGCCCTCCCTCCCACTTTTTCAAGCAGAAGCAAGACACGAACACACCACCACCAACACCAATACTTGTGTGAGAAAACACGCGACGCGTTTCGCCTCTAACACGAGGCATCCTCAGGCTCCCAAATACTTGCATTTGGGAGCCTGAGGATGCCTCGTGTTAGAGGCGAAACGCGTCGCGTGTTTTCTCACACAAGTATTGGTGTTGGTGGTGGTGTGTTCGTGTCTTGCTTCTGCTTGAAAAAGTGGGAGGGAGGGCGGTGCATTAGCTAGCCGCATGGTGCTTGTGGGATTTTTGGCGGAATTCAGCAAAGTAATTTTAACTTTTTAATGCTATTATGGATTTCCGCAAAGTAACGCCTGATTCTATACAAAATTTTATATTGTTTAATATTGCACTACCTGCTAATCTTGTCTCAAAAACTTAGGTTAGCTGGTAGATAATGCTAAGTAGCATTAAGCTAATAATAACTTCATACTACACTTTAGGTTTAATTTGAGGAGCAAAAACAACCAACATCCGGTGTAAATATGAGCTAAATTAAATATCAAAAGTAGTAACTACTTCAGTATTTCCATTTCATAAAATTTTATTTACTTCCTGTAAAATTTGTTCAATGTAATATTGGTTGTTTTTCCAAAACACCCTTCTTAATTTACTGTTTTACTTTGAACATTCGTTTTTAATCAGCTCCGCTTCGTATTTCGACTATTGTATTTAGTAAATTGGAAATTTGTTTACCTAAGTCCTTGCTCCAACTCTAAAGGAGCCTTGACTTAATCATAGATTCAATTACGTAAACTAACTCAGTAGGTACATGGTCCATTTCATAGAAATCCATCAACGTTACAATCATCAAAGGGGAATCCTGGCTCAATATTCTCTCTTTCTCGACAAGCAATTTTCACACCTATATCCCTGTTTATAGAAGGTATATAGCATTGAAGACGACTGCAAAGTGTGACAGTTGTAAGTGACGTTTTGTTTATGCAGAAATCCATTACGTCCGTATATTTGTGCGGTCGTTCCCGCCAAAATAAAGTTAGTCCTAACAAAAAATCTGAAATAGTATGTACAGACGACCGCACACCAACTTCCGCAGAGGTGTACTTCAGTTGCTTTACCGGCAACTTTGCAAGTAAAATGTAACTGTCTTAACCTAGTAATTTTATGAACGCGAAAGTTTGTAAACAAAATGTTTCATTAAAATAAATTCGAGTAAAAAAAAAAGAGTAAGAAACATCCATCCATAATTGTATGGATGGATGTTTCTTACTCTTTCACGTAAGAACTACTGAATTGATTTTAATGAAACTTTACAATAGTATAGCTTATACATCAGAATAACATATAGGCTACAATTTATAAAGATATTGTGGGATATTTTTGAAATGAGAAAAATTATTTATATAGTACTTCTCAATGCTTCGCGATACTAATAATAGTTATCGCGATTAAAGCCGTTGAATATATAACTAATTATGTATGTTTTAAAAACCTATTTCTATTTCAGCCTATTGCAGTCCACTGCTGGACATAAGCCTTCCCCAGGGCGCCACAAGACCCGATCTCCCGTTTTCGCCATCCAGTCACCACCAGCCACCTTTTTCAGGTCGTCGGTCCATCTGGACGGAGGGCCAGAAAAAACTTATTTAGAGGCTAAAAATTCCGATGTAAAAACCTAACTGCAAAGTAGGTACTCGGGGCTGTAAGTAATGCAATTTACTTCAGCCAGATGTCGCTGCCTGTACGTAATACAGAGAATAGTGTATAGACGTTCGAAATTTTACTGATGCCGGAGAGTCGCCCATTAGCTCAGTTGGAAAGAGCGCTGGCACGGATAGCCAGAGGTCGCGGGTTCGAATCCCGGCTTGGGTGGAATTTTTAGCCTCTAAATAGGTTTTTAGAATTGTCCTTAGCACGGGCATTAAAAATAAAAATAGTATAATAATTATTTATGTGGTAATTTTAATGTCATAATGTTGGTTCTTTTCTATACCACGCTAATATAAGCTAATCGAAATACTAATCCTGCGCAGACGAAGTCGCGGGCACCACCTAGTTTATAATAAGAATAACTTGCACTCAACACAATCACTTGACTATGTCCCAAACTAGGATACCCTGCACCCCAGTAACAGGCAAGGACGACACAAACATCAAAATACACCCAGACTGAGGCCACTTGTACAAATGTGGCCCCCAATTAATAAAAAGTCTACCCCAAAAACACACTCCTTAAGCCGGAGTTAAAGACGGCTTATGTCCGAAATTCATTTTATAAACCGGCTAATAAGTCCGTCGTAAGAGTGTTTTTTCTTGTTATCACCGGTCGCGCGAACGGGAAATGATACAGAGGACCAATGCGTTAAAATGAAACGATATTAAAAGGTTTCATTTCAAAATCAAGATTATTTTATCATTTTGGAGAAAAAAACGGAAAAAAAAACTCCAAACTTAGTCTTTTCAAAGTCAGTTGAACGGAAAATATAACATTGATGACCTATGTGGCGCAGCGGTAGCGCATCTCCCTACCATGCAAGAGGTCCCTGGTTCGAACCCGCCTTCTGTGGGGTCAGAAGCAAGCAGGCACATACCTGTGTGTGAATGTTATAAAAAAATCTTCGGGAGAAAGCCTATAAGCAGCCATACATCTGTCGCGTAATAGGAACGAATGGAGAGCGCTGGTGGCGAAAGCTGCCCCATAGTCACGTCCCTCAGCCATGAGGATATGACAAAGAAGAAGAGTGTTATTGGAGAATCGGCTTTTTATGATAAAGTCTGTAGATGTGTATACTGCAATAACTTTACGTACTGTAAAAGCGGATCATAATCATCATCCCGTTATTTCCCCACCGCGGGGCACGGGTCTCTTCATTGAGGAAGGTATAGGCTATACTCCACCACGAGGCCCAAGTCCGGATTGGTGAAGGCTTCCAAGACTATTGGCTGGTCTTGCTTTCAGAAGTTTTCAAGCCGCCTTAAAGCCTCTGACTTGGCTTAACGACTGCCATTTACTAACGGCACCAACTGCTTAAGGTGCCCTGCGAAGCACGGAAACCCTCCGAGAAATGCCACTAGCGTTAGTCATAGACGGTCACCCATCCATGCATTTAACGCGTCTTATGTTGCTTAACCTTCGTGGTCGTTTGAGATTGATTACTCAGGCAGCTGGGGCTACGAGAGATTAAAATTCCTGTAAAAGCGGATGTCCATTGCTAATTTTCATTTCATTCTGCTTGGGCCGCATATAAAGAAACAGTTGACAGAATTCGTTTAAATAGGAAAAACATAATCAGATACCTATTACTAAATATAGTATTACGTACTTGGGCGATCAAAACACTATCAGCACGATAATATCCATAAAATTGTTTTCTCGTCATTGCTAATGTATGAGCGGTGGTAGCGGAGCGGTGTAGAACGCCGGCTTCTCAATCGGGAGGTCGTGGGTTCGAACCCCGGCATGTACCAATGACTTTGTTTTCTAAGTTATGTACATTTGTGAAATTATAGTAGCAATACTACTCGCTGACGGTGAAGGAAAACATCGTAAGGAAACCCTAGTGTCTGAGGTGTTAGCGTATCTCAGCGCTTGCTACGTACAGTGGCCGAACTATGAGGCTAAGTGCGGAAATCTCCAGTCTAACTAACTAACTTGCAAATGTATTCAAGAAATGTCGATGCCTATTATCAATTTCTTGACATTAATAGTATTTCTTAATGACACGCGATGCTCAATACATTGTTATATATTAAACGGGTTCAATCGCTATTATTTATTATCTACAACGTAATATTGTAGACTTTTAGTCCGGATCTTCTTACGGATGGTCGGACTATTCCGATATAACAACACCCGTAAGTAGATCCGGACTAAAAGTCTACAATGTGTTGTGCTTACGAAAGTTTTAGTTCAAAAATACAACGTAATAGTTGACTGTACTGTGTACTCGCCACTTCAGTCTACCCGTAACTGTGGCAACTACAGCGTTGCCGTAACGTCGGAATTTAAGGCAATTATACGTTTTCGCGATAACACCCGTTAGATAACTTATATAACTATGTAGGAGCATCTGATATCAACCCCTTGTATGTCCCCACTGCTGGGAAACGGGCCTCTTCCTGCATCGCAAGAAGGTTAGGCCATACTCCACCATGAGGGCCAAGTCCGGGTTGTTGGAGGATTGTAAGACAGTGGCGGGCCTTACTGTCTCCTGTAACCTCTGAAATGGCTTCACGACTGCCATTACATGACTTGCGAAGCAGGGTAGCGCTCGGCAAAAAGGCCACTAGGGTGTCAATTAATCAATCAATGAATCCGTCAATCAATTGATTGATTCTCTACGTTGAACTAAATTCACACTCTGCTTGCTGAATGTCAATGTACAATGTAAAAATGTAAGCCGCTGCCTTCGGGTAGTATTGTAGTGGAGAAAAAGGTAGTGGAAAAAAACTCCACTCCAACTATCTGGTCCCAAACAAAGTTACCCTGTACTTTGGTAACTAGGCAAGGACATTAAAAACAAGAAAAGACACACATACTGTGGTCACTTTGTACAATTCCCCCAGTAAGATAGAGAACACTTTATTGCACAACCAGAAATTGTTATATTATAACCATGATTCTTAAATCTGACTGAGGACCGGTGAACTCACGACCTCTGTTTGAGTAGCCACACGCCCTAACGGCTAGACCAACAAAGCAGTTACTTATGCGAAAGAGACAGCCTGCCCGCCTAACGACATCCTTTTTCTTAGCGTGGCGATGGCAAGCCATCGTGGTGAAAGGATTTGTAAGGGTATCGCTGTTTCTTGCCCAGGGTTCGCCAGACTTACGGGCTCAGCGAGGACGTCGTTCGGAGAGGCTTATTATTATTGTTATTTTATATTTTTCTTTTAGTTATCACTCTTTTAACAGAGGTAAAAGTTAGTATTTTCTAAGGTTAACACGAGCTGTAGACATAATTAAAACTGTTTTTATACGGATTTATGCTCGTTTATTACATTTTTACAATTTTCCAACGTTTCGGCACTTTTTCAGGTGTCGTGGTCCCGGATGACTGAGGTGACAGGTGTCTTTTAGAAATCATTAACGGTTAGTTTACTACCCTCGGCAAAAATTACAAAGTTAATTATGAAGTTACGTTCCAAAATAGACAAACCAATTATTTTTTTATATAAAGTCAACAATATTGATTATTAGTAATTGAAGTTAAAATTAAATTTATAAACTAATTACTTTATATGAACTTAAAGATACCGATTATTAATTGAAATTAAATTGATTTTTTATATTATTTATTCTACAGTCACACTTCTAGCAAGGGGGTCTCATGCACTTAAGCACTGGTTCCCATGCTACTGGTATGTTCCAACCACGATCTCTATTAAAATTTGGATGCCGGCGGATCTCTATTGCCTCACGTATCATTCTAGGGAAGAAACGGTCTTCTCGGGCTAGAACTTTAACTTTATCGAAATGTATAAAGTGGTTGGTACCGCTAAGTGTATGCTCGCTGACTGCAGATCTACCAGAGCGCTTATGTTTCACATCAGCGATATGTTCCTTCACCCGCTCAGCTATGGTACGCTTCGTTTGACCAATGTAGCCGATATTTTCATGGAAGACTTCGAGGAGCGAGCCCTGCGAACTGCTCCCGTCCCACCAAGGTTCTATAAGCGATATGTCGATGACACTTTTGCTATATTACCTACTAGTGGAATAACGGCTTTCTTAGACCACCTTAACTCTATAAACAACAAGATCCAGTTTACAATGGAGTTAGAAGCAGATTGTTCTTTAGCTTTCTTAGATGTTTTAGTCATCAGGAATCCAAATGGAACCTTAGGACATACAGTTTATAGGAAAAAGACCCACGCTGATAGGTACCTAAACGGTGAGTCTCACCATCACCCGTGTCAGTTGTCTACCGTTGGAAAATCTCTGTTACAGAGGGCACACCGAATCTGCGACAAGGACCATCTACCTGCGGAACTCCAGCATGTCAAACGAGTACTTCGTGCAAACAAGCTGCAAGTTCCGCGTGTCCGTCGCGGAGGACGTGTCAAACCGGACACAGTCGAGCGAGTTCCAGCCTACCTGCCTTTCGTGAGAGGAGTGACTGACAAAATTGGGAGTATTTTGAAACGCGCCTCAATCAGAACCATCTACCAGCCGCCAAGAAAGATACACCAATTCATGCGAAGTGTCAAGCACAGGATTCCCTTACAAGAGGCGGGAGTATACAAGCTTGACTGTGAATGCGGTTCCTCGTACATTGGTCAAACGAAGCGTACCATAGCTGAGCGGGTGAAGGAACATATCGCTGATGTGAAACATAAGCGCTCTGGTAGATCTGCAGTCAGCGAGCATACACTTAGCGGTACCAACCACTTTATACATTTCGATAAAGTTAAAGTTCTAGCCCGAGAAGACCGTTTCTTCCCTAGAATGATACGTGAGGCAATAGAGATCCGCCGGCATCCAAATTTTAATAGAGATCGTGGTTGGAACATACCAGTAGCATGGGAACCAGTGCTTAAGTGCATGAGACCCCCTTGCTAGAAGTGTGACTGTAGAATAAATAATATAAAAAATCAATTTAATTTCAATTAATAATCGGTATCTTTAAGTTCATATAAAGTAATTAGTTTATAAATTTAATTTTAACTTCAATTACTAATAATCAATATTGTTGACTTTATATAAAAAAATAATTGGTTTGTCTATTTTGGAACGTAACTTCATAATTAACTTTGTAATTTTTGCCGAGGGTAGTAAACTAACCGTTAATGATTTCTAAAAGACACCTGTCACCTCAGTCATCCGGGACCACGGCACCTGAAAAAGTGCCGAAACGTTGGAAAATTGTAAAAATGTAATAAACGAGCATAAATCCGTATAAAAACAGTTTTAATTAGAGGTAAAAGTTGACACGGGCCAAAGCCAAGTGCAGTTACTATCCATTATTTTGAGCTCGTTCACTTTGCCGAAGAACTTTCGGACGATACGACAAGGGTTTAATTGTTTATTATTATCATTATGAGAAAAAAAAGGTAAAGGTCTCTCTCGTCTGACCAAAGTGGCCAGACTGACTATTATAATAATAATAATAATAATTATTATTATTATAAATACATTATCTATAATATAAAAATATTCTAAACAAAGAATTAGCGAAATCGGTTCAGCTGATCTCGAGATTTGCGCTTACCAACACATTCAGCGATTCATTTTTATATTATAGATAAAGTGTTCTCTATCTCTATCTATAAGATACAAATGATATGTACACACTGTAAGAGACAAGGAATACCATATAATTACAGCCTTAAGCAGCTTACAGCCTTAAGTACCGGCAAGTCACGACTTTGGAGTCAAAACGCGCGACACGCGTTGTCATGCTATTTGTGCTGAAGTGGAGATGTCTTTATCATAAACATCGAATCGGGCCAAGTGGACCGTGATAGTATCTAAGAACCGAGATAAACCGCACTCGAGAGACAGAAATAGACTTATCTGGACATTGCTACCGACTACGACAGCCGCGATAACCTGCTTCTACTCTTATGTCTCTGACGTTCATACTTTTTATCCAATTTCTTTGTAAGTATTAACTTACTTATACTTACAAAGAGATGAAGCGCTCGTGGCCTAGTCGAACCGAGTGACTGGAATCAATCACTTGAGTTACGCTACAACAGGCGCGGTCAGGTGCAGGATGAGTGACCGTCCCATGACTGCCGCTAGTGGCATTTTTCCGAGCCTTTCCGTGCCTCGCAAGGCACGTTAAGCCGTTGGTGCCGGCTGTCATTTAATGGCAGTCGTTAAGCCACGTCAGGGGGCTTATGGGCGGCTTGATAACTTCTGACAGTAAGGCCCGCCACTGTCTTACAATCTTCCACCAACCCGGACTTGGCCCCCGTGGTGGAGTATGGCCTAACCTTCCTGCGATGCGGGAAGAGACCCGTTCCCCAACAGTGAGGACATACAAGGGTTGATATCGAACTCACTTATAGTCCTTGATCTCGCGGTTTGGTTGGTTTCGAACGGCTCGTCTTTCCTGTGAGCTAGGTCGACTGAGCTGTCAGGATGGTATAGATTCTGGGCAAGCCTACTCCATCTAAAAAACAATGTCCTAGGCTCTGCACTGTCGAGTGATCCCGTCATCTAGTGTGAGTGGAGGTGCTACTGGACGCTGCATAAATCATCTCATTACTAGATGCAAATGTCACATCCTTGGTTATAATAGCATAAGGAATCCTGTGTTTGGGACTAGGATAGGTGATTGTGTAATGTGGATGTAAGGGATGGACTGCCTTTCAGCAATGAAAAACACCATGTTTATTTTTATGTGCCACGCGGGCGTCGGTGCGGCGGTTAGAGGAGACTGGAAAACAGACTGACTGCCCAATATGGCCGCGGTGGGGGTCATGGTCACAGATTTCTTTCTGCAATCGATAATACGCATGCGCAAAGGTCCTACTGCACCGAGAGTGATGTCACGCTTTATTGTTTTTTTGTCACATTTGGCCAACAGATGGCGTTACGCATACAAAGTGTGCGTATGAAAATAAAAATTAGAAATACTTAGGTAATTAATTACAGAAATAAAAACGTATCGTCTACAGTGGAAGTTTAATTATTATATTTAATATAAGTTTCGGGTCGGAAGACCGGTCAAGACCGCAAGAAGTAGAGATTTATAAATAAATGTTCATAGACACATTACACAGATCTCGTTAGCCCTATACTAAGTGCAACTAAATGACTTGTGTTAAGGTGCTAACTCTACGACAGATTTAATACAATAAATACATCGATAACACCCAAGACCTAAGCTAGAAAACTTCGTCTCCTAGTTTGACCCGGCCGGGGATGGAACCCGAGACCTTCGGTTGTAGCGGACAACGTGCCAAACCGCTGCGCCACCGAGGCCGTCAAGTTCATCTATTTGAATTATGTAAAAAATGTAAAACAAATATTAAATACTACCTTTCCCTTTACGTTTAACATAATCCTGAGTTATTCAAATAACAACCTTCAGGTACATTAACACGCTCAACGCAAAGCGAGGCATTATATACCTCGTTTGCCGTTTGCACTCAGTGCGGAGGTGAAAAAACAGGTCTTTCTCTTTCTTGCAACTGGAGTTTTTATCACTTTTTTTTGTAAACAAAAGAGACCATGTAACTAGGCCTTTTCACTATATCCCTAAGTACCTATTAAGACCAATCAAAAAGCACGAGGCATATAACGCCTCGGTGCGACAGAGTAGTAAAATTTTGCGTTCCGTGCAAGACGAGGCGCGTTGAGCCTCGTGAGGACCTCGCCCGAGGTTAATCGATATTTTTTTTTAGTGTCGTTCTGTAATCCGTAATTATCACATGTGTTTTTTTGCATAATGGACGTGACGAAAGCAGGAAATAAAAAAAGAAATCTCGGCGTATTCTTGAGTTGTCGTTTTCTAACTCAGATAAATCTGTCATTGAAAAACACAATGACAATCATCCAAAGTCACAGTCTCTGTACAAAAAAGTGTTGCAGCGGCTTGAAACAAATACTTCTGAACTGAGTAAAAAAAAGTGAAGAAGGTTGATCCTCCGAATTGAGCGTGTTAAAGCATCAATGCGTCAAAGGAAATTTCCATTGTAACTTATTACAGGCCTCCTTATTTAAGCATTTGTTAGGCACTCGGGAAATTGGATTTACAACATTTATCATCATTTCCAGCTCAGCTACCTAAACTGGATCTTGGGTTCTGCAACCAGACTTTTTTATAGCCTGTGAACGTCCCACTACAGGGCACTGGCCTTCTCTCAGAGAGTACGGGCTTAATTATCACGCGTGCCCACCGCGGATAGGCAATTCCAAGCGCTGAGGTATTTAAACACCTCAGGTACTCAGGTTTCCTCACGATGTATGTATAACTTAATAGATAACTTAAACAACAAACTCATTTACATGCCCACACTGGGAATCGGACCAGGGGGCCGATTCTCGCCCATGCGAATTGAAAGCGTAGACGCAAAATATTCGAAGGATTAGACATTTGTCGCATAAAAATAAGTTAAAATCAAATAACTGATTACACAGTGGGAACGAGAGGCTAGGCTACCCCTTTGTTTAACTAAGCATCGTATACCAAGACAGTAGTACTTGCGCTAGGTCCAACAGACCAATACGGCAATGTAGATTCAATTCCCATTGGGGACCGCCGTAGTTTGATAGCACAAACAACCTCAGCTTGCGTGTCTGTCCACATTGTCCATATATTGGTCTGATTAGCACAGATAATCCTAAATTAGGACCTGGGGGCCGATTCTGGCCCGTGCGAATTGAAAGCGTAGACGCACAATATTTGATGGCTAGAGTCGTATACGGCTTATTTGCTAATGAAGTGAGAATTGGCTCCCTGAGGGCCGATCCTCGCCCATGCGAATTCAAAGCTTAGACGCAAAATATTCGAAGGCTTAGACATTTGTCGCAAAAGCATAAGAGAAGATAACTCGACAGAGTCATTAGACATTTTCTCATTCGAATTAAATCTAGCATGGCGTTCATAATACAGAATTTGGCTGTCGCTCGACTTTTTACGTAGAATTCCAAGTCATAAGCCTTAGAGTCGTATACGAATTATTTGCTAATGAAGTGAGAATGGCTCCCTAGACCGCTTCCGAGTCTCTACCCCCTGGGCTACCATCGCAAAAAGTCTGACTTCAACAAAACATGCCGTTTCACACCACCAATGCTAACGTTCAAACATTATCGAATTACCCTATTGTGGGGAAGAAAAAGAAGTATATTTATTTATGAACACAATACTAAAAACGAACATACCGAAACGGACTAATAACAATGAAATGAAATACGAACACAAGTAAAAACAATAGAAACAATTATACGTAAAAAATAAAAATAAAAACAACAATTATTAGTTATTTGTTATACAAGAGTGCAAAGTTGTTTTTTAACCGCGTGTTCAATTTTGATGACCGAGCAAGCGAAGGATTCTAAAATTAGAATCCTGAGCGTTAGCGAGGGAATCAAAAGAGCACGAGGTGAAAAATCTTTGCACTCGAGTGCAACACGTAGGTAACTTTTCATTCCACCTCAGCGAGGAAATGACTAAATGCAAAAAAAAACGTTTACAATCACAAGATAGGTACACTTTTATTTCAGCTTAGGTATTAATTACTACATTATGTTATGACAGGTAAGTATTACAGTTTCAGTCAATTCTGTTGGCGTCAAACAAACTTCCTCGTCGCTAGAATCACTCATTTTAGTTTTTCACTTGTTTTCAAGTTTCTTGTTTTTAATATAAGGTTTAACAATGAGGTAAAAAAATGCCGCGTAAAGAACCGCGTACAAAGCAATAAGAACTGAAATAAGAACACTCAGAAGGTTCCGAGTCTGAGTTTTTAACAAATTAAAAAAAAGTTGTATGATATATTCGGCACCATAGAGGTAGCAGTAAATAGGTTTAATGTTTTTTTAATTCACAAACTTAGTGCACACGATGTTCTAAATTCAATTTACTTTATCCTCTAGAGAATAAAAACGGCTTTTCGACTCAGATATTGAAGATTAAAAATACTCTTTCCGAGATGGTGGGATGAAAAAACATTTAAACAACAGTAATAAGAAGTGGGAAGCAACATGATGTTTTGTCTGTGAATGTGACGTTACCGCTTTCAATCTCTATTGGCAATCAAAGATGTAGTGGTGGAATCCGTTTTTTAAAAACCTATTTAGAGGCTGAAAATTCCACCCATGCCGGGATTCGAACCCGCGAACTCTGGCTATCCGTGCCAGAAATCCGTTTTGTTTGAAATGAAATGAGAAGGTTTTATTCAAAGTGGCACAGAAACTGCGGCTTAATGAACGTTACAAGTCCAACTAGGTGTCCATTTAAAAATCTAAGTCATTTTGGAGAAAAAAATGGACAAAAAAACTCCAAACTTAGTCGTTTCAAATTAATAGATTTCACACAATTTTTACAAAACTCATGCATTCTACATGCTTTAAGTACAGACATCATTGTCATCTAAATAATCCTTAATATTCTAGTAGCCCTTTTGGCACAAAGTGTACTTTACACATTTTTTGAACCGCGTTTCAGTCAAACTTAATATATCTTCAGGGATTTTATTATAGAAATGTTTACAATGCCCCATGAAGGGCGTATTAACTTTGCCATAGCCTCTTGGTATCAAAAGTTTATGTTTATTTCTAGTATTTACATTGTGTTGACTACCTGCAGTTTTAAAGTTTGACCGCAGATTTCAAGCCAAGCTTCCATAAGCTGAGTTCCCAGGAACCTTTTAGGTGACTGTCCTGTGACTACCGCTAGTTGCATTTTTTCCGAGCGCTTCCGTGCTTCGCAAGGCACGTTAAGCCGTTGGTGCCGGCTCTCATGTAATGGCAGTCGTTAAGCCATGTCAGAGGCCTCATGGGCGGCTTGATAACTTCTCACAGTAAGACCCGCCGCTGTCTTACAACCCGCCACCAACCCGGACTTGGCCCCCGTAGTGGAGTATGGTCTAACCTTCCTGCGATGCAGGAAGAGACCCGTGTCCCAACAGTGTGGACATACAAGGTTTGATAACGAACGAACAATAAAGAATAACTACACCAAGTTAAAATTTACTACTCCATTTTTTTATCAGTCCAGTCGTGTAGTCTCTGAGTGGTCATAAAGAAACACACGCATACACACGGCTCGCAGTCGGCAAACAATAAACATTTCAATCCACCCCAGTCACTTTATTCGAAGTCCCACGCTACATATTACGTGATATTAGGAGCGAATAAACACGATAGAAATATATGACAATTGTACTTGCAAGGCGAGAAATATTACGAAATACTGTAGGTATCGTTCGTTTCACAGAAGCACACGATTTATTTTTGTATGTATAAAAATAACCTCACGCCTGTATCCCAGAGGGGTAGGCATAGACCAGGGACTGTGTCAGTCCCGTGGGCAGAAGGATCGTGATCCTGACAGATCACCTTCGCTTCATCAACGTTCATAAGTCGTTGGTACTTTTTATCTTCCCCTTTGCTGATAAATCCCGTATTTGGTCGATGTATGTGCACCTGGGACGTCCCTACGAGCTCTTCCACTCACATTCGCAGTGTATATTTGTTTCGTCAACATTTCTTCCTTCTTTTTTCGCAATGAGTATCGCGAATTGTTACGGAATACAATTGAGTATTTCAGTTATCCAAATACCTTAGCGCTTGAAATTGCCATACCCTCTCTCTCTGAAATTAAAATAAAAAAATAAAAAAAAGAAAAGAACACTAAAGAACCAACCCGGACTTGGCCCCCGTGGTAGAGTATGGCCTAACCTTCCTGCGATGTAGGAAGAGATCCGTGCCCCAGCACGTATATGTATATATATATACCTACATATAGCGCAGTCTGTAACGCTCGCGGAGCACCTGGCACTGGCTGAAAATCAGCGCTGAAGGCTTGCCCATCAGCATATGCTGAGTCAGTTGCCGCTTATAGCGGCAGTGACACGCCGTAATCTTAGTGTTCTTTTATTTTTTTTATTTTAATGTTATTTAGTAATGTGTTTTACAGTCTATTTATTGTTACTTGTCCAATTTAGTAAACAAGATTCTACCCGTAAACTATAACTTTTTGGTCCAAAACTGCCATATTTCCATAAATGAAGTAACTTGGAACACTCTTTTAGATAACACGCTGCCAATTTTATAGACATACTTCATGATAGTTCATGAATTTGCGAGAAAATGTCTAGTTTAGGCATCTAATCTCAATCTTAAGGTTAGAATCTTGTGTACTAAATTGGACAAATAAGAATAAATAGACTGTAAGTTTGCTTTGTTATTGTGGCGTGTGTACTGTGACTATTATAAATGTTTTTTCTTCTTCCTTTTCTAATTATTTTCCCCAGTGGTGACAACCAGTAGCTGTAAAGCACGAAGACAGCACGACCTGGCGATTGTTAAAGATCGTCTGTCTATTTATTACGGCCGGTCTCAATAAACCACCTCTAGTTAACAATGGATCGCTACCCTTGATAAACAGTCAACCTTAATCTATCTCTAACTGCTGTTTCAATATTAAAAATCATGCCACCCTCGTCTGGATCAAAGATAGATAGCACCTCTAACTTTAGTAAGTACGACCCTCCCTAAACGTTTTATTTTTCGAATTGAATTTCATCGCGTTACGTTTTGAAATAACCATAAACATTAAATTCAAGGTCCAAATTAGTTGTGTACAAGTATTTTCATATTAAAACGACTAAACGTTAAAAAAATACGGCAGTGATTTTTGGTTTGCGACGATTAAATAATTTCAAATCACAACTCTTAGGACGCAACGAAACGCTTTGACGCTGAGCAGTGACGGGTATCATGTCGATGATCTGTGGTAAATATCATGTTCTCCAAGAAGATGCGCGCGAAAGAAGGAACAAACAAAACCAACTGAAATTTCAACTATGGCACAGCAACTGACCGTTAGTATTTGTTTACTGATGAAGTTATTTGTAAAATGTAGCCTGTTTAAAAGACATTATGCATACATTTTATGATTTTATTTTTCAGATAAAGACCAGACCTATTGGAAAAGATGAGATCAGTTTCTTGCTGGACCAGATTTGTAAGAAAAAAGTAATAACATCGAGGGCTACAAATGCTACTAATAATAAACTAACATATTTAAAAGAGTCATTTACCGACGTTTCATTTAATCGAAATCTGTAAACAAATTTTGAGTCAGAAAGTTCACTTTCATAGTTTATTTAAGCGCTGACCCGGTGATCCTCGAATTCTGCTACATCGTAGTTTGAATAAAATACACCGTGCTCTAAAATTTCATTGTCACTTTCATCACTGAACATATTATCCATTTTTATTTTTAAAATACACTTATTTATGTAAAAATATGTACTGTAAATCCTTTATATATCCCACTTATCCTTCAAAATCGGGCGATGGCGCAAAACTCTGACAGCTAGTTATCTGACGCATCGACAGTAAGCTCGAAAGTGATATTGAAACGCTCAAGCGTTTTTTTCTATGCAGTCACTTACCTATGGTAAGCGGTTGGCACTCCGAAAGATGGATCAAAGTCACGGAGTGTTATTGCTATCTATCTTTGTTTATTGAAACGCAAAATGTCACCTATAGTTACTAAAGGTAGCTATTTTAACCTTTAGTTAAAGATCGATAGGATATTGAGACCGGCCGGACTGGCAAGTCGCTAGGTGTTATGGGTCCGCGTATTTATAATAAAATTCCCGTGGACATAAGGGAGTCACTGAGTAATTGTATATTCAACGATAAATTAAAAAAATATCTGTACGGGTTAGTGCATTAAAAATAAAAATAGTGTAATCATGTGAGTACAGTGATATCGTTCCGATGTTAAACCTAACTGCAAAGTAGGTAGTCGGGGCTGTAAGTAATGCAATTTGCTTAAGTCAGATGTCGCTGCCTGTACGTAATACAGAGAATATTGTAAAGAGGTTCGAAATTTCATTGATGCCGTGAGTCGCCCATTGGCTCAATTGGTAGAGCGCTGGTACGGATAGCCAGAGGTTGCGGGTTCGAATCCCGGCATGGGTGAAATTTTTAGCCTCTAAATAGGTTTTTAAAAAAATATCTGTGTGAAAAAGCCTTTTACTCTGTTGATGAATATCTGGACTAACAACTGAATTGACATTATATTATTACCGATATTATTTTAATGGTTAATTGATTATACAACAGACCAAAACAGCAACAACGCTGAATGTTATAGCACAAAAGCCTGCCAGAAGTTTTTTTCTGAATTGAGCAACAAGCGACCGAACACCGGGCTCCGCGGGGTCCTTCTTCACCACGACAACGCGCCCGCGCGCTCTGCGATCAAAACGAGGGACTTCCTGGACTTCACACCGTTCAGAGTCTTGGGACACCCTCCTTACAGTCCTGATTTGGCTCAGTGTGACTTCTTTTTATTCCCTAAAATAAAAATCAGCTCAAAGGGATACAGTTTTCATCGCCGGAAGACGCGCTAGCAGCGTTTGAGAATGCCGTGGAAGAGGTGACTGCAGAGGACTGGAAATAATGTTTTGAAAATTGGTTCAGACGCATGAAACTTCGTATAGAGGCTGGTGGAGAGTTCTTTGAAAAGATTTAATAAAAATATTTTTTCATAGAAGTTAGTTTTTTAGTTTCTCAAAACTTTCTGAGTGTCCCACGTATGTAAGCGCTGTCAGCGGAAAATATAACAATATGTGAGTGGCCCAAACTGTTGACATCTACTTTGGCCCCTGGTGGGAATCGAACCCACGACCTACGGCATGGTAATCAAGCGTGCTATCGCTTCACTAACGAAGCAGTCGAAGATTGTATCGTAGAGCGACCAAGATAAGTAATGAATGGATTAATCGATCGTCAATATAAGGATTCCTGGTATCTTGCACTCAATTTGTATTGGTAAAGATAGTTAAGATTAATTGCTAATTTTAGCTACTAATCGGAGTTGTAGTACGTACTGAAAAAATAAAGTCTTATCTCGATAAATAATCATCATCGACTCAGCACCGAGGGGCACGGGTCTCTTCCCTGAGGAAGTATAGGCCATACTCCACCACGGGGGCCCAGTCCGGATTGTGGAGGCTTGCAAGACTAGTGGCTGGTCTTACTGTTAGAAGCTTTCAAGCCGCCCTAAGGCTTCTGGACTCGGCTTAACAACTGCCACCTATCGACGGCAGCCGGCACCAACTGCTTAACGTGCCTTGCGAAGCACGGAACGAAATATTATCCGAGGGAAAGAAAGAGCGATAGGTTTTCTAGATTTCCTACTTTAAGAACATTTAGGAAGAAAAATCAGATGAGATAAGATAAGAATATTCTTTATTGTACACTGGAAAATTGTAACAGAAACAGCAGATACAGAAGATAAGATACAACTGGCTTACTGCTAATAGCAATTTCTAGAATAGCTAGAATATTATATTTTATTGTAAAAATACAAATCTTAACGACGACTTTCAAAATGATTAGTTAATGTTTAACTCTCCATTTGTAAGATGTTTTTGTTTGTAATTTGTCATATTTCCCATTTTTACGATAATATCATAACCAGATTTAATTACAATAATTTTTTTGTCTTATGGACTAAACCCGCGCTGTTTACTAGGTTAAAAGTTTTTATTCTATACCCTATTTATTGAAACTTGAGACAAAAGGTAAACACAGAAATAGTGATTCTCAAACTTTTATCGGAAGAAACAGCACGCTCGCGTCAACAATTTGGGAGAATGAAAATGGCGGTTATAACCCGAAAGAAAATAAAATAGCATCTTTCAAATTAGAACGTTTGCATTACATTACATCTTTAATGAGCAGTGTTATAATACGTTCAAAATTTGTGAAGCGCTGACTTTCTGGGTATTTATAGTACCACAATTCTATTAAAAAGTTATGTACTAAAATAAAATTTATATAAAATGCATTATTTACAAAAATATGAAAACTACACTTGATATTAATTTTTTTGAAACATATTATATATTTTTACGATACTTTTAACAATCAATGTCGATTTTTTTTATTTTATATCTGTTTAATAGCAAACTAAGCATAATAAATTACCCTTTCTATTGTTTGTTTACCTTTTGTCTCAAGCTTCAATAAATAGGGTATATATCATAATCAGTGGACGATACCACACACCGTTATTATTACTAATACATTCTTTATTGTGCTAGTAAAGATTGTACAATTGGCGGTCTTAATATTAAATAGTATTTTATTCTAGCCAACCAACAGGTGACGTGGAAAAGATGGGGTAGTGTCAAACAGTGAGGTGATATTTTTGTGTAATTATCTTTAAAAAAAATTTTATCATACATATAAACAAAGATAATGATCTTCCATTTATTCCATTTACTGCATTTATGTCTCAATTTCAATATGTCGTGCTTCTATTACATTATATTACTCAGTTGTAACTTCATTTAAGTTTTCATTGAACATACATTTTCGTGTAAAAGCACAATAAGTTTGGAGTAGTATTGAAGTCTGTTGACCTTGAAATTGTAAAATGTGTTTCGGAGGAGCACTGCTTATCCTAAATCACAGGCTTTAACTTTTTGAGGGAGCAGGGTACTACTGCTTCAGAGATAAGGTCACTGTAAATTGTTCCCTGAATAAATTATCTTGTATCTTATATCTCTTGAAGCGCAAAAATACGCTGTAGCTTGTGATTAAGCTAGTTCGAGCAGATGCAACATAAACCCACTCTATTTCATGTTCAGTACAGTTCTTATCCAGCATGAAAAAAATGCATGGATAGGTAAACCGTCTATGACTAACCATAGTGGCATTTTTCCGAGCGATTCCGCGCTTCGCAAGGCACGTTAAGAAGTTGGTGCCGGCTACCGTCGATAGATGGCTGTCGTTAAGCCAAGTCAGAGGGGTAAGCGGCTTGAAAACTTCTGACAAGACCAGCAACTAATCTTGCAAGCCTCCACCAATCAGGACCGGCCCCCGTGGTATGGCCTGTACCTACCTCAGGGAAGAGATCCGTGCCCCTCGGTGGGGACATAATAGGCGGATGATGATTGCCTACCAAACTGCTTGTAGGTCATTCATTAATCTCGTTAATCCGAATATCAACTCCTATAACCAATTCTTTGACTTTGATTCTATTTGCAAGTTGAGTAAATAGTCAAAGATTGACGCAACAAATGTTTTTTGCGAATGTGAGCGGAAGGGCTGATAAGGTACGTCCCAGGCGGACATACATCGACCAAATAGGGGATGTATTAGTAAAGAGGAAGATAAAAAGTACCCGAAACCGGCATGCGTGCATGCAACGATTTATGAACGTTGATAAAGCGAAAGTGATCTGTCAGGATCGTGGCAAGTGGCAGTCCCTGGTCTCTGCTTACCCCTCTGGGATACAGGCGTGAGGTTATGTAATTGTCTAATTAGTCAAAATCTTAAAAACATATTTAGAGGCTAAAAATTCCACCCATGCCGGGATTCGAACCCGCGACCTCTGGCTATCCGTGCCAGCGCTCTTTCTAACTGAGCTAACATATTTAGAGGCTAAAAATTCCTTTAGCCTCTAGAATTTTTAGCCTCTAAATATGTTTTAAAAATTGTCCTTAGCACGGGTTAGTGCATTAAAAATAAAAATTGTATAGTCAAAATATCTCGGAGACTCTTAAGAAAGTTAGAATAAGTGTAACGGTTGTACTAAAACAACTTAAAAAAGAAAGTCTCTAAATCTAAAATACAATAATTAGGTACCTACTTATCTAATAAACGTATTTACACTTAATCATTACTCTAAAACTAAAATAAAACATAACAAACTAACAACTAATTAATATTTCAACGAACAGACAAACATTCTAATTCCCTATTCATATTAGATAATACAAGCGTAAGCGATTGGAATGTGCGGTGGTCACACAATGGAACATTTGAGAATATCCGTTGGTGCAATGTATTGATTCATTCTGAACCTACCCGTCTACCAGAGAACACACCTCCCTGTGGATTGATTTCATTGCAACTCTAATTACCGAATTTAAGCCATCCAGGCATTTTACAAGTTATACATTGCAGTGCTTATAAGCTAAAAGTGTTTCTGTGAATTTTCCCCGACTGGGGCCCTTGTTGCTGGCCGAGTTCTACGCTCGCAATCGAAGGCTGCCCTTCGCCTGTTTCTGCTGCGCCGGAGTTTGACCCTAGACTGCCGTGGCGTCTACCCGCAACTGCGCAAGCTAAGTGGACTAACCCAAATAAACAGTGCAAAGTGTACTCGATCCATTAATACGAACTACGACCCTGAGCAGAGCTAAAGACTATTAAAGCTATCATAGTGTTAGTATTAAGACTTAAAACTAAAGTGTATTAAAACTAAAAACTAAAGCTAATTAAAATTGTAAAAACCTAATTAAAAATTGTAAATATTTAAAACTATCTTTTCCTAACTAAATTAGTAACCTAAACCTACTTACTGTAACAAACTAAAAAGTTTACAAATGACCTAACAGGTCACAATGGCGCCCATACTAGGTTTTTAATGGTTCGAGTTCATTTTCACTGGTTTTTGGCATTTTGTAGTTATCACTGGTGTTGGTGGTTAGTGTTGTAATTGTAGTGCTTTGCTTTAAATTGTTCTAAGATTTTTGATCGTGCAATAAAATATGGTGAAATAATTTTAATTTTTCTACATAATGATATTGTGTCTACCCACACTATTGTTTTTCGTCATTTCGATTCTACCTTCATTTTATTAGTTTTTCACCGATAGTATTATTATTTTATCACGCGATCAGATTAAAATAATTACTGCTTCTAGCTTTAGTTACTTTTTGGCTATTGGATTATTGTTCTGTTATACAACGTTCACTCATAGGCGGCTGAAAATGTCATTCCCGATAAAATACTTACTATCACAAAAATCTGAATTGGAATATGAAGTTGCACTCAGGGGTGGTGATATTGACCAAGTTACTGCTGTTGAACTTAGAAAACAAATTAGAAAACTGACAGCAGAAATACCTGCTGACGAAATACTAGAGTCACATTTAGATCCTGTTGATGACCTGACTTAAGCTACAACTTCTCTAGAAAAATCTAAAATCAATCTTGACAAACTTAAGGCCAAATTTGATATCAACGTTTGCTCTCGAACAGAAACTTTGTTGCACCACCTTTACTATCGATTTCTCAGGATCGAGAAATCGGACGCTGATGTAGATGTGTACTCACAGTTTGATAAAAAACTAAACTCCCAGCTACAGGAATTTGCAACACTAAAACGAAAATACAATATGTTACCAGCTTCACCTAACGAACCTGTATCAGATTTTATTACAGCCTCTTGCGATAGAAAAATTATTACGGACGTGGTATCAAAATTAAAATTCTCTGGCAAAACTTGTGTCAGATCTTTCTTGCAAAAGGTAGAGGACATTGTGCGTTCCAGGAATATTCCCAAGGAACAGGTTCTGCAGTTCGCTTACGAAATTTTTACAGATGACGCTCTTCACTGGTATCGGTACATCAGTAACCAAGTCTACACTTGGGATGACGTCGTAGCACTTTTGAAACGTGATTTTAGCAGTAGTGACTACGATTATAGTCTCCTCTCAGAGATTCGTTTGCGTACTCAAGGAGAGAAGGAGAATATTACTATATACCTATCCATCATGCATGGTATGTTCACTCGTCTTGACTCACAGCCGTCCGAGGAGGAAAAACTTGAAATTTTAATGCATAACATTAGACCATGTTACGCTAGTACTCTAGCTGCATCTCCTAAAATTTCCACAATCCAAGATCTCGGTGATTTGTGCAAGAGCTATGAAAACATTCAGACTCGAATGGCTCAGTTTCACGAACCCCCTAAGGTCACTACGGAAACTCTAGCGCCGGAATTCGCTTATAATAAACCCTCTACTAGTACGTTCTCTAGCAAACCGTACTACCCTAAAAGTAATTACGTAAAATTTAACAACTATAATACAAATTACAATAAACACAAATCAAACTACGAGCAAACGAAAGAAATGCATGTCAACCCATTACACGTCGACGGCAGCCACAATTCTAAAAATGCGTATTGCCCAAGATGCAGAAGTGCTTCACAAACTTTAAAACAGTGTAATAAACCCCGTTTTCTCGTATGTTTTAAATGTGGAAAAGATGGTGTGCGTTATCCTGAATGCCCTGTTTGCAAACCAACAAAACCTATAAAAAACTAAGTAGCGTGGATTGCAGTGTCAGTGGTACGATTGATAGTAATAATTCTAAATTTAATAAAACTGAGTGGATGGATTGGCTGCAATCCATTTCTAAATTCTTTTCGTGCTACTCTGTCTCTTCAATCCACAATAAAAAACTACCAAACTCTAGACCTTACGTTGATGTAGATATAAATGGTACTAAAATATTAGGTCTACTGGATACTGGGTCTAGTGTATCAATTCTTGGCAAAAACGCACACAAATGTTTGACAGAAACCGGATATACTCTTCAAAGTTGTTTACCTATACAGTTTGTTGCTGCAGGAGGTCAAAAATTAAAAAGTATTGGTCTTATACAAGTTCCTGTTAAATTTCAAAATGTAACTCATATCTTGGACTTCTACGTTTTTCCAGATATTCAAAATTCACTAATACTAGGCATTGATTTCTGGAGATCATATGACTTGTTTCCTAAAAGCCTTGACTCGGTTGTCATGCTCAACGAATCTGACGCCTGCCTCGCAGAACTAGCCCTGGATACAAAGTTGCATCTATGCGACTATCAACACTTAAATGATGATCAGAAAACTACTGCTGATCTCATTATTAACCAATTTCACGATATATCATATGAAAAAGTTGGTCTAGGCTGCACTAATCTTATTACCCATTCCATTGACACTGGGGATGCTGCACCCATTCGTCAACGTTATTATAGGATGTCAACCGAGAAACAGCGCGTACTTGTTGAACAGTTAGATGACATGCTTAAGGAAGATGTGGTAGAACCGTGTGAAAGTCCATGGTCCTCTCCTGTTCTACTCACTCCGAAGAAAAACGGTCAGCTAAGATTCTGTTTGGATAGTCGTAAACTAAACGCGATAACTAAAAAGGATGCTTACAGCCTGCCTTATATTGCAGAAATCTTAGATAACCTTCGGGACGCCAAATTTTTAACCAGCTTAGATCTATCTAAAAGCTTTTGGCAAATCAAAATTAAAGAAGAAGATAAATGTAAAACCGCATTTTATATTCCAACTCGTGGTACTTACCAATTCAAATCTATACCTTTTGGCCTAACCAACGCTCCGGCTACCCAACAGCGTTTGGTAGATATCCTTTTCTATGGACCAGAATTCGAGCACAAAGTTTTCGTCTTCATTGACGACATTATTATTGTCTCTTTTACATTCGACCAGCATATTTCCTTGCTTGTTAGAGTTTTAGAGAAACTAAAAAAGGCAAATTTAACTATAAATTTTGAGAAAAGTCAGTTCTTTCGACAACAGCTGAAATATTTAGGTTTTGTGGTTGATGCGTATGGTTTACACGCTGATCCTGAAAAGGTTGAAGCCATCGTTAACTACCCTAGACCAAAGTCTAGAAAGGAAGTACGTCGATTCCTCGGTACTGCTTCATGGTACAGAAGGTTTATTCCCAACTTTAGCTCACTTGCATCTCCCCTAAATAAACTTACTTCACAAGGCAAAAATGCACCACCATTTTCTTGGTCTACAGAAGCTGAAACTGCTTTTAAAGCACTTAAAGACTGCTTGATAACAACTCCTGTACTATCATGCCCTATTTACACAGACCCCTTCGAAGTCCATACAGACGCAAGTGATGTCGGAATTGGCGCTGTTTTGACACAAAATCAAGACGGAGAGGAAAGAGTAATAGCGTATATGAGTAAATCTTTAACTAAACAAGAGCAAAATTATAGTGCTACAGAGCGAGAAGCCTTAGCTGTATTGACTGCGATTGAGCATTGGAGATGTTATCTCGAGAACGGACAAAAGTTCGTAGTCTATACTGACCACTCCGCCTTAGAATGGTTTCTTAACCTAAACAACCCTACAGGTCGTTTAGCTCGCTGGGGTGTCAGACTGTCTTGTTTCAACCTTGAAATACGGCATAGACGAGGTTCTGAAAACGTGGTTCCTGATAGCCTTTCGCGTATTCCCGTATCTGCCCTAGTTGTAGATGGTCAAGCGACTCCTAATAATTCTAATAATTCCGTAACTACTGCTGATCCCTGGTACCTGAATATTTACAACGGATGTCAAAGCTCACCGACATCTTTCTTGGACTATCATATTCTAAATAAGAAACTATTTCGCTTCAAGAAAAGTCTAAATCCCTTGATGCGGGAGTTTGAGTGGAAAGAAGTTGTTCCCCAAGAAAATAGGCGGGATATTATACAACAAAACCATTCAGACCCAACTGCTGGACACTTTGGTATCCTAAAAACCTTTAAGCGCTTAACGCTCAAATATTTTTGGCCAGATATGCATAGCGATGTTGTAAATTTTGTTTCAGATTGCGATATTTGCAAATCCTATAAGCATGCCAATCACGCTACACTAGGCACTATGGGCCGTCCTAAAGACTGCAGGAGGCCTTTTCAAATGCTGAGTATTGACCTAGTTGGACCTCTACCACCATCTAGGAAACAAAATACTTTCCTACTAGTGGTAACTTGTTGCTTTTCTAAGTACTGTCTTTAGTTCCCTATAAGACGCGCTACTGCTGAGATTATCTCGCGAAAATTGGAAGACGATGTTTTTCTTATCCATGGCATACCCAGTACGGTCTTAATGGACAACGGAAAGCAGTTTGAGAGCAATATTGTAAAACAACTGTTCACTAAGTACAAGATCCCTAAAGTTTTTTTTACTCCTAAGTATACGCCACAAGTAAATACTGTGGAACGATATAACAAAACAATAGTTACGGCAGTTGCTTCCTATGTAGAAAATGAAAGTCATCAAACTTGGGACACTAATATTCCTAAAATTCAGTTTGCTATGAACACAGCCATGAACGAAGTCACAGGTTTTACACCGTCATTTTTGGTGTACGGCCGAGAATTAGTTACATGCGGCTCTCATTACATAGATACTGATTTATCGACAGATCTTATATTCTCACCCAGAGATGATTACGCCGAAAATACTGGAGCTTTACGTAAAATTTTCGATAACGTTCAATCCTCTTTAATAAAAGCACACTCTAGAAACTGCGGTACCTATAATTTACGTCGGAAAGCTGCAGAATTTAACATTGGAGACTATGTCTGGAAGCGCACATACTATCAAAGCGACAAAGATAATAGGTTTGCTAAAAAACTTGCTCCTAAATATATAAAATGTCGCGTGATTTCTAAAAAATCACTTTAGTTTACATTTTGCAAGATATCAAAGGCAACAATCTAGGTGCCTGGCATATCAAAGATATAAAACTCACTAGTCGTAGTTCCTAAATTAAAGTAGTCATGCTATCATTGAACTATCCTGTTTCCTATCTTGAAGAATAAAATGTTGCGGAATCCTCTAAAGGACATTCCTCAACCATGGTACTAACTACCTAACTAAAAAATAACAAGATGGAGACACTATATTTAAAATCTATCAATTTGTTACTTGCGAGTATTTTGTTGCACATTATTAATAATTACTCATTATTTATTTATTTCAATTGATTTACAGACAACGTGGTCCAGTGTTATGACAGGAGGAACGGAGAGACGGAAGGAGGAGGAGACGGAATTATGACAGGAGCAAAAACATTTCTAAAAAATGTGAGTTGCAATTTTGAAAGGTGACGAAAAGATGATGAAATAATGAAAGGAATGAAGATTAATGTTAGGATAAGGTGAAAGGAATAGTTTGAATGGTATATGAAGAAAATAAGGAAGCAAGTACAATTTGAGTTGCAGGAAGATAGCGGATTCCTCGTAGGAAAAATCCTACCCAAAAAAGGGGGGTATGTAACGGTTGTACTAAAACAACTTAAAAAAGAAAGTCTCTAAATCTAAAATACAATAATTAGGTACCTACTTATCTAATAAACGTATTTACTCTAAAACTAAAATAAAACATAACAAACTAACAACTAATTAATATTTCAACGAACAGACAAACATTCTAATTCCCTATTCATATTAGATAATACAAGCGTAAGCGATTGGAATGTGCGGTGGTCACACAATGGAACATTTGAGAATATCCGTTGGTGCAATGTATTGATTCATTCTGAACCTACCCGTCTACCAGAGAACACACCTCCCTGTGGATTGATTTCATTGCAACTCTAATTACCGAATTTAAGCCATCCAGGCATTTTACAAGTTATACATTGCAGTGCTTATAAGCTAAAAGTGTTTCTGTGAATTTTCCCCGACTGGGGCCCTTGTTGCTGGCCGAGTTCTACGCTCTCAATCGAAGGCTGCCCTTCGCCTGTTTCTGCTGCGCCGGAGTTTGACCCTAGACTGCCGTGGCGTCTACCCGCAACTGCGCAAGCTAAGTGGACTAACCCAAAAAACAGTGCAAAGTGTACTCGATCCATTAATACGAACTACGACCCTGAGCAGAGCTAAAGACTATTAAAGCTATCATAGTGTTAGTATTAAGACTTAAAATTAAAGTGTATTAAAACTAAAGCTAATTAAAATTGTAAAAACCTAATTAAAAATTGTAAATATTTAAAACTATCGTTTCCTAACTAAATTAGTAACCTAAACCTACTTACTGTAACAAACTAAAAAGTTTACAAATGACCTAACAGGTCACATAAGTTTTTTTTTTATTTACAGCTTTTAGGTTCCACTACTGGGGAAAGATAGGCCCTCGTACCTCCCTTATTCCGTGATGGAGTTACAAAATATAGGATTTAAATTCAATATGATGTAAGTAAAGTTAGTGTCTATATATGAGTGACGGGTGCCACTCGCTTACTTTTCCTACGTCAATAAAAAATATAAATACGTTTTTTGAACTAAAACTTTCGTAAGCACAACGCATTGTAGACTTTTAGTCCGGATTTAACAACACCCGTAAGTAAATCCGGACTAAAAGTCTACAATAAATACGTTTGCTTGTTTTTTTATATTTTGGTGTTATTTGCACAAACAAGTCCACTATTATCCTGTACATATGTAGGTACCTTCACAGTTAGTGAATAAGAATTCTCTAAAATGCCCAATTTCCATTGGGTATCCTATTTGTCCTACACTGTGGCAAACACCTTACACGAGATTTCTTAGATTAAAGCGTCTCAAATGCCAATACGCATGGAATCAATTTTATGCTTCGTCAGACCTTTTCACTGAAGTGCGGTGAGGGTACCTTAGCTACGTAGAATTCAAGATTTGAAATCGATTTAGGAATCGTGAAAGGAAGAGGTTGCCGAAGAAGAAAGGGATTGTAAATATTTCACTTTCTCATCATCATTATCCATTCGATGCTTACTGCAGGACATGGGCCTCCCTCAAGCTTCACGGTCTTGTGGCGCTCGTTTCCAGCGACTTATCCACTCAAACATAATTTTTTTCTATTTTACTTATAGATAGAATAGTTTTTATTGTACTATATTACTGTATTATATTAAAAATATAGTACAAATGGCGGCCTTATTACTAAAAGCAATTTCTTCGAAATTAGAGACCGTTAGTCGGTGCCATACAGAAATATTGAAATTAGGAATCCGCTATTTGACTCTCTTTGCAAGTAAGTCTTAAATGGTAAGATTCTTTGGTCTTCCATTAGACCAAAAAATATTTAGGTACCTATATTTTTGAGGACCTAAAAGCAACAAAAAAAATATTTTAAAACTTTACTTTGGTAAATAGCTAAAAACGCGGTCAGCCATTTTTGTCTATGGTTTGAAGACCTGAAGTCTTGTAAACAAAGTTTGACATTCAACAACTGTGAGCATAGTGAAATAAGAAAGACAAAACCATAATTTCACCGAGTTTTCATGCAAAATATAGCAATTATCATAATTGCAATATTCGAGATTGCCAAAACATATCAATGTTTTGGCAATCTTGGCAAGGAAATTTGGCAAGGAAGTTGTAGATTCGTGTACCCAGTGAAATAACCACACGAAAAAATTGGCTCAAACTTGCCAAAAGAGACCCCGATACTCTATCGACAACCCTCGGGTGTATTTACATGAAGATGACTTTGATGTTGCAAATGATCATGCAATGAGTTCTGTAATAGTCAATGTCCACTTGTTCTGGCTGACAGATGTTTGTTTACAACCGAAAGATGTTTTCAACATGGCGGATAGCGTTTTCACCGTTCCGAATTAAAAGCGGAAAATATTTTTTTTTCAATTTGCAAAGTTTGAAGCCATCCTACATACTTACTTAGCAAAGTCAATATATTTCAGTTTCTTACGTTAAATACTACATACAGAAAATATTATTTTATCGCGTCAAATTTGATACGAGTCAAGTAGCGGATTGTCGGATTGTCACCTGTCATTGTCGCGTTTATTAAATAGGCCCCTGTAGGCTTAGCACGCTAGTATGCGGGAAAATGACAGGCGACGCGGCATACTCTCTGGCGCAGTATTAGTTTTGTCGCAACAGCGAAGATGATATGAGTGGAAGAGAAATTAAAACCCTGTCTATCCCGCAGGCGGCAAAATGGGGATGCCAATTAAATGAAATTACTTCAATGTTTATATTTTTTCGGTTCGCCACACTCTATCGGTATACTTCGACTCTGTTACAAACACTATTCATTCGTTCATTTGGTTCTAATGCATTTCGATCTCAATTTTTTTTTCATAAGAACAGACGTGCAACCTAAGTGTTTTGTCTGAAGTGACAACTAGCGTAAATATATGACTGGCCACATACCGAAACGTTTATTGTTCCTCGTGTTTTCTTTTTTTCGCAAGAAATTTTTCTGAATTTTTTTTTGAATCTCAACTGAAGATGGAGCGAAAAAACTGAGTACCTATACGATATTACGATATTTAAGTTCTACTTCTTTGCTTCAAGTTTGCCGCTACCTCGGCGCGCATTTCCTTACACTTTACATCTCGTATCGCCCGGTAGTGCATATCGGAGGGATGTAAGTGCGAAAGTACACGGAGGCTTTTTAAGAGCACTCAGAAGGGATAAAAAGTAATGCTTTTTAATTTATTCCTTTTTACTGTATAACGTATCATGTAGGTACTTCCGAACAGATGACCCAACGGGCCTTGTGACCTTTACCTAAGAAAATAAATAATATTGTATTACCTATACATATCCACTCTCTCTAAAAATCACCCCATATCCGTCAGATATCTTCAGCTGTAGGTCTTCTTGCAGCTCCCCGCACCGGTAATTCAGCATATCTCTACTTATTTTATAATTTTGAAGGAATTCTTCATCAAAGATGTCCTGTGGGAGGGACATCTCCCGCACTTCCGTCCGCTGTTTTTTTCGGGCTTCTTTTTCAGTGTTCATTGCGTAAAGATATCTTACATACGCCCTAGCTATTTAAGCAATAAAGTTCGTTCTGTACCTACGTTAGGTTTCAGCCACAGTCGAAGCCAAAGTCGCCGTTGTAGGAGGTAAAGCAGTCCGTGAGAAGCCGATAGAGCCCAAAAAATTTCAACACGAAACGAAGAGAAATTATAACTTCAAACAAGGCTTTTCTTTACCCTCGATAGCAATAGAGAAATTTTGTGGAAAAAAACACTTGCATGTTCGGCTTTGCGGGAAACCATCGACAAACTGTATTAAACTGACAGAAGGGGGCACGTCGAGACGTCTTCCGTGGTCTTCATCTTCGCACCGGCGGGATACCGCTCTGTGACATCATTTTAATACTGTTTAGTGTTTAAGGTGACAGTAGAGAGTAGGCAAAATGGTCAGCGTGCTAAGCCTACTGGATATTGCAAAATGTGCCATCTCCACAAACCTGACATTGGCAGAATCCTAGGGGTGCCATAAAAAGAATTGAATTGAATATTGCAAAATGTCATGTGTCAAAAAACATGATTGTCGTTTTTTCATCTAAATTGAACGAAAACTTGATTTTCAAAGTGTAAGACATTATAACCTCAGCCTGATTAGGTAAGGACTGCAATGTCTTGCCATCTTTCTAATTTTGTTGTTTCATACAAATTTTATGAATAAACAAAAATCTTTTTTTTTTATTTTCGTTTTATTCGATTATATTCGTTTTGTTGCTAGTGCAACCCCTGCTAAGGACAATTTTAGTTGTAAGTAATACAGAGAGTATTGTAAAGAGGTTCGAAAGTTTCACTGATACCGGTACTTGTCCATTAGTTCAGTTGGGAGAGCGCTGGCACGGTTAGCCAGAGGTCGCGGGTTTGACCTGAGTCCCGACATGGGTGAAATTTAGAAGAAAATAAAATGAAAATGTATCATACAAAGTAGCGCTAAAACTGCCGCTTAATGAACGTTACAATTCTAACTAGGTGTCCATTTCAAAATCTAGATCATTTTCAATATTAACTGGACAAAAAAACGCCATAAACATGAAACCGAAAAACACTATACCCCTTTCTTTAAGGCGTGTCAGAACAACCACTTGGGATGTTGTATTGCTTTTTATAAATAATAAAACTGCAACGACTTCAACAGTGCGCTTGTTTATATGTTTTTGTTTTAGTATGGTTTATTTATTTTATTTATAATAAAAACAGAAAACTAGATAAAAAACAGAATAAGCAGGCAAAAAACAGAAGATTTATCTAGACCGGTCTTGTCTCAAAACGAGGGAAATCTCAAAAATGGCCGAAGTAGTTTTAAACTTTTGTAAATGATAGACTGCATTAAAGAAATATAAAAAATTGTGTAAAGAGGTTTGCACCGTAACACACTCACCGTCAGTCCATCGCCGATCTCCCTCACGCCAAAAGCGGCATATTGCACAGATACGTTCACAAAGTAAACTCCAAGGTACACACTTTTCACGGAGCGCGGAAAAACGCGGGCGTGCCGGAAAACGCTACGCACGTCGTGGCGCGGTCGGCTTTCGCGGTACACTGAAGGGAGATTCGCTGTCATAGGGTGCGCTTAGACTGGATTTTCGCGCTGGAAGATTAGAAATCACTCTTTTCCTTTCGTAATACCTAAAAAGTAAAAATTATATAAAAATAATTAAATGTTTTGATTGATTGCATATAAAGCTCATGATAATGTTTTGTTAAATAAATAATTATGTATTGATAATAATAATGTATTAAACAAATAATTATTGTATTGATGGCTTGCCATCAAACGAGGTAATGTAGCCAGCATACTGGGGACCCTCCCCAGAGGCGGCGATGATCTAGGCGCAGTAATTGGCTTTTTGGTAGTGTTTACAATTAATTAATTTATACACATATTTAGGTTTGTTTGGCTAGTATTTAGATTTATCAATGCATAATTATTTGTTTAAAGTAATTTATTTGCTAGAACACGGGTACATATCATGTTTTAAATTTATTCTTAAGATCCTTCATGTTCTACCTTTCGGTGATCCAGCAACAACACTTTCGCAAGTGTTGTTGCTGGATCGCTTAATTTAAAATATAATATAATAACATTAATCACCAAAAATTTTAATCTAATAATAAAACATTAGAGTGTGTAAAACATAACATATTACAATACAACAGACCAATTAAATTTAAAACAATCAGTGTAAAAAAAATTTAAATGTCAACATGTTTAAATAAAAGTTCATACAATTGAAAATCAGTGTTGCAGGCCCAGCCTGCAGCAAATGCTGAGTCAGCTACCTGTTTGTGGCTGCGGAGATACAATGGCCTTCTAAATTGTAAATGTTTTTTTTAAATCGTATTCTTTGTTTTATTATATTTTTCTTTGTTCTTTCTTTTATTATTTGTCTGTATTATTATAATATCGTGTTACATTGTGTTATGTGTATTGTATCTTTGTGGCTGCAAATAAATGTCTCTCTCTCTTAAATAAAGAGATGCCAAAATTATATTAAAACTTATGGTGAATTATAACTTATCATTAATGAAATCATTTATAATGTAATATAAATATTGCTATTGTAGTATAAATGTATATTGCTTAGGGTGATTGCCTACTTCAAGAGTCTAGTAGTATCACGTCTTATGAACTTAGCGTTGGTTAAGCGTCAAGTTTGCCGTATTGTACTGCAACGATATATTTACTGAAACAGCTTATTTGGCAATACTAATATTCCTTTCATTTAACTTTTTATCGGAACCTTTAGCTGCAGGTATCAACCAATTCCGGCTCTCCACTCTAGAAGCAGTCAAACCCAATGGTTAGCGGTCCTGCTTCAGAGATCATATCCCATGCCGCAGGTCTGAAAATGGCAGTTAAAATTGGAAAATTTTATTTTTGTAGTATCCAAAGACCTCGTGCCTGCATGCAGCCTGTGACTAATTGGTATTGAAGAAGCGAAATAGATCTGTCAGGATGTGGCAAATGCTGGACTCTGCCTACCTCTCTGGGACACAGGCGTGCGGTTATATTATGTTTTGGGGACTTACAATTTGAAACGATAAAAAAATTGTTCGGGATAAGTAGAGTCTACTTATCCCGAACAAGGTGTCGTTTTACTTGAAGGAAAGATAGAACGTCAGACGTTCTACAGAGAGTTTGTACGTAATACAGAGAATAGTGTAAAGAGGTTCGAAATTTCACTGATGCCGGTTAGTCGCCCATTGGCTCAATTGGTAGATCGCTGTCACGGATAGCCAGAGGTTGCGGGTTTGAATCCCGGCATGGGTGAAATTTTTAGCCTCTAAATAGGTTTTTAAATAGTGGGATGATTGATTGATTGGTTTCCTCACAAATTTATAAGCGTATCAATCCTATGAATGTCCTCACTGCTGGGTATGGGTCTCTTCCAGCATCACAGGAAGTTCTGTTAACTAACTATGAAAAGACTACGTTTGGAGTTTTTTTGTCCATTTTTTAACCAATTCCAAATGAAAAAAGAGGCTCTAATTCGTTGAGATCATTAGGTTTTTGGAAGTTGCCTTTCAGTGGCAGTGGACTGGCCATGTCTCGCGAAGAACCGACAACAGTTGGGGAAAACGTGTTCTTGAGTGGAGACCGCGACTTGGCAAACGTAGTGTAGGACGCCCTCCGACTAGGTGGGATGACGATCTGCGAAAAACTGCCGGCAGATGCTGGATGCGTCAAGCTGAAGACAGCGCTATGCCACCCATTAGGGGAGGGCTATGTCCAGCAGTGGACTAATATAGCCTGACGATGAGTTCGTTTTTTATTTATCTTTCACTTAGCTATGTTTCACAATGACTCGAAGCTATTTAGAAAATTATTTTATTGTTTGAAAGGGTAGACTTGACAGGTGGACCCCCATTTACCAAGCGGTGGGCCCCCCGACCCACCGCCCGAAGGCCCCCGTTATGGCGGCAGACGGTCGGCATACTCCCGCCGTCTGCGCCCGGTTCTCCTACGGCGGAGGTTTCGTGCTTCGCAAGGCACGTTAAGCCGTTGGTGGCTATCATAAATATAATGGCAGTCGTTAAGCTATGTCAGAGGCCTTATGGGCGGCTTGATAACTTCTGACAGTAAGGCCCGCCACTGTCTTACAATCCTCCGCTAACCCGAACTTGGCCCCGGTGGTGGAGTATGGCCTAACCTTGCTGCGATGCAGTAAGAGACCCGTGCTCCAGCAGTGGGGACATACAAGGGTCGATAATGATAACGATTATCTTCTCTTAATTCGGGTTGAGAGTCAGGTTGGCCGCTGTCTTACAATCCTTCACCAACCCGGACTTGGCCCACGTGATGGAGTATGGCCTAACCTTCCAGCGATGCAGAAAGAGACCCGTGCCCCAGCAGTGGCCACATAAAAAGGTTGATATCGACGCGTGGTTATTAAGGTCGTACTCTCTCTCTCCCTCTCTCTCTCTGAGAGAAGGCCTGTGCCCTGCAATGGGACGGTTATAGGGTACATAAAAAAACCTACTATGTAACTAATAAAACATTCACGCCTTTCAAATAAAAACGGAAGATCAAAGCTGCCTTCAATTAGGGAAAGTGTGCTACTCCAGTTTTAAATGTTCATTGTCCCATTGGGATGGGATCAAATAGTAATCCTTTTATAGTTAGCTTTAGCAAACGTTTTATAGAGATTGGACACGTAGAGTAGGTTTGCGCCGTGTGTAATGAATTTATTGACGTACCGTATCCTACTGACGAAGAGCCGGTTTCTAAATTGAGAATTCCACTAAATTCCACTTCAGTATCGTTCTGTCACACTCTTTCCTGGGAAATTCGAAGAGACAGGACTACAGTTAACTATTTACTTAGAGAAATTCTCTTTTGAAACTTTGCCGGTCGAGTTGCCAGTAATGTTTTCGTGGTGGTAATTTACTGGTAATCATGGTTAATTTTTAGATTTTTTAAGATTATCCAAACTTATTTGACTTAGTTCATTAGACGATCTAAAGTAGTAGAATTCTTTCTTTGCAAATACTTTTTTCTTTTTTTATTTAAAGTGTTAATAAATAAATTAATATTACATTTTTTTTAATGCACTAACCCGTGCTATGGACAATTTTATAAACCTATTTAGAGGCTAAAAATTTCACCCATGTCGGGACTCGAACCCGCGACCTCTGGCTAACCGTGCCAGCGCTCTCCCGACTGAGCTAATGGGTGACTCACCGGCATGAGTGGAATTTCAAACCTCTTTACAACTTCTCTGTATTACATACAAGCAGCGACATTTAGCTGAAGCAATTTGCGTCCCTTGCACTCAATATTCCCAAGTAATAATTTTGATACATGCATATTTTACATGTAACGTCTAACCTAATGTCTGTTCTGTATTTCTACTGTTATAACCTCATTTAGACTCATAGACTAACTATCTCAATCAAACCATAAATATTTAACACTTATTCAGAGCTCTTATTCTAAATTGCGTTTGTAATAAATGATCACTTGTTAAGATTTCACTAAGAATTTCGATATAAATCCTTGTATGTCCCCACTCCTGGGGCACGTTTTCCTTCCTGCATCGCAGAAAGGTTAGGCCATACACCACCACGGGGGCCATGTGCGGACACGCAATACAGTGGCATGGCAGTCACGGGACGGTCACCCATCCTGCACCTGACCGCAACTGTTAATGTTTAACTTAAGTGATTGATTTCAATCACTCGGTTCGAGAAGGCTACGAGCACCTATTTAATTAATTAATCAAAAAAATCTTATGGGAATTTTCGGCAACATGTTCTCGGAAATTTTCCGGGCATATTGGGAATGGAAGTGTTCTGTAATGATAGTGGACGTCGCTGACCCTTTCACTAGTTACTCCTGGGCAGTCCCTTAAGAGGTGTGCTACATGTATGTTGCATGAAAAAGGATTTAACTTCAATATACTCGTACGTAGTCCCAAACTTCCCCTCAACCTTTTTGAGTTACCTGAAAACTTCTTACTCGGTCCTTTGCTGAAGCTGAAAGCTTTTCAAACAGTTTTGTAGGAAAAACTGTTGTGCCGTGAAATAATCGACTAGTTTTGCCTATCGTGTTAAAAGGCTGGTGCAGTAAAGGAACGGCGGGACTAGTTGAATTTCTAGTAGTTTCCATCAGTTCGGTCCGGTCTGCATTCTTTAATGTAAGGCATTGTTTAACTCTTAATCACCTGTGTGTTTCCACTTTAAAATAAACCTTATCACCTTGAAATAAAGTCCAAAACTAATCATTCCTAATACCCATGCCTGTTGTTAGAATATTTTCGGGGCTTAATCGCGTAGTAATTTATTGCTATTTTACCTCGACGTTTCGACGACGTTACAGTCAGCGTGGTCACGAGAAGACTGATGGCTGGCACCCGTTTGCATCTTCGGCTGATGAGGTTTCAGACTACCCTCAATCAGCCATCACAAAGCACTATTGCTAGCATAACCAAATGCTAGCCATTGCTAGCATAGCCAAAGCACACGCGCTACCGCTACGATGACGTAGCGGTAGCGCGTCTGCCGACCATGCAAGAGGTCCCGGGTTCGAATCCCGGCTGGGAACAAAAAAATAGCCCAGGTCTTGCATGTTTACATGTTTGTGATGTCGTTGTTTTTGGTTCCCACGACACAGGGTATCCTAGTGTGGGGCCAGAAGCAATGTATGTGCTAGTATGTAAATGCTATGTTATGTATGTATTAGGGTTGCGACACACTACACTGACAATGTCGGACGATATGCCATGCGACTTTTTTCCACTCGAACACATCTTGATGACAGGATCCCACGTTTGCGACAGTTTGAAACCACATTCCCGATTAAAATGTTTGTGTTTCTTAATTTCAACCGCTTCACGCACAATTCGGCTATAATAATGGCGATGCCTGGTTAGTGAACTGTGGTAGCGGAGCGGTAAAACGCCGGACTCACATTCAGGTGGTCGTTGGTTCAAACCCTGATGTATCAATAAAGTTGTTTTCTTATTAATGTACGTTTGTGAAGTTATAGTTGCAATACCACTCGCTAACTGTGAAGGAAAACATGAGACAATCTCAGCGCTTGAAATTGCCAATCCGCGGTGGGCACGCGTGGTAATTAAGCCCAAACTCTCTCTCTCTGAGAGAACGTCTGTGCCCTGCAGTTAGACACTTCTTACAGGCTACAAAAAACAGTTTTAGAAAAGGCCTGTGCTCTTGACGCTTAGAGCCTACAAAAAATATTTTAACGTGTCTTCTCCTATTCTATCAAGACAGTTTCTGTTTCAAGTTCTCCACTGTAAGCCTCGTCTGAGAAGGACGGCGATGACAGGGCAAGTCTGCCTAGTGGTCGGACGGTGTGGTCAAGTAATTAGAGGATTCGTCGAAGCAATCGGGCTTGGCGTCGAATTCGAATCGATTACATTTAGCTGCAGAGTTATTGCAGGAATAATATGTAGTAGTTGTATTTAGACCGGAAATTTCTGCACTAAGCTTACATTAGATTAGTTTACGAGTATAACTCTCTATTGTACTCACCAGAAAATGAAATACATTAAAAGGCTTTGTCGTATACAATTGCCTTAACCTCATAGTTGGGCCATCGTACTTAATGAGCGATGTTTTCCTTCACAGTCAGTGAGTGGTTTTGCTATTATAAATTCACAAATGCACGTAACTTATGCAAGAAAACAATGCTAATAAGTGTATTGTGCTCAACGGAGCAGTATTACTTGGTATGAATCCTTTGTATATGCCTACTAGGTACTGGGGCACGATTCTCTTTCTGCATCGCTGGAAAGTTAGGCCATACTCCACCACGGGAGCCAAGTCCGGGTTGGTGAAGGATTGTAACCAGACTCTCAGAAGTTATCAAGCCGCAAATAAGACCTCTGACATGGCTAACGACTGCCATTACCTGACTGCCGGCACCAACGGCTTGACGTGCCTTGCGAAGCACGGAAGCGCTTGGAATAAATGCCACTAGCGGTATTCACGAGATGGTCACCCATACAACACCTCGCGCCAGTTGTTGCTTAAGCTTAGTGATAGATTTCAATCACTCGGTTCCACTAGGCCACGAGCGTGTGAGATTGGAAGAAATAGTAGAGAGCATTATGAAAGCTAACCTTTCTTTTTTACAAGAGCATGTTAATTAGAAAGCTGACTTTAATAATGTAATATGATAATCTTATGAAAGAGCAAATACATACTGACAGTGAATTTGGAAAGCTAAGTGTTTGCACTAAATGTTGCATAGACAAATATCTAGAAGTAAATACAATTGAAATTCTATTATTAATTTCTATTAGCCAACCTACATTATATTGTGATCTGTAAATTTAGTATTTTCTAAGGAGCTGTAGACATAATTAAAACTGTTTTTATACGGATTTATGCTCGTTTATTACATTTTTACAATTTTCCAACGTTTCGGTACTTTTTCAGGTGCCGTGGTCCCGGATGACCCGAAGTCATCCGGGACCACGGCACCTGAAAAAGTGCCGAAACGTTGGAAAATTGTAAAAATGTAATAAACGAGCATAAATCCGTATAAAAACAGTTTTAATTATCTGTAAATTTGTTAACTATTCTGAGGAAACAGCAAATTAAACAGCAAATAAATCAACTGTAACGGTATAATGGTTTGAAAAAGCACAATTACACACCACACATAAAACAATAAATTAAAACACATTTAGAGGAGAAACACAATAGTTCAAACACAATAAGTAAACAATTTTGGAACGAAGTACATAACTTACATGGATCAGGATCAGGCTCCCAGGGAGCCTGATCAAAAATAATAATCCAGGCTACTAAATGTTATGTGCTTTTATACCCTGGCTGAAATCCCTCCTAGCTCAGAACAATATGGCATCTTGGCCAATCACAAATATATCCTGTCAAACAGAAGTCTTTCTAAAAATATTATCAAGTAATCATATTATTCATCTTAGCTGTGTAATGTAGATTTCAGCTTATTATTTATCGTAACCGATAAAGATATGATTGAATAAATAAATTGGTGAATAACTCTAAACATCACACAGAATAACTTTTTGTTAATAGCGAAAGGTTATAGGTATTGGCATCAGTTGGTATTGAATAATTAATTGAACTTCAAATACAAACTAAATGGTCGGTTCTCAATCTTAAATAATATTAACACGACTTTATAAAATATACATTTAAAATTAAAGTAACCTTTGTAGTTGGAAACATAAAATATACTTTATTCAGTGATTTTATCGATATTCTGTCACGCGCTTCGTAGTGTTACTTAAAACATAGTGCACCGTATGGTGCCCTACTTTTCTGTTTTAATAATAGGTAAATATTTTATTTATAAATCCGAGTTTATTCAATAATATTTACAAGACAACTAATAACAAGAACAGACAGAAAACAAAATTTTAAAAAACTGACATAAGTAAAAAAGACAATATGTACAAAAAGTCAAAACAATAAAAAAGGTCTGTCGCCAACACGTAGGATATACCTGACATCTTTTATTATACACATGAACAGTTCTCAGCGTAAAGCAAGATGGCGCAACACGATAGTAAGATTAAAATCTTTATTCCGGAGATGTGCACCGTCTCCACAAGAGTAGTAAGACGACGCTAGGTGTATAACTTTTATAATAATAATAAACTCTGGAACGACTTCGGGGTGTGGTTTTATTTGTAGATTAGTAAAACAGAAAACTGGATAAAAATAAATAAACGGAGAACCAGGTAAAAAAGTCGGAGCCAATTCTCATTTCATTAGCAAGTAAGTCGTATATGACTCTAAGGCTTATGACTTGGAATTTTACGTAAATAGCTTATGACTTTAAGGCTTATGACTTGGAATTGTACATTAAATTCGATTGAGAAAATAAACGTCTAACGACTCTGTCGAGTCATCTTAGTTTTAAGGTACAAATGTCTAAGCTTTCGTACATTTTGCGTCTACGCTTTCAATTCGCATGCGCGAGAATCAGCCACCTGGTCAAAGGGTAAAGTAGTAGTGATGAAAAATGAGGAAAATCGAAGAATGTGTGACGTAATTTAAATATTTGAAAGTGATAGATAGAAAAAGAAAAAAAGTGGTATGAAGAGGTTTGTACTGTCACAGGTGCACATTCTAAATGCCAAAAGTCGCTACTTTCCAGTCCAGGTAGCCGATTCTCGAAAAGCTATGAATGAATGATAAGATAAGATAAGAATATTCTTTATTGTACACCAGAGCACATATTATAAAACATGTAATGATACAAAGTACAATTGGCGGCCTTATTGCTAAAAGCAATTTCTTCCAGACAACCTTACGACGGAAAGTTGCTGGAGGAAATAAGAGACGGGTAGTCGGTGCAAATATAAATATATTAATACACTACTTATATAAATAACAATATACATACATAATTACAGTTACATACATAGTTATGATAAACTTACATAAATACGTTATAGTAACAATCTACACGATGAGGAAATAAATACAATATTGTGTACCTATATGGAGACATACGGAAAAGACACAATGAAAAGGACAATGCACGAATACTAAACATGCAGGGACAGATAAAATTCCTTAACCTTGCTTTTAAAGACAGCTGAGGAAGGGGAGCACCTTATTGATACCGGAAGATCGTTCCACAGCCGAGTGGCCGTTACGGTAAACGAGTCGCTGAAGAACCTCGTCGAGGGAGTTGGAGTCTTCAGCGACATATTCAGGTCAGACCTTAATGCCCGGCTGTGGGAATCACCGAGGAAGGTAAAGCGCGCTTTAAGGTATGAATTGAACAGTATTGAGTAGAGAAGAGAGAGAATGTGAGCATTCCTACGAAAACGGATGGGAAGCCGAGCGAATTACGAGCTTAGCGCGGAATTCGGAAACGTGGTCATATTTGAGTAAACCAAATATGAATCTTATCGCAAAGTTTTGGAGGCGCTCAAGTTTATTAAGTTGCTCTTCGGTGACATCAAGATAGCTGGCATCAGCGTAGTCGAGGACAGGTAGCAACAAACATTGCGCAATTGCAATTTTGGTCGCAGTTGGTAGAAAATTCCGTAACCTTCTCAGAGAGGCCGCTGAAGCGAATATTTTCCGACTCACCTCCGCTAGCTGCGGCGACCAAGTCAGACACCTATCGATAATGACCCCCAAGTTCTTGACCTTCTCACTGAAAGGAATTATGATACCGTCAAACTGAACTTTTGGAAGCTGGTCCCACTTGATCCGCGATATCATTCTAGGACTGCCAATAACAATCACTTGAGTCTTAGAGGGATTAACCCTCAAACCATGAGACCTACTCTATTCTAGGATATGGTCGAGGTTTGCATTTATTTTGCCAGATACAAATAATATTTATTTATTTATTGATTTGATATTAGGAAGACTAACAGCACATAACAAAGAGAACAAAAACATTAAACATACAGAAGGCTGATTATAAGTCTCCACTTATAGAAAAAAAAAATTTAGCACTTAATTAAGCTCTTAAAGCAAAAATCCAGTGACAATTTAAAGCACTATAAATCATTTTAACCAGCAAAGAAATCTATATGCTTACATAACAATAAGGATAACATAAATTGTTCGTGTGACAATGATACTATTTCGGCGTTTGCTGTTTCTATTCGTAACAGCGCTGATTTTCAAATAGCACCTTCACACCAAATGAGAAATAACGTGTCATTCAGGTAGGACTTAACATGAAAAGAAATGCTTCCTTTAATGCTTTCTAAAAGACGCCTGTCACCTCAGTTATCCGAGACCACGGCACCTGAAAAAGTGCCGAAACATCGGAAAATTATAAAAATGTAATAAACGAGCATAAATTCGTATAAAAACAGTGTTAACTATTTTTGGGAATAATAAATATTAGGGAATATTACAGAAAATTGAACTAAATAAAGTTAATTTCAAAGCGAATTAAAAGCGTAGTCGCAAAATATTCGAAGGATTAGACATTTTTCGCATTAAAATAAGATACGATAACAGAGTCATTAGACATTTATTTTCTCATTCGAATTCAATGTAGCATGGCGTTCAAAATACAAATTTTGGCTGTCGCTCGATTTTTTGTTGAATTTGAGTCATAGATCTTAGAGTCGTATACAAATTGTTTGCTAATGAAGTGAGAATGGGATCCCAGGGCTTCAAATCGGTTTCGAAACACCGGTTAATGAAGGTTTTAACAGGTTTTTAAAAAAAGTTTCGTTCGGAACGAAAACAAAATGAGAGCGTACCTGAAAACCGGTTTATTATTATTACTAAACTCCATTGCACATGAAACATTGCGAAATTCTCAATTCAAAAAATAGCCCTTACTCTATTGGTGGCGTTAATTAGTAAGCGTCATACCAGAGGGTGGGGTTGTGTGACCCGACAGAACCCCACCCTCTTTCTGTCTAGCCCTTCTGTGACACGTAGAAAATTGATACGAAAGTAACGTTCACTTAACAATATTACTAGCAAATTCTCACTTCATTAGCAAATAAGTCGTATACGACTCTAAGGCTTATGACTTGCAATTTTACGTAAAAAGTCGAGCGACAGCCAAAATCTGTATTCTGAACGCCATGCTGGATTGAATTCGAATGAGAAAATAAATGTCTAATTACTCTGTCGTATTATCTTTCTCTGAAGCGCTCGTGGCCTAGGCGAACTGAGTGATTGGAATCAATCACTTGGTTAAGCAACAACAGGCGTGGTCAGGTGCGGGTGACCGTCCCGGGACTACCGCAAGTGGCATTTTTTCCGAGCGCTTCCGTGCTTCGCAAGGCACGTTAAGCCGTTGGTGCCGGCTGTCATGTAATGGCAGTCGTTAAGCCATGTCAGAGGCCTTATGGGCGGCTTGATAACTTCTGACAGTAAGGCTGGCCACTGTCTTACATTCCTCCACCAACTCGGACTTGGCCCCCGTGGTGGAGTATGGCCTAAGCTTCCTGCGATGCAGGAAGAGACCCGTGCCCCAGCAGTGGGGACATACAAGGGTTGATAAAGATAACGATTATCTTCTCTTATTTTTATGCGACAAATGTCTAAGCCTTCGAATATTTTGCGTCTACGCTTTCAATTCGCATGGGCGAGAATCGGCCCTCAGGGAGCCAATTCTCATTTCATTAGCAAATAAGCCGTATCGTATACGACTCTAAGCCATCAAATATTGTGCGTCTACGCTTTCAATTCGCATGGTGGAGAATCGGCCCCCGGGTCCTAATTTAGGATTATCTGTGCTAACCAGACCAAGATATGGACAATGTGGACAGACACGCAAGCTGAGGTTGTTTGTGCTAATCAAACTACGGCGGCCCCCAATGGGAATTGAATCCACGTTGCCTTATTGGTCTAGAAGGACTAGCGCAAATACTACTGTCTTGGTATACGATGCTTAATTAAACAAAGGGGCAGCCTTGCCTCTCGTTCCCACTGTGTGAGCAGTAATTTTATTTTATTTCATTTATTTAGGACAACGTTACCTCCTGTATTGTGTTTTCGTGAGCCGTAAAGTATAATATGATACAACCAACATTTATTACAACAGTACTTACATGGAAAGAAAATATTATTTTAAACGTAACAAAACTGCAATACATAATAATCTCGTGTGACGATGTTAAATATAATATGTATATAATATAATAAGTATAAAAACCTATTTAGAGGCTAAAAATATCACCCATGCCGGGATTCGAACCCGCAACCTCTGGCTATCCGTGCCAGCGCTCTAATACAGAGAATAGTGTAAAGAGGGTCGAAATTTCACCGATGCTGGTGAAGCGCCCATTGGCTCAATTTGTAGAGCGCTGGCACGAATAGCCAGAGGTTGCGGGTTCGAATCCCGGCATGAGTGAAATTTTTAGCCTCTAAATAAGTTTTTAAATTTGTCCTTAGCACGGGTTAGCGCGTTAAAAATAAAAATAGTATAATATAATAAGTAGTTCGTAATGATTTGCGATGCTAGATAGGATAAGAAAGATAAGATAATAGTTTATTTGAACACAAAAGGATTTAATTTGTAACAGTATGATTATGCCTTGACTCCTGAATTAGGCGTATCTCAGAAGCCAGTGCTGTTCCATGATACGATATGATATGATACAATGCTATTCTGTGAAAAATGAAACATATAAAACAATCAAAAATATATCAAATGTTATGTATGTACTTTCTTGGGAAAGAAAGTTTGAAATAAACATTGATTGAAATTATTATCCATTTATAAATTAATAATACAGTTATCATGCAAAAAATATTAATAAACAGCGTGAGTGTGTAAATGCGTGTATGTGTGTGTGTTTGTGTATGAGAGATGCTCATATCTATCTATATATTAGGATAAATAATCGCAATTACGTTAATTCCCGACGTTTCGGCAGCGTTGCTGTGGCCGTGATCGTGGGTAGACTGAAGTGGCGAGTACAGTCAATTATTGTAGGTAGTCACGTTTAATTTTAATGTCATCGTCGTCAGGCTATACCAGTCTACTGCTAGACATAGCCCTCCCCTAAAGAACGCCACGTTGTGCTATCATATGGGGTAATGCCCATAATCCCCACGCTTGGCATGCGGTTTGGGGATCGCAGTTCGGTGGAACTGTACTGCAGGGGGCGCTGCTGCCCACCCACCTGTTTGGGTCCCTTAGTCGCCTTTTACGACACCCGCGGGAAGAATTGGGAATTTTAATGTAATCGCCACTAATAGATTGCATTTTTATTACATATACACGGTTATCAAAACACCCAGAAAATGTCAGCCTATATCCAATCCTACTTCCTACTATCCTACTTATATTATAAACGCGAAAGTTCATAAGTATGGATGGATGGATGTTTGTTACTCTTTCACGTAAAAACTACTGAATGGATTTTAATGAAACTTTACAATAATATAGCTAATACATCAGAATATGACATAGGCTACAATTTATAAAGATATTATGTGAATTGTCCAAAATATGACGATAAGTGTCAAGTAGGAAAAAAACTACCCGATAATCCTGCGCAGTCGGAGTTGCGGGCACCAGCTAGTATAACATAGATATACAGCTGAATTAAGACGACTTCAGAAACTCAAAGCCCTTCTGACAAGCGTCGGCAAACAAGAGTACCTAATCATAATTCGCTTAGCAACAATCTGTGGGATTGAATCCATCTATATTGCAATTCAGAGTTGAATTGCTGTGAGTATAAAATTTTTGGAGCGGTTTTCATTTCTTAAGGGGCTCCATAGAGTAAGACTAGATAATGATAAAAGACAAATCTATCTATTTGTATTTTATCTTTATCTGGTGTTACTTTTAAGATTAAGATACATTGTTACTTTATAAGTTTAAGCTGATGATTCTGCCGTGAAGTGCTCGGAAAAATGTCACTAGCGGTTGTCACCCATCCTACACCTGACCCCCACCTGTTGTTGCTTAACTCAAATGATTGATTCCAACCACTTGATTTCACCAGGTCAGGAGCGCAATAGATCTTATGAATAGCTAATAAACTGGTAATTTTAAAAACCTATTTAGAGGCTAAAAATTCTACCCATGCCGGGATTCGAACCCACGACTTCGGGCTATCCGTGCCAGTGCTCATTTGGAAAGAGCACTGGCACGGATAGCTAGAGGTCGCGGGTTTGAATCCCGGCATGCGTGGAATTTTTTGCCTCTAAATAGGTTTCTAAAATTGTCCTTAGTACGGGTTAGTGCATTAAAAAAATAATATAAACTTATAATTAACAAATAGTATGTCCCCACTGCTGGGGCACGGGTCTCTTCCTGCATCGCAAGAAGGTTAGGGTATACTCCACCACCAGCTAATAACCTAGATACGGATAGTAGATTACTAGGTATCAATTCTCTACATACTAAATTTTAAAGTCGATGAAATAAATATTAAAATAAAACGTAAATTATTGTAAATTAAACGTAATTATTCGTCCTCATTCGTTACTTCTAATTGGTCAATTACAGCATCTGAGTTCTCCTATAATTATGTAAGATCAATTATTAATGGTAATTTCTTTTTATTTATGAGGCTCCATTGCGTTCACTAAAATCTTATGGAGCTCCTTAAATATGATAAATATAAAGATAAAGATATTTGTTTGTTAAACATGAGTTTAAAAAGGTGGTACGTACAGTGTGAAATGAATTAATAAGACAATCAATTCATAACATCTCTGTCAATGCATAAAACAAACTCACTTAGAGTCTTTTTTTTTTTTGTTTGTATTGTATAATATTTAAACATTTGTATTATATCTAACATTACACTCTTACTTTAAACACAAACTATACAACTCTACAAATAAACTCGGAGTACCTACAAGTATTACAAAAAAACGATTATATAATGTAATGTATGTTGTGCACGTGCATAAACCCGTTTCACATTTCCACCCCTACTCCCCAAGGTTTGCTGTAAGAAATCTCTCACTGAAATAAGCTCGTATTAATAATACACGTAAGTATTCTTCTTCTTCAGGCTATATTATTTTATTCAATGTATTGTAATGAAATATTTTGATTTATTTGTACATCTACTTCCTTCTCCAATATATTGCTCCAGTCCATCCAAAGGTTGTCTGGAAGAGATCACTTTTAGTGATAAGGCCGCCGTCTGTACTCTTAGGTTAAGAAATACCCGTGTAATTTCCTTTTATTTGTACAATAAAGTGTTCTCTATCTATCGATATTAGTCCCCTGCTGGACACAGCCCTCCCCTAATGTAAGCCATAGCGCCCTGTCTTCAGCTTGCCGCATCCAGCATCTGCCGGCAGTTTTTCGCAGATCGTCATCCCACCTGGTCGGAGGGCGTCTTACAGTACGTTTGCCGAGTCGCGGTCTCCACTCAAGAACACGTTTACTCCAACGGTAGTCGGTTCTTCGCGAGATACGAGTATGGCCAGCCCACAGCCGCTTTAGCTCGCATTCAGTGTATTTACCTAAATTTTATTTCTTTTTTCTGTTTTTCGTGTGCAATTAAGTATACGTAAGATAAGTTATAAAAGAGAACCCACTTTCAGAGTTCTTTTACCTCAACTATGAGCATCTGAAATACCATCAGAATACAAATAAATAAAATTCCAACACAGGTAAATACATTTTATCGATCGATGAGTAAACACCTGAAGCGCGCAACGGGCGTCTGCCTTATCGCCCGATAAGATACGGATTGTCACTCAATTATTGTATTAAAATAATTAATATTTATTGGAGCCATCGAGTGGATCCAATATACAGACCTTATCAGACTCGAGTGTTCTTAAAATTGGGAAAATCACTGCCGATATACGCAGAACTCTGATATCGTACCAAAGTGTATCTAACACGCTGATAGTAAGCAGAAATACTCTATCACGTGTCAGTGCGTACCAGATAGGATTTTTCTGGCTGTAAATAACAATAAATAATAATGTACTGTTCCAATAACGTTGTTTTCTAATCTAAGCTACCTCTAAGCTTTGTTGTAACAATACTACCCACCAACTGTAAAACAACAACGTGTGCTACGAGAAAAATATAATTGTTAGCATGACAAGAGGCAATCCGCTATTTGACTCTCTTTGCAAGTAAGTCTTAAATGGTAAATATGTCTTCCATTAGACCGAAAAATATTGTAGTATATTTTTTGAGGACCTAAAAGCAACCAAAAAATGTATTTTAAAACTCTGCTTTGCTATACAGCCAAAAACGGGGTCAGCCATTTGGTCTATGGTTTGAAGACCTGAGGGCTTAGTGCGAGTTTTTTAACTACTCGATCGCGTTAACGTAAACTCATATTTCTATGGCATCGAGGAAGCGCCAACTAGCGACAAGTATGGAAATTGAAATTGCTGAGTGCGAGTTGTAATGGTTTACGTTGAGAAGTGAACACGTTTACCAGCCAAAACACGAATAAACGCGAGTGCGAGTTGTACTGTGACAGCGTTTTGCCAATTCGAACGGTTAACTTACTCATACTCACTACTCAATGCTCGATTAACGCGGTAGTAAAGTTATTCGATTGGATCTGTCAAACTTGCACTAAGCACTCTGAAGTCTTGTTAACAAAGTTTGACATTCAACAACTGTGAGTGATTTGTGAGCGTACGTAAATAACAACGATGAAACCATGATTCATCGAGTTTACATGCAAAATAAAGCAATTATCATTATTATATTGTTCGAGAATGCAAAAACGTGTCAATAAAGAACCGCGGGTAGTTGTGTATTCGTATACCCAATGAAATAAACACACGAAAAAATTAGCTCAAACTTGCCAAAAGAGGCCCCGATACTTTATCGACTTAAACTCGGGTGTATTTACGTGAAGATCACTGTGATGTAAGTCCAATAATAATCAATGTCCACTGGTTCTGGCTGACAGATGTTTGTTTACAACCGAAAGATGCTTTCAACATGGCGGATAGCGTTTTCACCGTTCCGAATTACATCTTCCTTCCTAAGGTGGGGTTTTCACATTTAGAAGTCTTATTTATAAAAATTAAGTTGGTAAAATTGAGTCTTTAGAGCAAAACGTTAATTATTACTAAAAGCTCTCTTAAGTAACACAAAGGAAGCAATTTTGATTTGGGTTAATACTTACATATTACTTGTTTTTAACTTAACTTATTTTATAATTTAAGATTGTATCGTGATAACATCTACCTGCCTTAACTCCTGCTCTAAATTACAACCATAGAGCCGGGGAGTGCTGAAAACCAGCGTTGGTAACTACTTCGTGGTAACCGACATGTTAGCTGAGCTCTCTCCTTTTACCAAAATGGTTAGACGCAGTCTAAACAAAACAATGTTGATTGTCTGTTGATACTATTTTTGTTAATTTTATGTGTTTTGGTAATAAAAGATTTCTATTCTATTCTATTCTATTCTATAATTAAAAGCGGTAAATATTTTTTTAATTTGCGAATTTTGCAGCCATCGTACATACTTACTTAGTAAAGTCAATATATTTCAGTTTCTTAAGTTAAATACTACAGGAAATAATGATTTATCGTGTCAAGTTCGCTAAGAGTCAAATAGCGGATTCGACTCCGCTATTTGACATCTATATGTAACATCTATATGTAACCACTATATGTAACATCTCATGTAGGTTCAAAGGCCATTTCCCCTGAGGCTGCTGCGGAGGCGGCTGCTAGACACAAATGTCTGAAGTATAGCTCATTCATGTGTAGTAACTTCTTTGTGCCTTTAGCCACAAATCAATAAGACCCTAGAGACGTCCTTCGGTTTTTTAATTAAGAAATTCACTAATTAAATATTTCAATATCAGTCTGACCTTTTTGCAGAAATAAGAAGATACTTAACTTTTTTTTCAACGTGAAATGTTATTTCTTGCACTATTTTAGCGCAACAAAACGAGAGACACAGCTAGAGGAGCACAAGGTGAAGATAAAAGTGGAATCAATCACTTGACTGAAGCAACAACAGGCGCGGTCAGGTGCAGGATGGATGACCGTCTCGTGACTACCGTTAGTGGCATTTTTCCGAGTGCTTCCGTGCTTCGCAAGGCACGTTAAACCGTTTGGTGCCGGCTGCTATGTAATGGCAGTCTTTAACCCATGTCGGAGGCCTTATGGGCGGCTTGATAACTTCTCAAACTTCATCTTCTTTTATTAAGAAATACTATTGATAACTTCTGACAGTAAGGCCTGCCTTACAGTCTGTCTTATAATCCTCAGGTCAATGGCCTAACCTTCCTTCGATGCAGAAAGAGACCCGTGCACCAGCAGTGGGGACTTACAAGGGTTGATATCGAACCGTGCCAGAGGTCTCGCGTTCGAGTCCCGGCATGGGTGGAATTTGTAACCTCTAAATAGGTTTTTAAGACTTAGTTATTATTTTTTTTTAAGATGGCTTTAAAATAAAAAGACAACAAAGTTAGACAAAATATAATTTAATTACAACATCTTAACAATAATAACAATGGCAATCATTAGTTACATAATTATAACTGTACAGGATACTGAATAAAATCGTTTGAAACAATCTTCAGTGATGTAAAATTATATTTAAAATATCTTTTTACATATTAGGTACTTACATTAATAAAATTCTTTACAGTTGTTAGAAAGTAAATCATACGTAAATTAAACAAATGTATTTTATAATAATTACAGTAGGTATATGCACAGAGGTGAATGTATTGAAAACTGATGTATTCGTCCAAACTTGCAACATAATCTATAATATAAAAATGAATCACACTATTTTTATTTTTAATGCACTAACCCGTGCTAAGGAACAAATTATAAAAACCCTATTTAGAGGCTAAAAATTTCACCCATGCCGGTATTCGAACCCGCAACCTCTGGCTATCCGTACCAGCGCTCTACCAATTGAGCCAATGGGCGACTCACGGCATCAGTGAAATTTCGAACCTCTTTACAATATTCTCTGTATTACGTACAGGCAGCGACATCTGACTTAAGCAAATTGCATTACTTACAGCCCCGACCACCTACTTTGCAGTTAGGTTTAACATCGGAACGATATCACTGTACCCACATGATTACACTATTTTTATTTTTAATGCACTAACCCGTGCTAAGGAACAAATTTAAAAACCTATTTAGAGGCTATTTATTTAGGGGTTCGAATCCCTGCATGGGTGAAATTTTTAGCCTCTAAATAGGTTTTTAAAAATGAATCTCTGAATGTGTTGGTAAGCGCAAATTTCGAGAGTAGCGGAACCGATTTCGCTAATTCCTTTTTGTAGAATATTCCTTAAAGTACGAGGATGGTAAAGCGCCTCGTAAAGTAATCTCAGTCCTGAGATGAATTTTCGTTACCATTACTGCAAAATACATCCCCCGTGAAGAACAGGAAATTTCACTTTCTAAAAGTACCTGACGTGTACAGCAAAGTTGCTTTGTCTATCGAACAATTTAACAGGCCTGCAGTGGCACTTATAGACTTCTTCTTCTTCTTCAGGCTATATTATGTAGTCCACTGCTGGACATAGCCCTCCCCTAATGAGCGCCATAGCGCCCTGTCTTCAGCTTGCCGCATCCAGCACGTATATAGACTATGTATTAAAAAAAATGTCAATGTGCCAGTTTGCGATGACTTGATTGATTGATTGAAGACGTTTATTCGAATAAAAATATAAAAAAAACAGACGTTGGTGTTTGCCAAACTGAATTACAGTTTGTTGGCATATGCTCTTGATTTCGGCTTGAACAGTCTACTGTCTTTCTTGAACAGTCAGTCTACTGCTTTAACAGTCTGTAATTTGACTTTTTGACTGCACATTAGACTTTTAGACTCTCTGTAAAGTTTTATTACGGGCGATTTTACAACAAAATGTACTGGTTGATCAGTGCACGTAGCATGACAACGCGCGTCTTTATTAGTCACAAATTTTAACGCAATATAAACAGCCGAGAACAGTGGTATATATTAGTGGTAGAGCGTTTTGACCAATAACGTGTTAGATATTTCTAAATGAAGAGAGGATTAATATTATTATTTAAATTTGTGCATTCTACTTCCAAAAGAAATCGACTCGTCGACTTAGACTGCGATTCGTAACTTGTGAAGCCGTTTCTGAGAAAACAAATACTGTGACACGTGATTTTAATACATATTAGATTTACTTAAATTATCTTTACAGCGCATTCACTCATTATTTACAAAGCAATTTCCAGACATTTATGATGATTTGAGACCATCTTTTGTTCAATAGCTGAATTTTCCTCGTGGACTTAGTTATTTTTTCGTCTGTGGTAAAAAAATATTGACCCTATTTTGTCTTTGAATAAAAAAATGCGACAAGAAAACGCGCGTTGGTATGCTACAAGCACTGTCCACTGCGCACGGGAGAACGGATACAAAGTATGTATAATATACTTATAACTTATTCTAGATCATAAAATATAGAACATTGCCCAAGGCGGTAAAATTAAATGGCTCATTTACAACTGTAATTTATTTAGCATAAGGTATAATAAACACCATATTCTAATAACAATTTACGTACACTTTTTATCACAAACAACAACTCTATATTAAATTTAATTTACAACGTTTTTAAACCCTTCAATATGGCTACTTAACTTAACTTCGATCCTTTACATAGATACATTTTAACGCTACTATTTATAAAACATTATTTCTTACATCACTCTTCAAATGCAGTATAGATTTGTCTTCCATTTACGACAGACTTATTTAAACAGCATTTGAGGTGTGTTTTAGAAGAATCATCATCATCATCAACCCATTATGTCCCCACCGAGGGACACGGGTCCTCGAGGAAGGTATAGGCTGTACTCTAGCACGGGGGCCAAGTCCGGATTGGTGGAGGCTTGCAAGACTAGTGTCTGGTCTTACTGTCAGAAGTTCTCAAGCTGGTCTAAGGACTCTGACTTGGCTTAACGACTGCCATCTATCGTCGGCAGCCGGCAGCAACTGCTTAACGTGCTTTGCGAAGCACGGAACCGCTCGGAAAATGCCACTAGCGTTAGTCATAGACCGTCACTCATCCATGCACTAAACGCACCCTATATTGCTTAACCTTAGTGATTGTTTAAGATCAATCTGATCAGAGATTCTAGAGTCTTAGAATAATAGTGTTTTATAAACATCACCGTTACAATCTCAACTTAATTCCGAATACACTTAAGTTTAAGTTTGGTATTACAAACATAACATTTACATACAGGCACATAAATTGCTTCCGGCCCCACACTAGGATAACCTGTGTCGTGGGAACCAGAAACAACGACATCACAAACATGTAAACATCCAAGACCTGGGGTTTTTTTGTTCCCAGCCGGCATCCGAACCCGGGACCTCTTGTATGGCAGGTAGATGCGCTACCGCTCCGCCACCGAGGTCGTCACTTAATTGATTTTTTTAGGTCCAAAACACGGCTATAGTGTTCTAAGCTTATAAACCTTTATATCAAAGGAGACGGGGATTTCTGGGCCCGATTGTAAATAGTTGAGATATGGTTTAAAAAAAGCTTTATATTTTTCTATTTTAAAATATAAAAATGAGCTCAATTCACAATCTGGAAGACGAGAAATCTTAAAAATAAGTTTATATCCCTAATAAAATAGGATGCCGATTACTTTAATCGATTAGTCTGATTGTATTAACCGTAGAGGGAGACCCATGTTTGTCAACTGTATTTTTAATCTGTGTCTGTGTTAACACCCAACAGTGACAGGCGTGACAGCTCCCTGACTCAATCTATGATCACTCGTCTTCTCGTATCGTTTAGTGCGTTTTGAGTGTGTTTCCTGTTGTTTTTGTTATTATAATTCTCCAACCAGTGCTTTCATTCTACAGACTTACGATCTTTCTTAACTTGTACGGACACGGATAAGTTTAGTACAAGTTTCATTGTCAGCTTGTTGCATAGCCTCACTTTTACTAAATCTCTTATAACTCTGCTCTCAGATTGCCAAAATCCGCAGAATTTTCCGAGATAGTTTGCTAATATATAAGCTCTAAATTAACATCTTTTTCACCTTTTTACACCCAGGCCCAAGAATGTATGAAAGTGTATCCGTCTCCTTTGTGTCAAAAACTTAAAGTGTATTTTGAGTGGTTTATAATAACCATGACAAGACAACCAAAAATATCGAAAAAAGTATCAGCTATTAAAATTTCATACATTCGCCAAGTAAAATATCTATATTTTGTTACAGTTTTTACGAGTCTAAACGCCATTATTTGCTATTTATGCCTATTCTTGGCGGGATTACTGATCTATTCACATAGTTATATATCAAACGGGTCTAATCGCGATTTTTTTAGGTAAAACTGAATAACCTTAATTAAAAACGTTTCGGCAACGTTGTAGCTGCCATGCAGTGTTATTATTGATACGGCAATTGCCGTAATATACGGTAATTCGTGGATGTTTTTTCAAATGTACGGTATACGGCAGGATTTCGACTACCTTATCATATAATACGGCAATTCAAGTCCAACGTGCTCGTAAGTTTAAAACAAAAAATACTTCAACCGAAACGCAAAAAAATTAAATGAAATTAATTACGTTTCGTTTCATTAAAATTTTTTACGTTTAATTTTGTACGTGTCCGATTCCCAGGATTTCCCAAAGAAAATTTTGCTGCTGACATAAATTGAACTAAATAATAAATAAATAATAATAATAAATAATAAATATTCATGGACATATTACACAGATCTCGTTAGCCCTATACTAAGTTCAACTAAATGACTTGTATTATAGTTGCTAACTCGACGATAGATTTAATACAATAAATACATAGATAACATCCAAGACCCGAGACAAACTAGAAAAGTTCGTTTCCTAGTTTGACCCGGCCGGGGATCGAACCCGAGACCTTCGGTTTTACAGTCAGCGTGCCAAATCGCTGTGCCACCGAGGCCGTCTCATGTCTCATGCTGTCTCTTTTAATATCCTACTCTTAGCTAAACAAGCTATTCGAAATGTAGGCAATCCAGGCATCAGGTTGCACAAAATGTCAAATGTCAGGAGATATGCTTATTAAAATGAAAAGCAAAGAAAAATATTCATTGCACAAGCATTGTATTGAAAGCATATACGATGAAGAAACTATATAAAGGTGAAAATGTACTTAATATTTTTGTGTTTCAATCACTAATTATTTTATTAAAATATAATACGGCAGATCTGCGATTTTATTTCATAAATACGGCAATTTGAGGTTTTAGATACGGCAACCCAGATTTTGACGATAATAACACTGCTGCCATGGCCACGGGTAGACTGGGAGGTGAGTCTTTAAAACGCATAGTTGCTCAATAGAGTCATATTAGTCCCGTAATAGTCGTTTCATTCACACTATCGGTGGTCTGGTAACCAATTGCATTGTACCCGTGCTACTTAACTGGGCGGCTCGCGCGATTCGATCTTCGATCTGAGATGCCTATTTTATTTGCGCGGGTTATGCCCCTGGAATGACATTGTACTGTTTTTGCTTTGCAGACTACCATATTGAGGCAAATAACAACCATTGTCGTGCTTATATTGTTCTATTGATAAACTATGTAAGTATTAGACTGTAGGGTCTGAAGTGGCGAGTATAGTCAATTATCAATTGACTCAAGTCTCTTCACGACTAGACCCGTTTAATTTATAACTTTGAGAATCTGTAACGATCGCGAGTCAAAAAAACACTTATTAAACCAAAACGTTATTTAGGAGTGACATACATACTTACATACATACATACATACGTACGTACGGACGTACGTACGTACGTACGTGCATACATACATACATACATACATACATACATACATACATACATACATACATACATACATACATACATACATACATACATACATACATACATACATACATACATACATACATACATACATACATACATACATACATACATACATACATACATACATACATACATACATACATACATACATACATACATACATACATACATACATACATACATACATACATACATACATACATACATACATACATACATACATACATACATACATACATACATACATACATACATACATACATACATACATACATACATACATACATACATACATACATACATACATACATACATACATACATACATACATACATACATACATACACACATACATACATAACTCACGCCTGTATTCCAGAGGTGTAGGCAGAGACCAGGGACTGCCACTTGCCACGATCCTGACAGATCACCTTCGCTTCGTCAACGTTCATAAGTCGTTGCAATTTGCAACGCAATTGCAACGACTTATGATCGCACACCGGTTCCAGGTACTTTTTAGTACTTTTAGTTTTTATCTTATTTCGGAGTTAGTTTTTTAATAACCGTTGTTTGTATTGACTACTGAAATAATTATCCCTTCAAATTTCATCGGACTATCCCATATCACCCATTAGTTTAAATGGGCAAGAACAAACAAGTTCACGCAATTTTTCCGTAAAAGGAAACCCATCCAGTACGGCATGTTTACTTCCTGACAACGTTGCTCGCGTCAAACCTCATTACATTAGTGACTGATCTGTCTATAGGTATGTTTTAATTGGCTGCTAAAGCAATGAGTGTGTTTATGTTTTACTTACGATAAATCGAATGTTACTTTCCGCCTAATGAAGTTAAAAGCTTAAAGCGCCTAAAAGTTAAAAGCGCCTAAGGGCCAGTTTCTGAATTGAGAATTAAATGTGAATTTCGCTTAGTAAATACTTAGCTGAGTGCTTAGTGCGAGTTTTTTAACTACTCGATCGCGTTAACGTAAACTCATATTTCTATGGCATCGAGGAAGCGCCACCTAGCGACAAGTATGGAAATTAAAATTGCTGAGTGCGAGTTGTAATGGTTTACGTTGAGAAGTGAACACGTTTGCTAGCCAAAACACGAATAAACGCGAGTGCGAGTTGTACTGTGACAGCGTTTTGCCAGTTCGAACGGTTAACTTACTCATACTCACTACTCAATGCTCGATTAACGCGGTAGTAAAGTTATTCGATTGGATCTGTCAAACTCGCACTAAGCACTCTGTAGTGCTGTCTCTTTGAATTTCTCAGAAAAGCGCGTGACATAACGTTACTTAAGTATTTACTTAGTTAAATTCTCAATTCAGAAATTGGCCGTTATTCATCTAGTGCAGGGGTGCAATCACACTCCATTGTATGGAGTCGCCAGATTAAGCCTACTCCAAACTGTTAGATACAAACATATTTTGACCCTTTGGGGTCGTCTGAGTGCTTGACCCGTAAGAGTGGAAAGTTACGTAATGCAAAGGCAGGTAGCGCAACAACGCGATTCGTGCGTTTAACGTTACAAGTCGCGACGGTACGTGAATTGTCAAATTATAAAAAACCTATATTAAGAACCTATTTATTGTAAGTAATACAGAGAATATTGTAAAGAGGTTCAAAGTTTCACTGATGCCGGTCAGTCGCCCATTAGCTCAGGTTTTAAAAAATACCTATTTAGAGGCTGAAAATTCCGCGCATGCCCACTCGAACCCGCGATCTCTGGCTAACCGTACCACGCTCTCCAAACCGAGCTCTAAATAGGTATTTTTAAAAACCTATTTAGAGGCTAAAAATTCCATCCATGCCGGGATTCGAACCCGCGACCTCTGGCTATCCGTGCCAGCGCTCTTTCCAACTAAGCTAATGGGCGACTCACCGGCATCAGTGAAACCTCTTTACAATATTCTCTTTATTACGTACAGGCAGCGACGAGTGATGCCGGTCAGTCGCCCATTAGCTCAGTTGGAAAAAGCGCTGGCACGGATAGCCAGAGGTCGCGGGTTCGGATCCCGGCATGTGTGGAATTTTTAGCCTCTAAATAGGTTTTTAAGCCTGATATTTTAGCGCCACAAAACGAGTGAATTGCGTCATCGTACTAGCCGTACACCACTGAATCACGCGTTGTGTGAAGATAAAATGTTACGATTAGTTTTAGAATTATAAAGCTACTTTTGACGTCAAAATGCGTCGGTCGTCGTTCCACCTATGCTGGCCGTGTTTATAGCTTTTTGTAGACGAGATTGTTTTTTTTCTTTCTGTGATAAGTTTTAGTTTCTGAGAGACTGAGACGGTCTTTAAAAAAGTCTCTAAAGCCTTCCTTAGAGACAATTTATTTAATCTGAGGAGATTTCGAGAAGATAGACAGAGTTTTTCGTGTGTCCTAAGAGCATTCTTATAAATAAGGCCTGTGTTGAATTTTTACCTCAAATATTTTTACAAATTTCAGCTCATTTTTGTTGCGAAAATTAAATGCGTTCAAACTAGAAACAACATAACTGTATGTCGCAGTCGCTTTGTGAAATTCCGCCCTCCGAGCGAGCGTTTGTAAACTTTTCTACGCCAGTCCTAAATAAACTAATTGAACTAATTGCCTACAACGTTATATACATTTCACGAGTTTCAATTAACCTTTGAAACTAACACCTTTGATTTTCACTACGTAGCATTTTTTTATTGACTTGAATTGACCTAAAAATACCGTTTGGTACCTCCAATTCGGTAAAGTGCGTGTGATTCCGATGCACTTAAAAAATTGTACAAGTGTGAACACTACTTTGAATAGTGACTAAATATTACCATTGAATTTGAAGTAAAATTCAATGATATTACTATTCAGTCATTATGGGACCAAATACTTTAAACATCATCACGCTATGGGGAAAACTGTAAAATAAAAAAGCAATTCCGCACGTAAAGTTAGAACGGAATAATTTTAAAAAACTTATTTAGAGGCGGAAAATTTCACCCATGCCGGGACTCGGACCCGCGGCCTCCGGCTAACCGTGCCAGTGCTCTCCCAACTGAGCCAATGGGCGACTTACCGGTAAGTTGCCCATTGGCTCAGTTGGGAGAGCACTGGCACGGGTTAGTGCATTAAAAAAAAGAATAGAACGGAATAGCTGATAGTTTTTTCGTTATATCAAAGCTTTGGCAAAAGTTCTTCATATGATCCAGAAGAACCTGCTATTTTCAAATAAAACTATATTCAACACTATTAATTAAAGTAGCAGCATGCTTATTTTGTGTAAAAAAACATGTAAATTCAATTCATTGTTTCATGATAGCTCTCCGTCAATGTCAAAAAGTTATTTAATGATATTATAATAGGTTTCTCCACTCCCAAACAGTTGATAAACCATGCAAACACGTATTAAGCTGGAATGGAAATAACATTCACCCTGATATATTCTCTTAAACTTGACATAGTCCCATCTGCAATCAGCAGAATCCAGGGTTCGTATGTTCTATGACGCACCTCTTGCAGTACTTCTTGACTGCTCTATACCCTCTTAGCGTTACTGGTGTATCCTGTATATTAAGCTGGGTGAGACCTCGGCAGTAGTAGGCGACTGCCTCTAGTCCTTCGTCGCTCACCAGCTCGCAACCGCGCAGAGCTAACTTCTTGAGGTTCGGACAGCATCGGGCGAGAATCTGCAAGAAAGTGGTGTGTTTATAGTGGCAAAGGTTTTGTGGGAAGTATAGAGTTGTAGATCAAGAACATGGTGCATATTTCATAATTAAGGTTTGACTGGTGTTTTGGAGGCGAAACGTTTTTGGCACGTAATTTATTTTAAAAACCTATTTAGAGGCTAAAGGTTAGGCCATACTCCATAACGAGGGCCAAGTCCGGGTTGGTAGAGGATTGTCAAACAGTGGCGGGCCTTACTGTCAGAAGTTATCAAGCCGCCCATAAGGTCTCTGTCATGGCTTAACGATTAATTTATTTTAATTCTTTATTGCACTAATTACATGAGCAAAGGTACAAGGGCGTACTTAATGCAAGAAGAGAATGCTTCTTGCATTCCAGCAAAGCTTTGGTGTTGAAGAAACCGGCAAAGGGTAGTGCAGGAAAAGAAGGAGAAATACAATAATAAACTTCATAAACATAGGGAGAATATAGTCTGCTAGCTTTTAGAATATACCTCGGCTACTATCGGATAGAATCGGATATATTCTGGTAATAGAAATATCGGAACTAATATGACACTTAATTTCGAAATCAGAACTCGATCATCAGTACGAAAACCGGCGGAAATTGGCGAAAACTGAAGCCTACTCTAGAGCCCGAGGTATATTCTTATTTTCTAATAGCTAACAGACTATACATTAACTTAGACCTACAGGGGCAAGGAGGGTGCGGTATCGAATAATAAAAATTATGTTAAACCTACACAAACGAAAATACGTAGATAAAGAAATAAATAAATAATTTCTTCTTCTTCTTCATGTGCCGTCTCCTATCGGAGGTTGGCAACCAATTCGGTTATCTCGCTTTTCAAGGTTACCGATACACACAAGGAACTGGTACTTTGTGATTTCTACGTACGTAATTTCTAACTTTAAACAATTTAAGAAACCAACTTGACTTCTATTTTTTGAACTAAAACAGTGTGAGACAAGCAACCGACGACGCGAGCTCCGTCTCTGCTCACCATGATTAAGCTCTGCGAATCGGAGCGAAACCTGGTCGGACTTTTCCGATATAACAACACCCGTAAGTAAATCCGGACTAAAAGTCTACAATTGACTTCTATTTTTTTATTTTATTTATCAAATTCAATCAAAAAGCTGATTTTTATAAGCAACTGGACCTAAGCTTCTCCCAAAACAGGCTACTTGTTTTTGTCCTGGGGCGTCCTCATCCAGCCGCTACTGGTAATCTGCCTCAGATAAGCTGGTATGGCTCACGCTGCATTTGCCAGTACGTGGTCCGTTCTCGACAACCTTTGTACTCCGTCGGCTACCGGCTATTTGGCAAATGAATAGTGCCACTTTTATTCGCCTCAAAGGTCTCCTCGCCTTACATACCTGAACCAGTCTCGTCTCGCCGGCATTCGCACTTCATGCATAAGAACTAAGTAGCTATACAAAGTGGTTTTTCGAAGGCCTGCACTGAAGGAGTACCACCACCAATAACCAAATTTTTTTCCGTCGTGTGGTTGCGCATCACATCTTTACGTGGATGTTTAGTGTCATCCGGTTCAAGCGAAAAACAGTTGGATCTCTCCTGTAACCCAGCCTCAGAGAAGTCAGTGGCTCCCAGGTCCAATGCTCTCAGTCTGGAGCAACTCCTGTCCATAGTCTCTACTCCACATTCTCCTAGTAGGTCATACCTCCATATTCATAGCTTGTTTTCATCCGGTTTAAGCAAAAAACGGTTGCTTCTCACCAGTAACCCCGCCTCAGAGACTTCCGTGGCTCTCAGATCTAATGCTCTCAATCTGGATCAACCCCCGGCTACGGTCTATACTCCGTCGTCTCTTGTACGCCATACCTTCACATAGAAGCTAGTTAGCTAGGTTTCATCCAGTTCAAGCCAAAAACTATAGCCTGTAATCCAGCCTCCAAGACTTCAGTAGCTCCCAAGTCCATAGCTATCAGTCTGTACTTCACTTTCTCCTAGTAGGGCATACCTCTACATAGAACCTTACTTTCATCCGGCTTAACCGAAAAGCTCTCAGGCTACCAGGTCCTGTGCTCGTACTCGTAGTCTCGAAGAGCAACTCTTGACCGTGTTCCACCTTCTCTTAGTAGGCCATACCTTCACATAGAATCTTGATTTCTTTGGGTTCAAGCGAAAAACAGCTGGAACTCACCTGAAACCTAGCCTCAGAGATGTCAGTGGCTCCCAGGTCCAGTACTCTCAGTCTGGATCAACCTCTGGCTACGCTCTAAACTTCGTCGTCTCTTGTATGCCATACCTTCACATAGAAGCTAGGTTTCGTCCAGTTCAAGCGAAAAACAATAGCCTGTAATCTTGCCTCAAAGATATCTGTGGCTCCCAAGTCCATAGCTATCAGTCTATACTTCACCTTCTTCTAGGAAGGCATACCTCCACATAGAAGCTTGGTTTCATCCGGTTCAAGCGAAAAACAGCTCAACCTCACCTGTAAGCCAGCCTCAGTGACGTCAGTGACTCCCAGATCCAGTAGTCTCAGTCTGGAGAACTCTTGGCCATGTTCTCTACTCTAGCTTCTAGAAGGCGATACTTATATAATTATAGAAGCTTATTTTCGTCCGGTTGAAGCGAAAAACAGCTGGACGTCACCTGTACGACAGCCTCATAGACGTCAGTAGCTCCCAAGTTTAATGCTCTCAGTCTGGAGAACTACTTGCTATGTTTTCTACTCCACCTTCTCCTAGTAGGCCATACCCTACAAAGAAGCTTGTTTTCATCAAGTTCAAGCGAAAAACAGCTGGAACTCACCTGTAACCCAGCCTCAGAGACGTCAGTGGCTCCCAGGTCCAGTGCTCTCAGTCTGGAGCAACCCCTGGCCACGGCCTCCACCCCGTCGTCTCCCAGCGCGCCGCACCCTCGCGCGTTCAGGTAGCGTATCTTGTAGCAGCGACGCGCCAGCGTGCGAATCCCTGAGTCGGACACCTGGTAAAAAAAAATAAAGTTGTAATAGCCGTTGTGCCATTTGTGAAGTGAGCAAAACTAGTACCACACGCTAACGGTGAAGAGAAACATCAATATCAACCCATGTACCCCACCCCACTGCTGGGGCACGGGTCTCTTCCTGCATCGGAGGAAGGTTAGGCCATACTCCACCACGGGGGCCAAGTCCAGGTTGGTGGAAGATTGTAAGATAGTGGCGGGCCTTACTGTCAGAAGTTATCAAGCCGCCCCTAAGGCCTCTGACATGGCTTAACGACTGCCATTACATGACAGCCGGCACCAACGGCTTAACGTGCCTTGCGAAGCACGCAAGCGCTCCGAAAAAATGCCACTAGCGGTAGTCACGGCACGGTCACCCATCCTGCACCTGACCGCGCCTGTTGTTGCTTCACTCAAGTGATTGATTCCAATCACTCGGTTCGGCTAGGCCACGAGCGAAGAAAAACATCGTGAGGGAGGAAACCTGAGAGTCTGAGGTGTTCTACTACCTACCTCAGCGCTTGAAATTGCCGATTCGCGGTGGGGACGCGTGGTGATAAACTCAATTCAACTCAATTGAATTCAACATAAATAATTTACATTCTGTTTGCTGAATGTCGAGTACAATATGTAAGCCGCTGTTGCTGTATTGTAGTGGAGAAAAGGCAGCGGGAAAAAAACTCTACTCTGACCATCTTTTGTCCTATTTAAAAACCTATTTAGAGGCTAAAAATTCCACCCATGCCGGGATTCGAACCCGAGGCACGGATAGCCAGTGGTCGCGGGTTTGAATCCCGGCATGGGTGGAATTTTTAGCCTCTAAGTAGGTTTTTTAAAATTGTATATGTGAAGTTATAGTAGTACCATTCGCTAACTGTAAAGGAAAACATTGTGAGGAAACTTGAATGTGTGATGTGTTCAAATACGCGCTTGAAATTGCCAATCCGGATCTATGCAGATTCTCAGGTTTTCTTTTGATATTAGCCTTCACAGTTAGCGAGTAGTATGGAGCTACTACAATTTCACACATTTATTGTACGTGGCTGCGATAGCAAAGTCCTTAGCACGGGTTAGTGCATTAAAAAAAGAATATAAGTCATCTTAAACCAAATACATAAATTTCCACTTATACGTATGACAAGATTTCATGATTTGCAATAACTTTAAAATTATTTAAAATAAAGCCCATACTCTCTTTCTGAGACGTTTATAGACTGCAAAAAAATTGATGCTAACATTGTTAATTTTACTTTAATCGCAAGAGGTAGCAAAGAAGCGCTCCGTACGAAACCCAATACAAAAGTATGCGATTCATCGCAAAGGCTTAAACCGGTGCACTACCATAAAAAACAGCCAGATCGCTTTCGTGAGCAAATATTGTTCCCTTAGCCTGCTAGACCCTTTATAGAATGATATGATAATTCAATGTTTTTATAATACAGAGACAGAGTCTACGAGTTTTCAAAAGGATTCGTGTACTTCCTTTTCCGTAATGCCGCAATTCATGTAATTGACTGAGATGCTGTGTGGTGTGGGCCTAGAGAATAGCACCAACCCAATTCTTTCCGCGGGTGTCGTAAAAGGCGACTAAGGGACACAAACCGGGGGGCGGGCAGCAGCGCCCCCTGCAGTACAATTCCACCGAACTGCGATCCCAAACCCGCATGCCCAGCGAGGCGATTATGGGCATTACCCCCTATGATAGCACAACGTGGCGCTCTTTAGGAGAGGGCTATGTCCAGCACTGGACTAGTATAGCCTGACGACGACGACGACAACTGAGATTATTCAAAACAATTAAAATTAAATACTGAAACATAAATATCACGAATAATAAAATAACATCTAAAAGGTAACTAATTTAGAAGCTACTCATTTTTAACTTTGTTTAAGTAACATCCTTTATGAGTCGACTCCGAGTGTAGGTATGAGAAGCCTTTGCATCCGTATTTATGATAAGTCGACAAGATAACTTTTTAATTAAAAACAAACATAGGAAGAGAGAGGAAGCAGCTTAAAGTAGATACGTATAGAAGTTTCGTTCCGAAATGCACTTTTGCAGGTCGCAAAACTAAGTACCGTCTATATTCTTTTTTAATGCACTAACGCGTGCTCAGGACATTTTAAAAACCTATTTAGAGGCTAAAAATTGCACACATGCCGGGACTCGAACCATAACTTTACATTTTTCCGAGCGGTTCCGTGCTTTGCAAGGCACGTTAAGCCGTTGGTGCCGGCTGTCATATGGTGGCGGTCGTTAAACCATGACAGAGGCCTTATGGGCGGCTTGATAACTTCTGACAGTGAGGCCCGCCACTGTCTCACAATCCTCCACCAACCCGGACTTGGCCCCCGTGGTGGAGTATGGCCTAACCTTCCTGCGATGCATGAAGAGACCCATGCCCCAGTAGTGGGGACATATAAGGGTTGATAACGATAACGAACCTATATAGATGAATTATCTTCTTTTTATTGCACTAACCCGTGCGAAGGACAATTTCAAAAATCTATTTAGAACCTAAAAATTCCAATTATGCCGGGACCTATGCTCTGGCACGGTTATTCCGAGGTCGCGGGTTCGAGTCCCGGAATGGGTGGTATTTTTAGCCTCTAAATAGGTTTTTGAAATTGTATAGGTGATGTTATAGTAACAGCACCATTCGCTACCTGTAAAGGAAAACATTGTGAGGAAACTTGAATGCCTAAGGTGCTCAAATAACTCAGCGCTTGAAATTGCCAATCCGGCATTATGCAGAGTCTCAGGTTTTCTTCTGATATTTGCCTTCACAGTTAGCGAGTAGTATGGAGCTACTACAATTTCCACATTTAATGTACTTCCGTGACTGCGAAAGCAAAGTCGCAAAATTGGTGCATGCCGGGATTCGAACCTACTATCGCCCGAATAGTACTCCGGCGTTCAACTGCTGCGCTGCCATCATACTTTGCAACTGATATTTTTTTTTACTATAGTAGCCTAAAGAATTAAAGTTTTTCACGATTTTTTCTATAGATACATAAATTTTGTGTACTAGACTTTGAATCTCGAACTTAAGTCCACTAATTCTAAGCAACCATATACCTATGTATTTTGACTACTGTAATAGTTTGTGGACATAAAAACTTAGCGCTAATTACCTACTGGGTGGCATTCGCTTTTAAAACTACTTAACTCTGTAACTAGAGTGCTGTTTAGCCCCTTGGACACATAGCTACTCTATTGCAAGCCGTGTTTTCACGGTCTCAGTACGCTTGGACGCGTGTATCAACTGCCTTTTAAGCCGCGTTTTCTCGGTATTATTACGCTCGAATATGTTAAGTCTTAGGCAATGAAGCGCAATAGACTTTATCGTGATAGCATACGAAAAACATAAGAAATAGTATCAACTAGAATGTCTATACTTTTACGTCTTTATAAAATCAGTGATACCGCAAGATAAACATAGAAGTCATAGTAACAGAAGTCAAAAGAAGTTATGCCTTCATTTTCATCATTCATTATCGACCCTTGTATGTCACCACTGCTGGGGCACGGGTCTCTTCCTGCATCGCAGGAAGGTTAGGCCATACTCCACCACGGGGGCCAATTCCGGGTTGAAAAGAAGTTATGCCTAATAACTTATAATATGCCAGACCTCCAACAGACCACACGTATCTGCTCTCTTTTAGGTTGCGTTTGCTCGATACTATTACTATTTTATCACGTTGACAAGCAAATGGGCTACGCCTGCCAGTATTTTCTTTTTCTTTATCCAAGTAGTTTATACCTCATTCTCACTACTTTTTGAATACCCCTCGTTTATTTCCTCTTAGTGTAGCCTGCCAGTATTTTCTTATTTTCTTTTTCTTGATCCAAGGAGTTTATACCTTATTCTCACTACTTTTTGAATACGCCTCGCATATTTCCTCTTAGTGTAAAGAACGAATGCGCTTACCTGAGTACATTTGGCTACAGACAAATATCGCAGCGCGGGCCCCAGCTTCGCCAGCTCATAGAGTCCAAAGTCGGTTACACCGGCGCAGTCGGACACACTTAGCTCCTTCAGCGCACAGTAAGAGGGGATCCATCTCACTCCTGCGTCTGGAAAGAATGCGCAAAAAAATTCCATATCATTTCGTTCCAGTTCATTGGTCTCTTGTACAAACAAAATATCAAGTTGCTTTGCATACGAAAAGTCTGTATACGCATAATTTGTTTACACTGTACGCTTTGTGCGTATGTCGGAAAAAAAGTTACAGAAACAGCAGATGCAAAAGATAACCCAGACAGCCTGACTGAGGTCATGTGAATCGAATCCTGGGCCTCCGACATGGTAATCAGACGTTATACCGCTAGACTATCGGGTGAAATTAGACTCCTTTAGTACAAACACAAATTCATTTATTTGTGGAACATGCTTTAATAAATTTGTTATACATAATAAAGATTCAGCAGATTTGGCCGTTAAGGCATACAAATGATCCATTTTAAAATCACACTACACTAATTTTATAAAGGCGAAAGTTTGTGATTGCGTATGTTTGTTATGGCGTTAGCTGACACCCCGGATTAACACATGAGCTACGTTTTACTGCAAGAAAATCTATGCCCATGGGAAAATCGACAAAACCTGCGAGGTACAGCAAGTAATTGACATTTACAATTTTATTTACAGAATTGTGATTTTTATGAGTTAATACTCAATAATTTATTGCATTCCACAAGTATGATATACAGATGGCATAACTAAAAATATGGATCTTTGTGGATCCTGTAGGACACGCAATATTATAAATTATAGAAGGCCTTTATAAATTAGGCCTGTGATTACTTAAATACATAACTCATTATGATAATTATACTATTTTTAGTTTTAATGCACTAACCCGTGCTAAGGAACAAATTTAAAAACCTATTTAGAGGCTAAAAATTTCACCCATTCCGGGATTCGAACCCGCAACCTCTGTATGTATGTATGTATGTATGTATGTATGTATGTATGTATGTATGTATGTATGTATGTATGTATGTATGTATGTATGTATGTATGTATGTATGTATGTATGTATGTATGTATGTATGTATGTATGTATGTATATATGTATGTATGTATGTATGTATGTATGTTGGCAATTAAATAAAATGTCACAGTAAAATAAAGTATAAAGCTCCTTTACGGGTAGTTTAAAGGTCCTTTCGTTGACCTAAATAACAAGTCAAAATGTCGGCGCGAGGCAGTTACTACTTAAATTGAGGTCAACTACGGCACAATATTATTCCCTAAACCCTTGAACCCTTGATCTTTGGAGAAGATAAGAGTATATTAGAGACCGTTAGGCCATTCCATTCACATTCCTGGATTCTGTAGGCAATATTCATATTGAGAAGAATTCATTTAGGTGCTGCGTAATTATGTTTTGGCTATATACTCGTACAAGAATAATGTATTTTAATGTGTTTATAAAAGGTGCAACAAAATGTTCACATGCATCCGAAAATCGGGGGTTTACAGGTCAATACAAAAAAAATTATAAAGGGCAAGTTAAAAACTACCCGTACAATGGAACAACTAACTGGGCAAGGTGCGGATTTTTTACCGCTGCCGCATGTTGTATCTGGCGTAATGTATGAAAATATTTATTGTATAAACACAATTTTTTCTAATAGAATATACAAGGTTCGGACCACCTTTGAGGTGTACAATACCTGTACCAGAAGATCCCGCTCTTCCATAACTCTACATTTAATTTTTGAAAACTATAGTTCGATATTACATTTATTGTGTCCTAGGTGAAGCGCTCGTGGGCTAGGCGAACCGAGTAATTGGAATCTATTACTTGAGTTAAGCAACAAAAGGCGCGGTCAGGTGCGGGATGAGTGACCTACCCGTGAGTACCGCTAGTGGCATTTTTCCGAGCGCTTGCGTGCTTCGCAAGGCTCGTTAAGCCCTTGGTGTCGGATGTCATGTAAAGGCAGTCGTACGCCATGTCAGAGACCTTACGGGTGGCTTGACAGTAAAGCCCGCCACTGTCTTACAATCCTCCACCAACCCGGACTTGGCCCCCGTGGTGGAGAATAGCCTAACCTTCCTGCGATACAGGAAAAGACCTATGCCCCAGCAGTGGGGACACACAAGGGTTGATAACAATTTACATTTATTACGTACTCGTATATGCGTGTGTCTGTGTTCGTGTGTGTGTGTGTTATCTGAATTTGGTTTTGAAGCTGTTGTTTCTGTAGGTACCTTAGGTTAGAACTAGGTATAAATAGACGCTTAAAGTATCATAATTATAGTAGAGTACAGTACAGCTGTGCCGTGCAGTATGGTATATAGCCGTGTGTATCGCGCATTTTGTCCCGTGGAATCTTGCTTACCTGTGGCTACAATACACCTTCTCAAGACTGCAGGGAGGGCAGGTGTGGAGGAGTGCGCAGAGGCCGGCGTCGGCAGTCGGTCAGGTCTATGTACGTACGTACAGTACGGTACAATGAATTGCAGTACAGTACAGTGCAATGCAGCGCAGTGCTTTTGAATTTATTGCACTCTTTCTCACCTGTGACTAGAATACACCTCCTCAAGTAGAGGTACTGCAGGGAGGGACAGGTGTGGAGCAGGGCGCAGAGCCGGCGTCGTGGAGCGCCGCAGTCGGTCAGATCTATGTACTCTAGTACAGTACAGTACAATGCATTGCAGTAGAGTACAGTGCAGTGCTTTTGAATTATTTGCACTCTTTCTCACCTGTGACTAGAATACACCTCCTCGAGTAGAGGTACTGCAGGACGGGGCTGGTATGGAGGGGGGTGCAAAGGCCAGCGTCGGTCAGCGCGCCGCAGGCGGTCGGGTCTATGTACTCTAGTACAGTACAGTGCAATGCAATGCAGTGCACTGCTTTTGAATTTATTGCACTCTTTCTCACCTGTGACTAGAATACACCTCCTCAAGTAGAGGTACTGCAGGGAGGGGCAGGTGTGGAGGGGGGTGCAGAGGCCGGCGTCGGTCAGCGCGCCACAGTCGGTCAGGTCTATGTACTCTAGTACAGTACAATGCATTGCAGTACAGTACAGTACATTGCAATGCAGTGCAGCGCAGTGCTTCTGAATTTATTGCACTCTTTCTTACCTGTGACTAGAATACACCTCCTCAAGTAGAGGTACTGCAGGGAGGGACAGGTGTGGAGCAGAGCGCAGAGGCCGGCGTCGGTCAGCGCGCCGCAGTCGGTCAGGTCTATGTACTCTAGGAGGGGCCGTCGCGAGACCAGCTTGGCCTCCAGCCACGCCCACTCGGGCCAGTCCACGTTTGGGCAGCCTAGAAGAAAAAGGGCAATACTGTAGATAATTGTGTTTAACTACCTAGTTAGTCTAGCAGTAGCATGTCTGATTAAGACATATCGATTGATAGAAAACACTTTATTCTACATAAAAATCGAAAATTATACAGATATTCAGATGTAAAACCTAACTGCAAAGTAATGTACTCGTAATACAGAGAGTAAAGAGGTTTGGGTTCGAGTCCCGGCATGGGTGAAATTTTTAGCCTCTAAATAGGTTTTTAAAGTTGTCCTTAGCACGGGTTAGTGCATTAAACAGAATATAATCATGTGGGTACAGCGATATCATTTCGATGTAAGACCTAACTGCAAAGTAAGGCACTCGGGGCTGCAAGTGATGCAAATTACTTCAGCCAGATGTAGATGTTGCTGCCTGTACGTAATACAGAGTGTTGTAAAGTGGTTCAAAATATCACTGATGCCAGTGAGTCGCCCATTAGCTCAGTTGGAAAGAGCGCCGGCACGGACAGCCAGAGGTCGCAGGTTCGAATCCCGGTATGGGTGGAATTTCTAGCCTCTAAATGGGTTTTTAAAATTGTCCTTAGCACGGGTTAGTGCATTAAAAAAAAAGAATGTAACAGGGAACTAACCGGTTAGATCCAGATGCCTCAAGTCAACTAGTTCGGTGAGTATCGGCGCTAGGGCTCTGCCATCCATACTGGTGGACCCCGTTACAGCTAGGTGTGTAAGGTTCCTGAAGGTCGCCGCTAGCATCTGTGCCGCCGTTGCTGTTACCTGCAAGGAATAGATGAACATTAGCGCCGGGTAAGTACGAATTGCTCGTGAAGCGCTCGTGGCCTAGTCGAACCGAGTGATTGCAATCAATCACTCGAGTAAAGCAACAGGCGCGGTCAGGTGCGGGATGGGTGACCGTCCCGTTACTACCGCTAGTGGCATTTTTCCGAGCGCTTCCGTGCTTCGCAAGGCACGTTAAGCCGTGGGTGCCGGCTGTCATGTAATGGCAGTCGTTAAGCCATGTCAGAGGCCTTATGGGCGGCTTGATAACTTCAGACAGTAAGGCCCGCCACTGTCTTACAATCCTCCACCAACCCGGACTTGGCCCCCCGTGGTGGAGTATGGCCTAACCTTCCTGCAACGCAAGAAGAAACCCGTGCCGTAGCAGTGGGGACATACAGGGTTAAAATTGAAGTACGAATTAATTAAGTGCCTCGTTGGTGTAGCGATATGACTTCTGATTACGATGCCTCAGATCGGGGGTTCGAGTCCAATTGAATGCCACCGTAGAATACGCGGGTAACTAAGCATACCAAACATGTAATAGTACATTATGCCACACCTGGCAATAAAGTGGCTTTTTGGCCAAGTGTAGACATAAAAAGATGCAGCTCGGGCCGCAAACTTCTGCGATCTCGGCCTTTCTTTGTATTACCACCCTAGTTGTGTAATGTACTATTGCGGCCCGAGCTGCAAGCGAGGGACGTAAATATGCGATCAAGAGCTTTTTTTATTACCTCCCGTGTTTATGTCTACACTTGGCCAGAAAGCGGCTTTTTCCGATTCGAACCCGGGACCTCTTGCATGGTAGGCAGACGCGATACCGCTACGCCACAGAGGTCGTCTGTAGTGCTGTCTCTTCGAATTTCTCAGCAAAGAGCGTGACAAAACGTTATTAGTGAAATTTTCAATTGAAAAACCGACCTTTAGACTCTGGCCTTTTTACAAATGAAGTACGGTGGCCTCCAGTGAGAATCGAACCGAAGACTTCTTCTTCTTCTTCAGGCTATATTAGTCCACTGCTGGACATAGCCCTCCCCTAATGAGCGCCATAGCGCAAGGTTGTGCCATCATTGGGGGGTAATGCCCATAATCCCTACGCTGGGCATGCGGGTTGGGGATCGCAGTTTACTGGAATTGTACTGCAGGCGGCGCTGCTACCCACCCTCCGGTTTGTGTCCCTTAGTCGCCTTTTACGACACCCGCGGGAAGAATTGGGTTGCTGCTATTCTCTAGGGCTACACCACACAGCAAAGAGCGTGACAGAACGTTACTTAGTGAAATTGTCATTTGAAAACCCGGTCCTTATACTCTGGCCTTTTACAAATAAAGTACGGCGGCCTCTAGTAAGGAGCGAACCGAAGACTCCCGCCATGGTAATCAGTCTAATAAATTGTATTCTTTTTAATGCACTAACCCAAGCTAAGGATTTTTTTTTATCATTCCTATGTAAAATCTAACTGCAAAGTAGGTACTTGGGGCTGCAAGTGATGCAAATTACTTCAGCCAGATGTCGCTGCCTGTAAGTAATACAGAGAGCATTGTAAAGAGGTTCGAAATTTCACTGATGCCGTTAGTGGTCTATTAGCTCAGGTGGAAGAGCGCTGGCACGGTTAGCCAGAGTTCACGGGTTCGAGTCCCGGCATGGGTGGAATTTTTAGCCTCTAAATAGGTTTTAAGAAAAAAGTCTTATATATGTACTTCTAACCCACCCAACCAACAAACTACTATCTGTTAGCATAAACACGAAAATGTGATAATGCCTTGTTGCTCCAGTGGTAACATGAATTTTTCTCGCAATTTGCGTATTTTAGGTTGGAATATTTCTGCGTAACACGCTCTTATTTGTACTCAGGGGCTACTCTGTCAAATTATATCAATTAACTTAGCAGGTACATTTTATACAGTGCGGATCAAAATGATAATACCTACGTGCTTCAATTTAGTGCGAAATTATTTACATAGTAGATAAACGTACACACGCATGCAGCTCCCTATCTTATTCTATTTAATGTTAAAATAATTATAATAAGTGATTGTATTAGGTTGTCTGGAAGAAATTGCTTTTAACAATAAGGCCGCCAATTGTTCTATGTATATTTGCAATTATTTTGTATTTGTGGTTTTTCCAGTGTTACATACAATAAAGAATATTCTTATCTTATATTTGCCTGGAGGCAATACGGCAATAAGGCTTTATGGGCCGGTAACATCGTGAGGAAACCTGAGTCTCTGCTGTGTTCAAATACCTCAGCGGTTGCAATTGCCAAACTGCGGAGATGGGTACGCGTAGTAATTACGCCCAAACTCTCTCTCACTGACAGAATTCCTGAATGTAACGGTGCAAACCTCTTCATAACAGTTTTATTTCTTTTTCTATCTATCATTTTCAAATATTTAAATTATGTCACACATTCTTCGATTTCCCTCATCTTTCACCACTACTACTTTACCCTTTGACCAGATCTGACTTTTTACCTGCTTATCCGTTTTTATCCAGTTTTTTCTGTTTTATTAAAATATTATACTAAATCTGCAAATAAAACCACACCTGAAAAAGTTCCAGAGTTTATTTATTATTATAAAAGTTATACAACGTTCCATGTTTAGCCTCTAAATAGGTTTCTAAAATTGTCCTTAGCAGGGGTTAGTGCATTAAAGAATATAATCATGTGGGTACAGCGATATCATTCCGATGTAAAACCTAACTGCAAAGTAGGTACTCGGGGCTGCATGTGATGCAAATTACTTCAACCAGATGTTGCTGCCTGTACGTAATACAGACCCCCAGTTTCTTGTACACTAACAATCTGTTAATCTACTGTTAACAGCTGTCAAATGTTTTTTCTATATGCACTTTGACTACTTGACAGCTGTTAACAGTAGAATAACGGCTTGTTAGTGTCTCAGAAACCAGGGAAGAGAGTGTTTTAAAGAGGTTCAAAATCTCACTGACGTCGGTGGTCGCCCATTAGCTCAGTTGGGAGAGTGCTGACACGGTTAGCCTGAGGTCGCAGGTTCGAGTCCCGGCATGGGTGGAATTTTTAGCCTCTAAATAGGTTTTTAGAATTCCTGTACCCTGCAGTAGGACGTTTACAGGCTACATTAAGGAAAACTCGAATCATAGAAGCCGGCAATTGAATCCAGAATGCACACGTGTCAAGCAACTAGTTTAACGTAATGCTGCAAGCCGTTTATGACGACCTCACAAGTCCTATTTATAGTCAATGGATCTCAGTGCAGATGAGCGCGAACCACAAGTAGTTTGAGACGTTAGGTAATTTGTCTAATCTTTATTATTATTGTATAGTTTTTTTGTTTGCTGTGTGGTGTCGGCCTAGAGAATAGCACCAACCCAAATTCTTCCCGCGGGTGTCGTAAAAGGCGACTAAGGGATACAAACCAGGAGGCGGGCAGCAGCGCCCCCTGCAGTACAATTACACCAAACTGCGATCCCCAACCCGCATGCCCAGCGTGGGGATTATGGGCATTACCCCCCAATGATGGCACTGTTAATTATGAACATTATGTGTACGCATCCTTTAAATGTACTCATACTCTATGAACGATCATACAACAATCGGTTCTGTGGTCTGTCAATTGTTTCTTTTTCTTCTTCTTCTCTGTGCCCTCTCGTCGAGTGCGGTTGCTATATTTTGCTAATACTGTATTATATCTAATTGCATCTGTCCATTGTAAAATCCAATAGTAAGCATTAATGGTGAACATTATATTGCTGCTCATTGCCTTCACTCCGTGGTTTTATTTGTATCTTCCGACGCAAATCCACTGCCACCCGGCCCACTCTGCTCATCAGGTTCTGGACCCAGACATCCAGTGGAAGATACAAATATTTGCAATGTCTGTAGAACAGGAGGCGTTACCAACAGCTGGGGTGAGTGGCCAGATTAACGCGACAATCGTTGGAGGTGCAGCAACTTCTATAGAGAAATTGGATGGCGTGGCAAACTATACCACATGGAAGTTTGCAATGAAAATGTCCCTCACGTTTGAAGGGCTATGGGACTGCGTGAATGGAAGTAACGCAGAAGTAGACAGCAACAGAGATAGCCGTGCACTGGCGAAGATTTGTTTGGGGGTAAAGCCTACATGCTACCAATATGTGCACGACTGCAAGACGGCCAAAGAGGCGTGGACCAAGTTGGCTACCATTTTCGAAGACAAAGGTCTGTACCGTCGGGTCGTGTTAATGAGAAAGCTTCATCATGCGGACTACTCGGAGTTCAAAGGGATGTCGGAATACATCAATCACATCATGACACTAGTACAGCAACTCGCTGACATCGGGAAAGTAATTGAGGATGGTGAGGTAGCAGAATTGCTCCTCAGCGGACTACCATCTGACTTTGATACGTTGGTGTCAGGCCTGGAGACTGTGTGCATAAGTCAAACACTATCAACAGAACTGGTGAGGACCCGTCTTCTACAAGAAGAATTCAGAAAAAACTCAAATGACCAATTAAGTGATGTGGCCTATGTAACGAAGAAAAGAACGGTCATTTGTCACTTTTGTAAGAAGCCCGGCCATATAAAAGCCAGATGCTTTCAATGGAAGAGACAGCAACAACAACAAAAACAAGCTAATGGAAAGGAAAAGTCTCTCATCGCATCAAGCTTTATGGCAGTTTCATCGAAGGACTGGATCGTTGATTCGGGTTGTTCCTCTCATATGTGCAGTAATAAAGACTATATTCAGGATTTAAAACACTGTGATAATTCAGTTTGTATAGCTAACAATGAAACTTTGAAGAGTGATTGTGTAGGTCATGTAAGTATGTCCATTGATGACAGATCTGCATGGAAGATAAAAGATGTGATGTATGTTCCGCAGTTGTCCAGTAATTTGCTTTCGGTTAGTAGAATGGCTGAGAAGGGCATGTCAGTATTGTTCAATAAGGATGGATGTTTTATCTATGATAAGTGTAAAGTAGTAGGTCACTATGTCTTGTCTGCTAAGTTGTGTAAGGGGATTTACAAGTTGAGTGATGTCTCTGTACAGTCTGTATTACAGACAAGTGAGCATTCTTCGGCACTCCTACACAAAGTGAAGGAGGCACAGAGTGCACAGGTTGCTACACAAGATGTGTCAGTGGAAGTATGGCACAGGAGATTGGGTCATTTATCGCTGAAGGGTATGTATTCTCTGCGGCAAAAGGCTGCGCATAATCTTATGTTTCAGGAAACAGCTGGAATTAAAGCATGTACTGCATGTCTCGAGGGGAAGCAAGTGGCCAAAGCCTACCCAAAGGGCATAGCGAGAAGAGCCAGCCAGCCGCTTGAGATCATACACTCTGATGTTTGCGGGCCTATGGAGGAATGTAGCTGGAGTGGTGCGAGATATCTACTCACATTTACCGATGACCACACAAGGAAATCATTTGGATACTTGCTAAAGAAGAAATCAGAGGTAATGACTTGTTTTCTTGAGTTTAAATCCATGGTAGAAAAGCAAACAGGAAAGTTTATTAAGTGCCTACGTACTGATAATGGTGGTGAGTACTGCAGTGTCAAGTTCACCAATTATTTATTGAAAGAGGGTATAGTTCATCAGACCACAGTGCCATATTGTGCTCAGCAGAATGGTGTATCAGAGCGCCTTAACAGGACTCTTATGGAAAAGGTACGTTGCATGTTAAGGGAAGCTGGTCTTTGCAAGCGTTTCTGGGGTGAGGCTGTAATGACAGCAATTTATTTAAAAAACAGGAGCCCTACAGCTGCTTTAGCAGGCCAGTTACCAGAGGAATTATGGTGTCAACGAAGTATTAGTCTTGGACATCTTCGTGTTTTTGGTTGCATTGCCTATTCATTGCTGCCTGAGCCTAAACGGACTAAATTGGATGCAAAATCCGTTATGTGCATTTTTGTGGGTTATAGCGAGACCTCTAAAGGATATAGATTGTTGTTGCCATCCAATCCTGAAAAGATTATTATATCTAGAAATGTGGAATTTATTGAACATACATTTTATAGACATATTGACACATTGAATGTGTCTAGCAGTGGTACTGCGAATTGCAATTGTAATACCAATGTGCAATTGAATGAGTCACTTATGTTTGATGTCATAAAAAGCAACAATGAATTGAATTTGAAAGAATCTAATAATATAAATTGTGATAATGGCAATGTTCCAAATGATAATATAATTAATGAGAATAATAATTTTAATTTTGACATGAATAATATTTCTACTCAAGATGTAAGTTATAATAAAAATTCGTCTCTAACTTCAGATGGCGATTTCGAGTACTGCAGTGGCATTGAGGGTGAGTTATCCCCTGCTGAGCCTGTCCTTGTAGAGGACAGACTGCATTCCTCAGGGAATGAAATGGTGAAGGAAGCAGCTGCGACTCGTCCGGTGGTTCCCGTGACCGTCTGTGAGCGTTCCGTGCGGTCTACTCGGAATGTAATGCCAAAAAGGTATAATGATTTTGATTTTTCTTTGTCTGTGCAAAGTTCTATAAACGATGAGCCTGAGACATACGAGGAAGCTGTAAGTAGTTCAAATAGTGATGATTGGAAAAATGCAATGCAAAATGAATATCAGTCACTCATTGAGAATAAAGTATGGAAATTGGTAGATAGACCATCAAATGTGAATATAATAAAGTGTAAATGGGTCTATAAGGTCAAGCACGATACTTCAGGTAATTTTGATCGATACAAAGCTCGCTTGGTTGCTCGCGGCTATACTCAAAAAGAGGGTATTGATTATGTTGATACTTTTTCTCCTGTAGTTCGTCATTGTACAATTAGAATGCTGTTTAGCTTGGCGAATGAGCTGGACATGAATATAGAGCACATAGATGTTGCTACTGCATTTCTGAATGGAGAATTGAATGAATGTATCTATATGGAGCAACCTCTAGGTTTTATTAAAGACAATATGAAAGTATGTTTATTACAGAAGAGTTTGTATGGCTTAAAGCAAGCTAGCAGGATGTGGAACATGAAAGTCAATGAAGTTTTGTCTAAGAATGGTTATATTCAGAGCAAGTGTGAACCATGCGTTTATGTAAAGAAATCTGAACAGGGCTTAACAATCATTGCATTGTATGTAGATGATTTTTACATTTTCTCGAACTGTTCAACTGATGTATTGTTCAATTTACTACAGAAAGAGTTTGATGTCAAACACTTAGGATCATTGAAAAATTGTTTGGGCATGAATGTAACTAGAGATAGACAGAAAGGTATTTTAACTTTAGACCAGTCAAACTATGTAAAAAGAATGTTGTTACGTTTTGGAATGTCAGAATGTAAACCAATTTCGACTCCTATGATGTTAAATAATAAGTTGCAAAAATCAGAGACTAGAATTGATGATAATCAGTATAAATATAGGCAACTTATAGGTTCATTAATGTATCTATCAGTGTGCACAAGGCCTGATATCGCATTTGCATGCAGCCAGTTGAGCCAATACTGCAATAGTTTTGATAAAAGTCATTGGCTAGCAGCAAAAAGAATATTACGTTATTTGGCTGGAACAATAAATCATGGTTTGAATTTTTATAAAAGTAATAACTTAGACATTACTGCTTATGCCGATGCAGATTGGGCAAATGATATAAACAATAGAAAATCATACACAGGGTTTGTTGTTAAACTAGGTAAAAATGTAGTTAATTGGGAGTCTAGGAAACAACGCTGTGTTGCCTTGTCAAGTACCGAAGCCGAATATTTGGCAATAGGAGATGTCTGTAAAGATCTGTGTTTCATAAAGAATTTCTTATCGGAGTTATTGAATAAAGAAATGAAAATTGTAATATTTAATGATAACCAAAGTGCTCAAAAACTCCTAGAGGTAAAGGAATACTGTCATAAGAGAACAAAACATATAGATTTAAGATACCATTTTGTCAAAGAGTTTGTTCAGAACCATTATGTAACAGTAAGGTACCTATCTACTGATAAGATGATAGCAGATATTTTAACAAAGCCATTGCCCTCTGTTAAACATTACAGTTTTATTCATGACTTGAATCTAAAAGCACTATAGTTGTATGTTTTATTATTCTTGAAAATGTTTTTGAGCATGCAACTAAACCTAATGCCATGTTAGTTATGGAGTCATGTTATTGTAAGGAATGATAGAGTTACATATTTTTGTAAAGCCTGTATGCACGTATAATTTACTAATGTACATGTGATATAGTCTTAAAGAATGATAGACTTGTTTGATAATAATTGTTTGTTTGTACATGTACATAGATTTGTATTTTTTGTGTGAATCGAAATACTATGGTTTTTGGTTGCATACATAGTAAATTATTGATTGTTTGATTAATCAGTTCTATGTATATAGGCATGTAACATTCTATCTACATGTAGAGTATAGTGAACATGACATGTAGAGTATATTGTAGAGTACTTTATATACATACGTACAATTGATTGTAGAGTCTCCTTAGGGTGTAGAGACTGGTATTGTGTATTGCTACATTGTAAAGCATGAGGGGAAGTGTTAATTATGAACATTATGTGTACGCATCCTTTAAATGTACTCATACTCTATGAACGATCATACAACAATCGGTTCTGTGGTCTGTCAATTGTTTCTTTTTCTTCTTCTTCTCTGTGCCCTCTCGTCGAGTGCGGTTGCTATATTTTGCTAATACTGTATTATATCTAATTGCATCTGTCCATTGTAAAATCCAATAGTAAGCATTAATGGTGAACATTATATTGCTGCTCATTGCCTTCACTCCGTGGTTTTATTTGTATCTTCCGACGCAAATCCACTGCCACCCGGCCCACTCTGCTCATCAGGCACAACCTTGCGCTATGGCGCTCATTATCGGAGGGCTATGTCCAGCAGTGGACTAACTATAGCCTGAAGAAGAAGTTTTTTATTTACTTGTAATAATTATTTGTATATGCGTCCCTTTGACTAAAAAAATTACTATTATTATTATTATTATAACCACTGGGCTACCAGACTTTATTTTAATAATAGCGTAACAGAATACACCTTTATCCGTTGCGGGTACAGTAACGAAATGGTTGTAATTGTCACGGTAGACTGACACAGCACTGAAATACTTCACGGATGATTCCGTTTTATAATTCCGTTCCCAGAGCATAACTAGAACAATGACATGGGAAAACGCGTGCATTCCTTAATAATCACACCGTTTTGTTTTGTTCTGCTGTTCGCACATTCCTGCTGTTGATTTATCTTGAGCTCAGCGGCAAATTGGCAATATAATTTACATCCTCATTTACAACTTCACTCTGTCTAAGATCGCCAACGTAAATAGGTTTGATTTCCTTATGGCTTATTTTTGCCCAGGAATTTTACCATTGTTTACTTGATTGTGTTGTCCTAACTCTGTTAGAGCATTTTTGTGTACTTAGGTACAGTTTGTGAGATGCCCTTTAACGTTAACGAGTAGTACTGCTACTATAACATTCGATATCAACTCTTTGTATGCCCCTACTGCTGGGGCATGAGTCTCTTCCTGCACTGCATTACCTAAGCGATTGATTATATTATTTTTTAATGCACTAACCCGTGCTAAGGACAACCTAGCCAGTTTGAATTTAGGCGCAACAAATCAACAGAAGATGCTGTAAAGGCACTTCTAGGTATAGTTACTTAAAATTTAGATGAAGGACGTCCTTGTGTTGGGCTATATCTGGACTTAGCCAAAGCGTTCGTCACTGTGTCTATTGAAATTCTCTTGAAAAAAATGAACAGACTCGGAATCAGAGGTATAACTTTGGACTGGTTCCGTAGCTATCTCACAAATAAGCAACAGTTAACCAGGATAGGCGACCTGGTCAGCGATGCAGAGGAAGCATCTGCTGGCGTCCCACGAGGCAGTGTTCTCGGACTAATATTATTCACCCTTTACATAAATGATATAGGCCTTGATAACGAAAAAGCACCAATAGTAACATGTTTTGTTACGCGGATGATACCGCCATTGTCTTTAGCGATAAATCTTGGACATCTGCTTTGTCACGTGCCGAGAGGGGCATATCTCAGGTAGCCTTATGGCTTTCAAAAAACTTACTAACTTTGAATATTGACAAAACCAAGTATGTTTGTTTTTACAAGACGAAAGCATCCGTGCCAACTGATACGCCCCCCATTAACGTCCATTCTTGCTCTGCGTCGCCTATTTCATCAACGAACTGCTCTTGCGAAACTATCACCAGAACAGGCTGTATCAAGTATCTGGGCTTACTACTCGACGAAAAATTAAACTTTAGCTCACACATCAATTCTCTCTCTGCTCGAACAAGAAAGCTTATACATGTAATGAAAAGCCTCCGAGTTCTCAAGGACCAAAACGTAATAAGGATGGTGTACTTTGCATTATGCCAGTCCATAATGACCTACTGCGTGTCATGTTGGGGTGGTGCAGGTAAAACACACTTGATTCAGCTCGAAAAGGCTCAACGATCAATTTTAAAGGTGCTAAACCGAAAGCGTTTTAGGCATCCTACAATTATTTTATATAAAGAATGCCAGGTACTAACTGTACGCCAACTCTTTATTCAGAGGATAGTTTGGAATATATACAAAAATGACAATAAATACCTTGACACTTCAAAACGCATAGTTCGAATCCCGGTGCCCACTACAAAAACTAAATTTGCACAAAGATTTAAGCCATTTCTTGGACCATTTCTATTTAACAAGCTTATTAGAGTTTGCACTATATTAAACTGTTCTGACAGGGAAGCTAAAGTTAACGTGAGGAATTTTGTTCTCGGCCTGGATTATGTGGCCACAGAAAACCTCTTACTGGTTATACAATAGTCGCTTTGTGATCAAATACACTTTTAATTAGTTATATTATGCATATCATTTGTACTCCTCTCCTTTTTATGTACAAAATTTAAGAACTCGTATGTATATGTATTTTCCTAATAAAAAATATTTTTATATTATTAATTTATAAAATGTATTTTCAACTAATCGAAACTCACACTGGACGGAACTAAAATTAAATTGAATTAACGTCAATAACTATATTAAAACTAGCAACAGTACGCATACATAAATTCTAATATACAGGTCTGGCAATCTAATGCACCTTCTACGACTTGATGAAACCATTGATAAAGCAACTGGTCTCCACGATACAGGTATAACCAAGTGTGGAGACCAGAGTAAATTAGATTCGTAGTAAACTCTGCCATAAAAACTGTAACACCTTTGTAATGTACCTTCTGCTTGTGTACTCAATGTAACATAAAGATATTGCTGTGTTAAAATAAACATTTTGTATTTGTATTTTTAAAGACCTATTTAGAGGCTAAAAATTCCACCCGTGCCGAGACTCGAACCCACGACCTCAGGCTAACCGTGCCAGCGCTCTCCCAACTGAGCTATGGGGCGACTACCCGGCATCCGTGAAATTTCGAACCTCTATACAATACCATCTGTATTACGTACAGGCGGCAACATCTGGCTGAAGTAATTTGCATCACTTGCAGCCCCGAGCACTTACTTTGCAGTTAGATTTTTAGCGATTAATTCCAATCACTCGGCCACGAGCGCTGTATAACATTACAAACATAGAAAACAAAGTCATTGGTACCTGCCGGAATTCGAATCCACGGCTTTCCGTTTGAGAAGCCGCTGTTTTACCACTCTGCTACCACCGGCTTTCTCAACAAGAACGAGAAACCTCATTCCAATGATAAAGAGACTCTTATATCAAGTTTTAACGTTCTTTCTTAGTCTACCTCTACTCGTCTTAAAGATAGTCTAGAGACAAAATATACCTAATAATGTCTGATGATTTAGCAAAGTGTCAAGATCTACCAATGTATTATATTCTTCTTCTTCTTCTTCAGGCTATATTTTAGTCCACTGCTGGACATAGTCCTCCCCTAATGAGCGCCACAGCGCCCTGTCTTCAGCTTGCCGCATCCAGCATCTGCCGGCAGTCTTTCGTCATCCCGCCTGGTCGGAGGGCGTCCTACACTACGCTTGCCGATTCGAGGTCACCACTCAAGAACACGTTTACTTCAACGTTGTCGGTTCTTATCGGTCGGCCGGTTCAATGTATTATAAACAGTATTAAAAAAATATATACATTTTAAAACCGAGCCCACACCCACTTGCAGAGCCTAGTAAGATTCTTTTAATATATGCGTACTTTCAAACGATGACCATCACACAAACACCTTGATTTCATTGCATTGCCACTCCAAGTCTACGAACCTATAAAAAAGAAACCTTCTAGGAGTCAATGGAATGAAACAACATGCCTAAACTCTGACTTTTTACTTCGTAGAATTCTGACATTTCATAGGTGTTGCTACTAAGTGATTGTGCTGAGTAAACTTGTGTGGAAGTTATTATTAACTCTCCACCAAAAAAGGGACATATTCCACCCAATTAAGGCAATACATAACATAAAATTTACATACAGGCACATACATTGCTTCTGGCCCCACACTTGGATACCCTGTGTCGTGAGAACCAGAAACAACGACATCACAAACATGTGAACATCCAAGACCTGGGGTTTTTTTTGTCCCCAGCCGGGTTTGGAACCCGGAACCTCTTGCATGGTAGGCAGATGCGCAACAGAGGTCGTCAAATAAGAAATAAGAAATTGAATGCTAGATACAATTTTATGTTTTACCTACAAAAGTCAAGAAATGATAGCTGTCAGAATTCTACGGTATAAAAAAAATAGTAAAATGAGTTGCCTGTTAATGTGCTATAACGCAATAACTGAATTGAGTTCCCCAATTCTATGGTCAACCACTGGGATGTGCTATGGTCAACTGCACCGAATTGCACTAGCGCCTTAATAAGGCCGCAAGGCTGTCAATGAAAGAGCACCAGTTTGCCTACTAGCCCCAGAACGAAACTCACCACGCAATTCCTCGTCCTCCACTCCCTAACGTCACTGGCGCAGGGCCCAGCCCTGGCCCCAGCGCACCTGGCGGCTATCTCGAGGGGCCCAGCTGCCCGCACTCGCTTCCAGACCTCTGGCCGCGCCGTCAGCCGCGAGACCAGCCGTGCCCATCGCCTGCAGACGCGGGACATGCGGCATAGGTCGGACACCTGGAAATTGCAAAGAGGTGGTTTGAATCTTTGTAGATGTAATCAATTCAGAATGATGGGCCAGGGATTCACTTGGAATTGTTGAACTAGATTATTATCAATTGGGTAGTATTTATTACCTGATATGTGGCATTAAATAGCTGTGGTGTTTGCATGACCAAAAAAGTATACTCTGCCAAGCCAGAACGCGCCTCAGAGGGTACCTATTATTTCACACTTTGCAATCGGCCAACGTGAAATAGCGCTGCTTGGTCCAGAGTCTAGTATTGGCTCTGGACCAAATTCTAATCAGCTCCTTAACAGATGTGTAATGTAATGTCTGATTTAATTCAATTTTTAAATCACGACAATATCCTGAGACAGGGCGTATCGCTAAGCGTGTTGTTCGGCCAGCGTGTGGTAGCGTAAGGAGCTTCGTTAGTCCCATTGTCAGCGGTAAGCATGACCAGCTCACTGCCATTCAGCTAGCGATCAAATCAAAGCAACCTTTCCACAATTCATTCATCTGCGTCCTCCAAGAACGGCAGTATCCTGAATGAGAACGCTCCGCGAAGCGTGTTATCTTGCTTGCGACGCGGCGGGACGCAGTCGGCCAGCGGTGGTAGCCCTGGTCTAGGCTGCATGAGTTCGCTGAGACCCGTCCTCAGCGACAAATAGGACCAGCTCACTGCCATTTCAGCTTGCTTCAAACGAAAGCACTCTTTACAAAAATAGCCTCCTCACCTCCAAAAACGACACTATCCTTGGCCAGAGCGCATCGCTAAGCGTATTGTCTCGCCTGCAACTCGTCGGCAGTAGCCTTTATCTAAGCAGAGCTAGCTGAGTCATGTCGTCAGCGATAAACTGCCATTTCAACTTGCCATCAAAGCGACAGTAGTCTCATTTCACAAATTGTTCATCTGCTCACCTCCAAGAACGACAGTATCCTGAGCCAGAGTGCATCGCTAAGGGTATTGTCTCGCCTGCGACGCGGCGGGCCGCAGTCGGCCAGCGTGTGGTAGCCCTGGTCTAGGCTAAGCTCGCTGAGCTCTGCTGTCAGCGACAGCGCCGGCTCCGGCGGCGGGGGCGGCCGCCGGCGCACCCCTGAGCAGGTGGGCCCGGAGCAGCTGCCGCTCGACATTGTGGGCCTGCAAAGAGAAGGAGCCGGTCACAGGACACGATCTCTAACTTAAAATGACACTAAATAAGATGCCGCTTTTGATAGCATCAATATAAAAACCTATTTAGAGGCTAAAAATTTCACCCATGCCGGGATTCGAACCCGCAACCTCTGGCTATCCGTGCCAGCGCTCTACCAATTGAGCCAATGGGCGACTCACCGGCTCAATTGGTAGAGCGCTGGCACGGATAGCCAGAGGTTGCGGGTTCGAATCCCGGCATGGGTGAAATTTTTAGCCTCTAAATAGGTTTTTAAATTTGTCCTTAGCACGGGTTAGTGCATTTAAAATAAAAATAGTAGCATCAATATAATTTTAGCCTCTAAATAGGTTTTTAAAATTGTCCTTAGCACGGGTTAGTTCATTAAAAAGAATATAATCATGTGGGTACAGCGATATCATTCCGATGTAAAACCTAACCGCAAAGTAGGTAGTCATGGTTTGTGTGGAGGAGTATGCCCTATACCTTCCTCAGGGAAGAGACCTGTGCTTCTCGGTGGGGCCATAATGGGTTGATGATGAATGAATTTCCGCCAAATAAAAAGCATCTACTGAACATTTACAACAGAATATTTTAACATGGTTTAATAAGTAGGTATACCACGTAAGCTGCTGTGTTAGTGGCACAGTGAATCGATAAGAATCGCTTCTAGTGAGACTGAGACTGGGGCATCGTTTCGATGGAGCAAACTTGCCCCGCACCCAGCATCAAGAAAATTACACACTCCGGATTGAAACCCGTAATGAATGACTGTATTGATGATTTATTTGACTATTGTACATCCAATCGACCAATCAAGCCTGACGCCCGGTTCGTTTAACTGTAGTTCCTATCTGTAAGGAAATAAAGGTGTTTCTCTTTAAGGACAAGTGTCTTGTCAAGTGGTAGGACAGAACGGTAAACCAATGTAGGTCAACAGACCTCTTGAGATATGGAATGTGACACCTAAGTGCCAATGCTTCAATACCGTGATTCAGTGTGAAGCCTAAATGTTTGTACATCGTTGGGGAAAAGTACGCGGAGATATTGAGTCGTAATTCCTAATTCATTCCTTACTCCAGTAACGAAAGTACAATATGTACAGAGACCAGCAACTTTTGAACCAAAATTGAGGAGGTGATTATCAAAAGGTGACATGTCCTGCGTTTGTTTTTTTACAAAAAAAATTACATGTACTCCTTTTGAAAAGAAGGGCCTCCGTAAGTATAGGACGTGATCACATTTTGCACCGATCAACCTACACAAGATGTACAGATTCTTATGGAGATGCGTTTTGTGAAAAGAAACACTTTACTCCGAAGGGGGGACAAAATTACCTTTTGATAATCACCTTCTCAATTGTAATATTGATTTGTTGACTATCAGAACTCATCAGTTTACTTTTCTAGGATTTTTACGAGTGGAAGCCCAAAGAAGTTATGGTCCTTCTGAGAATTCCAACGTCAGATAACTCCTTACACTTGTTTATCTTAATCTAAACGCCTGACAGATACTTTTTGATTGTCCGTACAATAGATTTATCTTTCTATGTAGCCTATAAACGTTCCAATGCAGGGCACACGCCATCTCTCCGAGAGAGAGTATGGGCTTAATTACCACGCGTGCCCACCGCGGATTGGCAATTTCAAGCGCTGATGTATTTGTTCACCTCTAACGCTCGGGTTTCCTCACCATGTTTCACTTCACCGGCTGCGAGTGGTATTGCTCGCATAACTTCACAAATGTACATAGCTTAGAAAACAAAGTCATTGGTACATACCCGTGCTTGGTATCGAACCTGGGTGTCTCGCTTCCGAGTCCATTCTAACGCTTCTAATAAATCATTTGTTTCGCTACGCATTTTACCGTGATTCATATTCGTTCGTTCAATTCATACATAACGCTTCTATAATGAAATCCCTGAAGATATATTAAGCTTGCCAGAATCGCGGTTCAAAAAATATGTTAAGCACACTTTGTGCCAAAAGGGCTACTATAACATAAAGGATTATCTAGATGACAATGAGGTCTGGAATTAAAGTCAGTTCAATGTATGAGTTCTATGTTTTATTATAATTATGTAAACTATGTTAATTAAGGACTTTGAAGAGACAAAGTTTGGAGTTTGTTTGTCCATTTTTTCTCCAAAATTATCTATATTTTGAAATGGACACCTAGTTTAAATTGTAACATTCATTAAGCCGCAGTTTCTGCGCTACTTTGAATAAAACCTTTTCATTTTCATTTTTCATTTTCAACTTCTTCTATCTCCCAGCAAACGGACTCTGTGATCTATCTTCAACTCTACGTGCATCACTCTTTCGCCTGTCTCATACGAATTGAGACCCCAGACCACAAACGAGCTCAGCCTTTGTCTGCTGTCGGATATGTAGTGACCGGATTGTGACTCGGCTTCCCTGCAATTGTTAGTTTTGTCACCCTCTTAGGAGCGCTCGTGGCCTAGGCGAACCGAGTGATTGGAATCAGTCAGGCGCAGTCAGATGCAGTAATGGGTGACCGTCCCGAGACTACCGCTAGTGGCATTTTTCCGAGCGCTTCCCTACTTCGCAAGGTACGATAAGCCGTTGATGCCGGCAGTCATGTAATGGCAGTCGTTAAGTCACATCGGAGGCCTTATAGGCGGCTTGATAACTTACTTCTGAAAGAAAGGCCGGCCACTGTTTTACAATCCTCCACCAACTCGGACTTGGCCCCCGTGGTGGAGCATGGCCTAACCTTCCTGCGATGCAGGAAGAGACCCATGACCCAACAGTGGGGATACAAGGGTTGATATCGATCGTGTATAATTACCCCTTCTTTCTTCTAAACGTCGCTTAGAGTAAAAAACGTGCGTCTATTCACATAAATCACACACACGTGATGATTCTTAAACCGACTTATCTTTGGGTTCTTCATCACTTCCCATTTCAGCTTAACCCTGATCCTAAATCTGCCTAAGTAGTACGATGCCGTTAGTAGCGTTTTAAACCGCTTTGAGGTGCTAACTAACGAATAAAAACTACCAATAGAATAAAATCATAATTTGTATTAAAATACTTTTTTTTAAAAGAAAACATCATAATTCTTGGGAGCACCCAAAGTGCCTTAAATGTCAAAAAGTTAAAGAACATTAACTGACGACCTCTGTGGCGCAGCGGTAGCGCCTCTGCCTACCAAGCGAGACGTCCAGGGTTCGATCCCCGGCTGGGGACAAAAAAAGAACTACCCCAGGTCGTGGATGTTTACATGTTTGTGATGTCGCTGTTTCTCGTACCCACGACACAGGGTATCCAAGTGTGGGCCGTAAGCAATGTATGTGCCAGTATGTAAATGCTATGTTATAAAAACCTATTTAGAGGCTAAAAATTCTACCCATGCCGGGATTCGGACCCGCGACCTATGGCTTTCCGTGCCAGCGCTCTTACAACTGAGCTAATGGGCGACTCACCGGCATCAGTGAAATTTCGAACCTCTTTGCTATGTTATGTTATAAAAACGTACTTAGAGGCTAAAAATTCCACCCATGCCGGGATTCGAACCCGCGACCTCTGGCTATCCGTGCCAGCGCTCTTTCCAACTGAGCTAATGGGCGACTCACCGGCATCAGTGACCGGCACCGTATTGTCCTTAGCACGGGTTAGTGCATTAAAAATAAAAATAGTATAATTATGTTATGTTATATGCATGACTCGAGCTATCGTGCTACCCTGGCTGGTCCTAAGCAGTATAAAATGTATAAACCCACACCTAGTTTAGTATCGCACGAGCTCGCTGGCGCCAACTCAAGGCGCCGACCACCAGCACTAACCACCAGTGTTACCAGATACTCGATAATTAGCGTAGAGATACGATATTTTTGGTAAAAGTAATCTACGGTAATAATTTATTACCGTTGACCGAATAAATTAATGATCCTCTACCGAGCACCGTCAAATTTGAAATATGGATGCCTGATTTGGAATACAAAGTATAATTTTACATAGCGTGTGATTTGTGTAATGCATACACTATTTTTATTTTTAATGCACTAACCCGTGCTAAGGAACAAATTTAAAAACCTATTTAGAGGCTAAAAATTTCACCCATGCCGGGGTTTAAATTTGTTCCTTAGCACGGGTTAGTGCATTAAAAATAAAAATAGTGTAATCATGTGGGTACAGTGATATCGTTCCGATGTTAAACCTAACTGCAAAGTAGGTAGTCGGGGCTGTAAGTAATGCAATTTGCTTAAGTCAGATTCGCTGCCTGTACGTAATACAGAGAATATTGTAAAGAGGTTCGAAATTTCACTGATGCCGTGAGTCGCCCATTGGCTCAATTGGTAGAGCGCTGGTACGGATAGCCAGAGGTTGCGGGTTCGAATCCCGGCATGGGTGAAATTTTTAGCCTCTAAATAGGTTTTTAAAATTGTGTAATGCATTCAAATTCAAACAAAAAAAAAAAGTGGCAGTGAATGAGCGGTAAATCTTCTAAGATTATGATAGATGTCATAATCTAGACACAATATGAGTCGTATGGGTATATAATCAAAGACGTCTGTTTTTTGTCTATTTACGAAAAGCCATACTCAGGATAAAACAGTAAAGTCTGCCTATGATTCTATACAACTTCCGTGCATGTTAAATACAACCAACTAACCTATTCGATTATATTCTTTTTAATGCACTAACCCGTGCTGAGGACAATATTAAAAACTTATATAGAGGCTAAACATTCTACCCATGCCGGGATTCGAACCCGCGAACTCTGGCTATCCGTGCCAGCGCTCTTTTCAACTGAAATGGGTGATTCACCGGCATCAGTGAAATTTCGAACCTCTTTACAATATTCTCTGTATTACGTACAGCCAGCGACATCTGGCTGAAGTAAATTGCATCACTTGCAGCCCGAGTACCTACTTTGCAGTTAGGTTTTTACATCGGAATTATATCGCTGTACCCAGATGTTTTTTTTTAATGCACTTACCCGTGCTATTCGATTTTTGTTCAAAAGCTTGAGATATGAGCGACTTAAAATACGAACTTTGAACTCCAACATTACGTCCCAAAGAATCTTATCAGAACCTTATCGAAGAGGCTTCTTTTTCTAATTCAAAACTATAACAAGTGTTTATACAAAATATCAGGATCCCAAACAAGCATAGCGCATTTAGCAAGCACGGTCCGTACAATAAGCACGCTGATAGTTCGCGTCTTACTTAGTTTTGTACAACTAATTTAGCCTACGACCTATTCAGTCAGATCTAGCTAATAAACACAAAATATCCATAAAAATCGGTGAAACCTTTTCGGTAGTTTAATAACGATCACTTTTTCAGATTTTTTTATTTATTACGTTAATTTAAAAAATCCAAGGACGAAGTAGTCGTTAGCTACGGGTGGACTGTATGAGACAACTGAAGGAAAATAAAAAATAACTAAGAAACTAAAAACAAAAATAACTAAAAACAACTAAGGAAAATGCTAGTAATAATTCATTTAATGAAGAATGTAGGCAGAAAATGGTATGCGACAATGCCGTTGACATTAAAAAAATGATATTAATAAAAAGGTTTGCAACAGTAGTTTTGGTGCCCAGTATGACAGTTTTTTATTAGCCAGTATTTAGTATTCTTGTATGATTAAAAGTAATTTGGACACAAAAAAATATCGTTTACTAGTCTGCCCGGCAGTTTGTTATTTTCATCTGGTAACACTTCTACCCACACACCGCCCTTGGCGTGCCATAGTTTGACACTCATTTGAGCTAAACAAGTTTTATGCTCCATGCTAGGCCTGGGACAGGCCTTTTAAACTTGGAGAATTCTAATGGCATTTATGAGTAAGTGGGAAGGCAATGGAATAACATAACGTGTCTGTCTGTAGGTATTCGATTTTATTGGCTCCAGAATATGTCAGCCCTAAAGGTGGAACAACCAATGGATATGCGAAACGTAACGGACTGAACATTACGCGAAAATGCATCATTTTTTTACGTAGCCTAAAAACGTCTCACTGCGGGGCACAGGCCCTCTCTGAGAGAGAGTATGGGCTTAATTACCACGCGTGCCCACTGAGGATGAGCAATTTCAAGCGCTGAGGTATTTGAACACCTCATTCACTCAGGTTTCCTCACAATTTTTATTAATTCCCCATTGCACAAAAGATTATATATAAAAGGTGGGCTTAATGGTGAAAGAAATAGATAAAGTTACTTAGGTATATGGCGTCTTGCAGGAAGATTTTTCCGGTAAAATTTAAGTGATTATTCTAATCCATGCAATGAAGCCTCGCATCGTTCTGTGTTACCTGTTCACCCCATTTATTAACATTTTATGTAACTTTATAAAAAATAACAATATAAGATTATAGAATCATTTTTTTACATTATAATATATTAACAGATATGCGACGTATTTATATCTATTTTGTGCTGTTTTGTTCTAGGTATCTCAACTACCGACATCACTGGATAAAAAAAACAGTTCTTTAAAAAAAAGATGCCATCTCCAAAACTCGACATTGGCAGAATCCTAGGGTAGCCATAAAATAAGAATTGATTGATTGAAGCCTCGCAAATGTCACCTGTTTTTTCCTCCTATTTTTTGCACCTCGCCTTGGGAATGTTTCAGACACCCGTTTTTTGGTTATGGGTTACATTAGGTATAGAAAAGATTTTATTCAAAGTAGCGCAGAAACTGCGGCTTAATGAACGTTACAATTCAAATAGTTGTACTTAGTATAGGGCTAACAAGATCTGTTTACTATGCCCATGAATATTTATTTATTATTATTAATAGACTAGCTGACCCAGCGAACTCCGTACCGCCTAACAGTCGATTGCTATTTTTTTTTATTTTTCCATCCGTAAGAACCATCGTCGTACTTTAAGGAATATTCTAAAAAAATAATTAGCGAAATCGGTTCATCTGCTCTCGAGATTTGCGCTTACTAACACATCCAACGATTCAGTTTTAAATTATACGAGTAGATAGATAATGGAGCTAAATAGAGACTGCAATTTATAGAAAAATTATAGAGAAAAACAACAAAAATTCTTAGGCAGATTTTTTCACAGAAATGACGGATGTCAGTTGGAAGGTAACTGCACTCATCAGATGGAATTATCTAATCGCTCAGCCGTCAGCAGCACACGACCTTTCCGAAGCAATTTACTTAGGCACCAGTTCTACAAACTTGAAGAGCATTTATCTAAATAACTTTAAAAACGCCCCGGGGAATATTTTCGTCTAGTCTTTTTTCCTTCAGCCTCGCGTTATTATTGCACAGGTAATAAGCAGACCTTCAACTAATTGAGTGCCGAGAAACGTAATTTCTACTTCCACAATGACCTTCAGCTACGAAGGGAATAGACTAGAGGGACCACTTTCACCAGTGAAAATATAAAGCGCCTCAAAGCCGGGATTAGCAGATTTGAAACTATTTAGACTAGACCAAATCCAATCCATCAGTCTAGTCCACATTGATCGATTGAGAATTCTCTACTGATTATTGAACTAATTCGTCATACCCAATTTAAACTGAAACTTCGTTTCATTTATTTACTTTTCTAGTTATAAGTAAGTTTTTAACAATGTTTTATGTGGATGTTTAATTTTAACTCACAAAACGTAGTTTTACTGTGTTTACAGTAATTTTGTTGTTGTGTAATGTGTGTCTTGTCTTTGGAATAAACCTTTTCTATTCTATTCTACTCTAAATCCGAGTAAGCTTGCTTCAGGTCAATAATGTGTAGTGCTTATGAAATCGATATCAACCCTTGTATGGCCCCACTGCTGGCGCACGGATCTCCTCCTGCGTCTGCGGTTAGGCCGTACTCTACCACGGGGGCCAAGTCCGGGTCGGTGGCGAATTATAAGACAGAAGCGGGCCTTACTATAAGAAGTTATCAAGCCGACCATAAGGCCTCTGGCATGGCTTGACGACTGGCATTACATGACAGCCGGCACCAACGGCTTAACGTGCGTTGCGAAAAATGGAAGCGCTCGGAAAAAATGCCACTAGCGGTAGTCACGAGACGGTTCCCCATCCTGCACCTTACCGCCCCCGTTGTTACTTAACACAAGTGATTAGTTCCAATCACTTGGTTCGACTAAGCCACGAGCGCTTATGAAATATTTAGATCAAAAACCCTACTGTACTATATAACAAAGTTATACCGGTACAAATTAGAGATTTGGGCCTACGTTTGCATTTTTTTCTCCCTAATAATGGTTGATAAGGGGTTATGATTCACGATTGACTCATAGTACAGTACAGGATTAATCCTCTCTCTATAATTTTTAATAATTATTTTATAGGTACTATAAGTCGATTGTAAGTTCGATTGTTACTATGTAAGCAGATGTAGGCCACTGATTCATTAACTAAATGGTTGTTTACTGTCACAAATTAAACAAACGTCTATATAATTCGTACGCCACTGAGCCCCGGTTTCTGGTACACTAACAAGCCGTTTATCTACGTTTAACAGCTGTCAGTTGACCAGTTGAAGTTAATACAAAAAAAAAACATTTGACAACTGTTCACAGTACATTAACAGATTGTTAGTGTACGAGGAACAGGGGGATAAACTAGAATCAATATTTTAACTAAACAGCAAGTCCTCAATAAATGTCATATTGATTATTTATAACAGTAACGTAACAAATCCTAGTAGATATGTAAGATATCAAAGTGGTTCAAAATAATACCCTTTTAATACTGTTTTAATAATAATACATTATGAAAAAAATATCAATCTCAATAAATTTAATTATCAATTAAAATATCAATAAATTTTATTTTATTATTATTATCACGTTAAGCCGTTGGTGCCGGCTGTCATATAATGGCAGTCGTTAAGCCATGTCAGAGGCCTTATGGGCGGCTTGAAATCTTCTAACAGTAAGGCCCGCCACTGTCTTACAATCCTCTACCAACCCGGACTTGGCCCCCGTGGTGGAGTATGGCATAACCTTCCTGCGATGCAGGAAGAGACCCGTGTCCCAGCAGTGGGGACATACAAGGGTTGATAACGATAACGATATTAATATCACAAAAATGCCTTGGTCTAGAGATGAATATGATAATATTCATCCAAATCAATGGATGTGTTACAGATATGATATAGTGCAATCATCAACATTTTCAAATTAATTTTTCTCTGGTCATATCACTAGACTAGATTTAAATATTTTAAGCTCATATTAGTGCAAGTAAGCCGCATTCAAGCGGTGCAATATTTTATAGAGCAGGTCATTAAAATTCGCGAGAGGCTGAGCTGTATATCAACGTCCCACCTGAACGGCTATACGTATCTTTTGACGGGGCTTCACCATTAACCAATAAAGGTACAGACGTCGGCGTGAAGAATTTTGCCATAGCCAATAACCAATAGAGGTTCATACGACGGCTTGAAAAATCTGGACGTTGCTTAACCATTAACCAATATAGTTACAGACGTCAGAGTGAAGAATTTTTACAAAGCTTCAGCATCAACCAATAAATGTACAGTCGTCGGCGTAAAGAAGTTTGGCATAGCTTCGCCAATAACCAATAGAGGTACATACGTCGGCTTGAAGAATTTGGACGTAGGTTAACCATCAACCAATATAGTTACAGATGTCAGCGTGAAGAATTTTGACAAAGCTTCAGCATTAACCAATAAATGTACAGTCGTCGGCGTAAAAAATTTTGACATAGCTTCGCCAATAACCAATAGAGGTACATACGTCGGCTTGAAGAATTTGGACGTAGCTTAACCATTAACGAATATAGGTCCAGAAGTCGGCGTGAATTTTTTTGACATAGCTTCGTAATTAACCAATATAATCGTAGGTACGGATGTCGGCTTGAAGAATTTGAGAATTTGGAAATTATTAATATTGTAATTTTGAAATAATTTGGATACAGAAGTTGGCTGGATATTTTGAAAAATATCTTGCTAATAAACCTTACAGATCAAAATTGAAATATTCTATTAAATTGAAATGAAATAAAGATCAAAATTTAAATATAAACTCTAATCAAGAATCTGGCTAATCAGACACATAACTTAAAAAAACAAAGTCCTTGATTCAAGTCGGGATTCGAAACCACACCCATCCCCGTGTTTATGGAGTTTTAAAGAATGGATGGCACTATTTCCTGTCCTATTTTCCAGCAACTATTAACTAAGAAGAGATAACTCCTTACAGAGACTTTGCCAATCTAATTGCTGGCAACACATTGCCTCGAGTTAAAAGCTCTTGGCACAATATTATTTTGTGAATGATGTTACGTAGCCTATAATTATCTCGCCATTTGAGGACACATCTGGTGGTCTCGACTATCAAGCCTATAGTATGTAGATAGAGGTTTCATGAATCTGGTTGTTTGGCAACATTATGCATGGATTTGTGATCTATTGTGGATATAAGACATGGCGACACAACGGCGCCGTTTGATTTAACATAGCTTGTGAACGCACCTTCGTTTTTTGGGGTCACGAAATACCTATGCGGGTACTAATACATATCGTGTAAAGCCGCAGCACTTATCTTTCCCTTAATTTTGTAAGTCAATTATTGCTTTGGCATTTAAAGCTATTGGTGGCAGTCACGAAATCTTGTCATACTTATACTTAGGTTGTATTAGGCAACTGATGAATTAGATTTAGTATGACTTGAGAAAAGATGGTCAGAGTGAAGTTTTTTTCCGCTTGTTTCTTCTCCCTAACTTTTTTTTCTTTTCACTCACTTACTTTTCCCTTTATTGCACATTAATAAAAATATTTACAAAATTCACAAATTATACTATTTTTATTTTTAATGCACTAACCCGTGCTAAGGACAATTTGTAAAACCTATTTAGAGGCTAAAAATTCCACCTATTCGAACCCGCGACCTCTGGCTATCCGTGCTAGCGCTCTTTCCAACTGAGCTAATGGGCGATTAACCGGCATCAGTGAAATTTCGAACGTCTTTACTATATTCTCTGTATTAGGTACAGGCAGCGACATCTGGCTGAAGTATATATAAGTAGTAAGTAGTGAAGTAGTTTTTAAGATATACTTATGTTTTGGCATTAAATGTATTGGTGGCAATCATGAAATCTTGTCATACTTATACTTAGGTTGTATTAGGCAACTGATGAATTCGATTTAGTACCTATGACTTGAGAAAAGATGGTCAGAGTGGAGTTTTTTTTCCGCTTCCTTTTTCTCCCTAACTTTTTTTTCTTTTCACTCACTTACTTTTTCCTTTATTGCGCATTAATAAAAATATTTACAGAATACACAAGCCGTTGGTGCCGGCTGTCATATAATGGCAGTCGTTAAGCCATGTCAGAGGCCTTATGGGCGGCTTGAAATCTTCTGACAGTAAGGCCCGCCACTGTCTTACAATCCTCTACCAACCCGGACTTGGCCCCCGTGATGGAGTATGGCCTAACCTTCCTGCGATGCAGGAAGAGACCCGTGCCCCAGCAGTGGGGACATACAAGGGTTGATAACGTAACGTAACAGAATACACAAAATTTTCAAAATGAAAAGCGTACCGAGAGTGTATTTACAGAGTATTCAAAGATATTTTGGTAAACTGAGCCAACATTTTGTTCGACGACGGCAGAACCAAAACAATTTAGTAGTATACGTAAAGGGGCTATTCCTAAAAAGAGCGATCCTTGAAACATGTCCGTTGAACTTTGTCATTTGAACCATTTTTTTTTCTACGACTTCAATTTATTTTTTTTAACTTATGTAGAAGCCAAAACCTCCACCTATGCCGGGACTCGAACCCGTGAACTCTGGCTAACCGTATTTTTCTTTTTGTTAAGTTGTATGAAAACCAAGAACAATTTTCGAACTTTCCCGGTTTGTAATAACACTAGATATTGATGTGGGTATATTGAGAACGTTTGTGCGTAACGTTTATAGGTTACATAAAAAAATAGATCCAAGTTTATTTTCTTAATGATTCGCGATACTCATACATAGTTATATATTAAGCGGGTCAAATCGCGATTATTTATTTGGTAAAACGTAATTGGGTCGTTCTTCTTTTTTATCGACAATGACTTGTCTTCTCCGCAAAAAAAAATATATTTTGCTCATAAATACTAAATTACTTAATTTTTTTTATAAAAAAATTCACTTGACAATGCAATAATTTTAATATCCTCAAAACTAGATTTTATTCATAATTATTTTTTACAAAATCAGTGTGACATAGTATACAAAAAGCGTGACGGAGGTGTTATACATACTAATAAAGTGTGTCCCTCTATGACTAGTAATATAAACAAAGTGCTCTCGTAAAAAAAAACACATTTAAGAGTTTCTATCCAAGAACATTTACTGAACTGCTTAACCTTTTTTATTAAATTTATAAGAAGAAATAATTTTTAATGTTTATATTATTAAATAAAAAAATATTTTATTGGCTGTCTCCCGATGTATATGATTTTAGTTGCTACCTTCTGTCACTCATTTTATAATACAAAATAGTGTGCTTTAGAAACTTTGACCTTGGTCACTAGGTTCGAGAATAGTCCCCCTCCACCCCGCACTCGCGCTATACGTTCCCACGCCCCGGCAATACCAGTCAATCGTCCGCAAACAGTAAAAGGAGGTGCGTGTGTTTATTCAGCGACCGCTCTGTCACGTAAGTTACGACTTCCAAATGTTATTCTAATTTCGGGGTTTTAATATTAACTGATTAATTTATGATAAATATTTCATATATACCTAGACTTTTGCGTAAATTATAATTAGAAAAATGCTGAATATCTCGAACACTACTATTTTACACCTCTGTCACGTAGCACCTCTGTCACGAAAATGTGTGACGGAGCGGTATAACTGGTGACAGAGTGGTCGTTTTTGTATGGAACTTAGAACCTTAGTTAATATCCATAATAGATGATTGCTTGTTTTTTTATGTTGATTATTCTATCGTCAACTATTTTGTTAATTTAAGGTATCACCATCAAGTAAATGGCATTATCTGCGGCTGAAAGACAGCGACGGTGTCGTGAAAAAAGAAAGCTTAACCCTGAACTTGTTGCAGAAGTAAAACGTAAAGATTTAGAAAGATATAATGCTCGCAAAAAGTTAGTGAAGGATATGACACCAAAAGAACATAAAAAAAATAAAAAGACAATGGCAGATTAGAAAAAAAAGAGTCTTTTTTAGTCAAAGTACGCAGTGAAAGAAAAATTGAGTACATAATTTTACTTAGGAGTAGCAAAAAGTGGAGTGGATGAAGATGGAGATGTTCGAGTGATGTTTTATAAATCTGTTGATGATACTGGAATTTGAAAAGTAGAGTTAGTGATGAGATATATATGTTGGTTATTGTTTTCTAAAATTAAAAATTGTTATAAGGTTAGTTTTGTTCGGCGGACGTAAACATTGTTTACCACTCCATCACTGCGTTAACCACTCTGTCACAATTTTGTCCCCCTTAAAATTTCGGTTCAAAGTAAGTTTTGAACCACTTTATTGTTAGTATTTACAAAAGTAACGTTTTCTAGTATTATATGCTAAACAATAAAGGTGTTCACTAGATTTTTAAGCGACTTTATTGGGCGACTTTCATAATATTAAAAAGTTTTATGTCTTATGAAGCAAAAATGTGACGGAGTGGTATTGGATAATTTAAAAAAAATGATTATTTAAAAAAACCCGTCCTATGGAGCTAGATGATAGTAAATGTTTATATTCTTGATAAGAAAGTAATAAGAAACTGAAGTTCTGATTTAAAATGAGACATAAAAAAAAATAATACTTTTGTGACTGAGGTGTTATTTTTTTCATACCATTCCTACGAAATTTGAAATGAAACTAAAATTACATGTAATACTTCGCTGCATTTTATGTTTTTGTAATCTACAATAATGAAGCAATAATTTAAATCAAATTTAACTAAATAAATCACAAGTTTATTTTTTTATCAAATATAAAAATTTACCGGTCAGATTGTCGATAAAAAAGAAGAACGACCCAATTACCTTATTTCCCGACGTTTCGGCAGCGTTACAGTTGCCGTGGTCCAGGGTGACTGATGTGGCGAGACAGTCAATTAGATTAGATCAGATTAGAACTCTGTACACACCATAAAACAAAATACATAAAAGGCTTACACATCTAAGCTATGGCCGTATACAATTGGCGGTCTTATCGCTAAAAGCGATCTCTTCCAGACAACCTCAATTCAATTATTGTGAGTATTTGCTTTTAATTTTTCGCAGCTGGCCGACACACAACACTCACTACGTCAACGACAGGTCCGGTGATAAGGCGCGTGACTTGTATTTACTTAGCACTAGATTTCACGTACTTGAAAACTACAACGAAGTCTCCTGGCCACACGCCGAAAGCCCGCTGCCCACTCGTTGCCCTTGCAGAAATATCTACTTGCACAGCCAGCAACAATCAAAGCTGCCCTACAATAGCTTCTATCCTGAAGGGCATAAGTGCAAGACTCAAACCAAAAACGGAGTGTCCGGATTTCGCCGAGAGTAGGTACTCTAGGTATTTGTGACGAAGTACATAACGTTTGCTTGACAAATTTTAGACATCGCTGACTAATATTCTCAACACTCTGTTAATATTTAAAGTGTATTAAATCCACCTGAGAAGGGAGTAAAATGGAAGAAAAATTTAAATATCTGGTGTAGAACACACTTGTGGTTGAGTGGACTGTATTTAGTTGACTGGTAATTAACGAAAACCGAGATGTGCTGTGTGGTGTCGGCCTAGAGAATAGCACCAACCCAATTCTTCCCGCGGGTGTCGTAAAAGGCGACTAAGGGCCACAAACCGGGGGCTGGGCAGCAGCGCCCACTGCAGTACAATTCCACCGAACTGCGATCCCCAACCCGCATGCCCAGCGTGGGGATTATGGGCATTACCCCCTATGATAGCACAACGTGGCGCTCTTTAGGGGAGGGCTATGTCCAGCAGTGGACTAGTATAGCCTGAAGACGACGACGACAACAAAGAGTTCTAATGTAATCACTCGGTTCGACTAGGCCACGAACGCTTCCATATTCGTTATCAATCCTTGTATGTCCCCACTGCTGGGGCACGGGTCTCTTCATGCATCGCAGGAAGGTGAGGCCGTACTCCACCACGGGAGTACCACGCTTAGCGAGCCTTGCGAAGCACGGAATCGCTTGGAAAAAAATCCACTAGCGGTAGTCACGGGGCGGTCACCCATCCTGCACCTGACCACGCCTGTTGTTGTTTAACTCAAGTGATTGATTCCAATCACCCGGTTCGACTAGGCCACGAGCGCTTCTAAATTTCTATGAAAAATAAATAATTAGAAAGGTAGTAAGACATCATAATCCTTACGTATTGGTGGCGCTAGGTGGCACCCGGTCGCCCTTTAACGATATTTTGCCACAAACGTAAGTTAGTTTATGTCTTCAGAGAGACAAAGAACCATAAACCGTGGAGGTAACAATGCCTTGCGTGCGGCTGGCAGCCAAATGAGTTCCAGTGAGAAACTGCACTTCCGGGTTCCCAATCCCAGTTTGCAATGCACGTGCTTAGATCGCGAATAAATGTTTAAAAGAACTGTGAATGGTGTAAAAAAATAAAAACACCCGGAGGCGTAAAAAAGGTTAATGTGAGTGTTAAGCGCCGTATAGTGCCCTACTCTTCTGTTTTAAATAAAATATATTTCTATTTATAACTCTGAGTTTATTTGATCATAATAATATTTTCACAAGAATAGATTAGACAGAAACTAAATTTAAAACTGACATAAGCAAAAAAGACGATATGTACAAAAAGTCAAAATAAACAATAAAAAGGTCTGTCGCCAACAGTAAGTAGGTTTCAATATTTTTATATACCCCTTCGACAGCATCGATCGACATCTCCCAAGCTGAAATTCATCAAGCCATTTGGGCTACAGAGCTTAAAAAAGAAATATAAACATACATGGTATCAACCCCGTGTATGTCCCCACTGCTGGGCCACGGGGGCTCTCCCTGCATCGCAGGAAGGTTAGGCCATGCTTCACCACGGCGGACAAGTCCGAGTTGTTGGAGGATTGTAAAACAGCGGCGGGCTTACCTGTCAGAAGTTATCAAGCCGCCCATATGGCCTATGACATTGCTTAACGACTGCCATTGCATGAGAGCCGACACCAACGGCTTAGCGTGCCTTGGAAAGCACTAAAGCGCTCGAAAAAAATGCCACTAGCGGTAGTCACCTTACGGTCACCCATCCAGCACCTGACCACGCCTGTTACTGCTTAACTTCAGTGATTTATTCTAATCACCTGGTTCCACTAAGCCACATTTTTTCTTCTTGTAAAATCTTTATCACAGACTATTTTAGTGGGATGACCATCTGCGAAAACTGCAGGCAGATGCTGGATGCGGCAAGCTGGAGACAGGGCGCTATGGCGCTCATTAGGGGAGGGCTATGTCCAGCAGTGGACTAGTACAGTCTGACGGCGACGACGACGACTATTTTAGTCAGCGTTATAAGGAATTGTATTTTTATAAGTAAGGCTATTAGACTACTCTGTTTCTCTGATTGTCTACCACATTTTGCTTAGCAGACAGCCAGTGGTGCTATAAAATACAGTACCACTTACCGCTAACTGTGTGCAGGGAATGAGTTGAACTTGCAATACACTCGATTCGCATGCAAATGACTTAATACGACTGAACGAACTCGGTTTTTCTCGCTATAAGTTCTCGCTTTGCATATCAACAGGATTCCTAAAACTAGATGCTGCCCGTGACTTTGTCCGCGCAGGATTTGTTTTTCCAGTAGCTTATATTAACGTGGCGTACAAATGAACTGACATTATGACTTTAGAATTATCACATAACTAATTTTTGGGTCGCATTGGAAAAATAATATACAATCTTTATAAATTGCAGCCTATGTGTTATTGTGATGTATAAACTATATTATTGTAAAGTTTTATTAAAATCCATTCAGTAGTTTTTACGTGAAAGGGTAACAAACATCCATCCATACTTACAAACTTTCGCGTTTATAATATTAAATATAGTAGGAGGTATCCGAAACCATACGTGCTTGCAGCTTTCTTGTTTTCAGTCTTATCATCAGTTTGATAATAATTAACTTTCATTAACTAAGCTAAGCTATTTCCTTTTAACTAGCTGACCCAGCGAACATCGTCTCGCCTAACAGTGGAATCGTTTTTTTTCTCGCCCTAAGAACCATCCCCGTACTTCAAGGAATATTCTAAAAAAACAATGAGCGAAATCGGTTCAGCTGCTCTCGAGATTTGCGCTTACCAACACATTCAACGATTCATTTTTATATTATAGATAAAGTATTCTCTATCTATCTATTTAAAATGGGATAAGTCAATTGTTATACTTTTCTGTAATAATCAATTTCTATTTCAACGATGTTTTGTCAGGATCGTGGAAAGTAGCAGTATGGCTGGCAATAGGGCTGAACACATGCCACAAGTATGCTATCTTTCTCATTCAGATATGAGATTCTTTGGTGGGTTCAGCCAATTTTAAGCATGCGTTGAATTCTTCGTTTACTGAGATCGTCTTTATTTTCTTTGACCTGCATCTGTATAAAAGAATCGACCAAATGTTACAGTCAGTTACGTAACGCTATGTCGGACTCCGGCTGGTAAATGCATTCTTCATGTTTGTGACTGTATCGACATCGACACCAACCCTTGTATGTCCCCACTGCTGGGGCATGGCTCTCTTTCTGCATCGCAGGAAGGTTAGGCCATACACTACCACGGAGGCCAAGTCCGGGTTGGTGGAGGGTTGTAAGACAGTGGCGGGCCTTACTGTCAGAAATTATCAAGCCGCACATAAGGCCTCTGACATGGCTTAACGACTGCCGTGACATGACAGCCGGCACCAACGGCTTAACGTGCCTTGTGAAGCACGGAAGCGCTCAGAAAAATGTCACTAGCGGTAGTCACGGGACGGTCACCCATCCTGCACCTGACCGCGCATGTTGTTGCTTAATTCAATCACTCGGTGCGACTAGGCCACGAGCGCTTCGTGACTGTAAGTTGGTGTGTAACTGACTCCTGATGTTTTTATGACTCCTCTAAGGACGATAAATTCCATCTTTGTTCTGGCCATGGGCACTAGTGCGGAAAAGCTTCAAAGGGAAAACGCAGTTTAATCCCTCAAGTTAAAACAGACGTTTTATTGGTACTTTAAACTCAACGCTCGCGGACGCCACATTTTATCTGCGACCCTAAGCTTTTACTTTGCTGTGTGGTGTCGGCCTAGAGAATAGCACCAACCCAAATTCTTCCCGCGGGTGTCGTAAAAGGCGACTAAGGGACACAAACAGGAAGGTGGGCAGCAGCGCCCCCTGCAGTACAATTCTACCAAACTGCGATCCCCAACCCGCATGCCCAGCTTGGGGATTATGGGCATTACCTCCTAATTATGGCACAACCTTGTGCTCATTTGGGGAGGGCTATGTCCAGCAGTGGACTAATATAGCCTGAAGAAGAAGAAGCAGCTCTTACGTCAGAGCAGTTATTTGCTAAGTTCAGCGGGCTGATTTGGTCATTGCATCTCGTAATGAGTTAATTTATACAGCTTCTAGTGGCACGTTCACTAGCACTAGATGTGTGAAGGGACCACCCGAACGATGCAGTTAACATAACATAATATTTACATACAAGCGCTCGTGGCCTAGGCGAATCGAGTGATTGGAATCAATCACTTGGTTAAGCAACGACAGGCGCGGTCAGGTACGGGATGGGTGAGCGTCCCGTGACTACCGCTAGTGGCATTTTTCCGAGCGCTTCCGTGCTTCGCAAGGCACGTTAAGCCGTTGGCGCCGGATGTCATATAATGGCAGTCGTTAAGCCATGTCAGAGGCCTTATGGGCGGCTTGATAACTTCTGACAGTAAGACCCGCCACTGTGCCCGAGCAGTGGGGACAACAAGGGTTGATAACATACAAGCACATACATTGCTTCTGGCCCTACACTAGGATACCTTGTGTCGTTGTAACCAGAAACAACGACATCACAAACATGTAAACATCCAAGACCTGGGATTTTTTTTTTTGTTTCCAGCCGGGGACCTCGGACCCCTTGCATGGTAGGCAGATGCGCTACCTCTGCGCCACAGAGGCCGCCAACTCCTGGGACGTTGTTTTTCGATGGTATAGGACGTCCTTCGACCAGGTGGGATGACGATCTGCAAAAAACTGCCGGCAGATGCTGGATGCGGCAACCTGAGACAGGGCGCTACAGTCCAGCAGTGGACTACATAATATAGCCTGAAGAAGAAGAAGAAGGCTTGCCCAGCACGTAAACCATCCCGACAGCTTAGTCGGGCTAGCCCACAGGAATGACCCGTCAATAGATGGATTGGCAATCTTAAGCGCTGAGGTACGAGCAAGGTTAAGGAGTTTTACCTGTCTCTGCAAGTTTAGTATTCGTGCATTCTCCTTGTCATTTTGTCTTTTCCATATGCCTCCATATAGGTACACAATTTTGTACTTTAAAAACATATTTAGAAGCTAAAAATTCCACCCATGCCGGGATTCGAACCCGCGACCTCTGGCTATCCGTGCCAGCGCTCTTTGCAACTGAGCTAATGGGCGACTCACCGGCATCAGTAAAATTTTGAACCTCTACAATATTCTCTGTATTACGTAGAGGCAGCGAAATCTGGCTGAAGTAATTGTCCTTAGCACGGGTTAGTGCATTAAAAAAGAGTACGAGGGCTGCTACTTATGTATGCGGAATAGAAAAAATAAACAAATATATATGGCTAAATATGCTTTTATTGTTTTTCAAAGTATTCTCCACTATGACCGATGCACTTTTGCATTCGATGAAACCAATTTTTGTAAAACACTTTTTCCACTCTGATTGAGGTATCTCCAAAACGTGCTGTTTGAACGCATCTACGGCATCTTCACGGGTCGAAAATCGTTGACCACGCAATTTATTCTTTACATTTTGGGAATAAATAGAAATCATTGGGAGCCAAATCAGGGCTGTACGGTGGATGACCCATCAATTCTATTTTTTGACCATTCAAAAATGTAGTTGTTTCCTGAGATGTATGACAGCTGGCATTGTCATGGTGAAGTATGATTTTGCGTTGTTGGTTGTTTTGGCGTTCCATTTTTTCAGCGATATGACATTTTAAACCCAACAAAAACAAAACACTAACGTACATAAGAGAAAAATATTAGCGGCCAGTATTTAAAAAAAGAACGAATTTGACCATGGAGGTCAGACATTGCGTTTAAAATTATTGGAATCCCAGATTCCGCATACACAAGTAGCAGCCTATGTATAATTTTGTATTTACTACCTTATGTAGGTATATTGTTATTTATATAAGTATGTATTAATATATTCATATTTGCACCGACTACCCGTCTCTTATTTCGTTCAGCAACTTTCCGTCATAAGGTTGTCTGGAGAAATTGCTTTTAGCAATTAGGCCGCGAATTGTACTTTGTATCTTTACATGTTTTATAATATGTACACTAAAGAATATTCTTATTTTATCTTATGTGAATACTAAGGTACTGTCACTATCTTTTCCTATGGAGTAAGCGAAGCTATTGCTACTCCAAATTAACTTTACTTAGAAAGTCATCGGTACATGCCGGGTCCGAACCCACTACCTCTCGAATGTGTTTGATCATGTGGGACGAATATTGGATTCAAACCATACTCATACTGAAATGGACACATAGGTAACCTAGGCAAAAAAGTAAATTAAAAACTTATAACGTTTAATAAGTGAGTCTACCCGAGACCACGGCAACTGTAACGCTGCCGAAACGTCGGGAAATAAAGTAATTATGTTTTACCTAATAAATAATCGCGATTAGACCCGTTTAATATATAACTTCGAATGAGTATCGCGAATCATTAAGAAATACTAACGTTTAATAAGTCACTGTTTCTGTCTAATTTTGAATAAAATACTTAGATTTCATTTTATTTATACTGTTTGTAGAGTCTTAACGTATTAAGTTGTCAGTACGTCTAGTGTTATGTGTAACTGTTATTAAGGGGCACGGCAGTGCCGACGCCAAGTCGAGCGCAAAGCAAACACTGCCGTAACAATTTTTTTAATTTACAGGAACCATTTCGCCGCATTTTCAGGCCCCTGTTTGAGAACCTCTGGATAAGACCAGAACGCAGAAATTTTCGTCATCCAGTAAGCTATAGTCACATACTTAAAATCCAAAATTTGAAGTCTGTAGGTCATTTAGTTCCGAAGTTAAGCGATAGCAAAGTTTCGCATTTATGACACTCACTCACTGATGATCATCAAAATAGAACTAGTATTTCCCATAAACTCAGAGAGCTGAAATTTGGTACAGAGTTAGGGTTTTTTAGACAGTTAGTTAGTTTTTTAGACACAGAGTTAGGGCCACATAAAGGGAAAACTATAAAAACCTGGTGATCCTGACAGAACACACAACACAAGAGCGCAACCAAGCTATTAGAAGATTATTATTTATTTTATTATGTCGCTCAAAATTTGGTCAATATAATGCATTGGACTAAGAGTGGCGCGGTGATACCCGCACACATCGCTAGATGGCGCTGACTGTATTTCAAAATAAGCGCGTTTTGCTTATCCGATAACCTTATATGGCGAAGTGGCAACTGTCTTTTCTCCTTCTTCTTGAATGATCCATGAGCAGAGTGAGCACTGCTGCACCGCTTTTGCACTTTTGCTTTTAGTTCTTAAATTGAATAAAGACTAAAAGAATCAGGCCGAGTTTGCTTCAGGCAACGATAAAACTTTTCCAGATAAGTATTAAATATATAACTTGTGCCCGTCGATTTGCGTGGCCGCGCCCCGGGAGATTCGTGTCTCCTGCTTGGGCCGCTAAAATACTGCACGGAACATCCGAAACAAAATTTTAAAATTTGGTGGAGAACTTGTTTATGGTAAATCCTAAATACGATTTTTTATAGTTCGTGGTAAAGCACAACGTCCAACAGTTCTGAGGTGAAAATAATGAAAATTGAAATTTTGAAAAACGTTGTCGTTCAATATAATTTTTCAGTAGTTAAAAATCTCAACAGATGTTGATGATGTATTTCGGCCAGCTGCGAAAAAATAAAAGTGACTACCCACAATAATTGACTGTACTCGCCACTTCAGTCTACCCGAGACCACGGCAACTGTAACGCTGCCGAAACGTCGGGAAATCAGGTAATTACGTTTTACCTAATAAATAATCGCGATTAGACCCGTTTAATATATAATTATGTATGAGTATCGCGAATCATTAAGGAATACTAATCTTAACAGAATTCAAAACGGCATGCTTAATGGTATGTGGAAGGTATTATATAATATGATACGTTGAATTATAAAAGCTTCAGCATATTTTCGGTGTGTTCAGATATAGTTGTGATTTTTTTCCGAAATCGATACAAACTTCTATACAGAAAGCGGACATTTAGTAAGACTACAAATAAAATTCACACTTCGTGGAGCACATCTCTCAGAGAGAGTGAGATAGAGAAAGAAAGAGTGTATGTAGGCTTTGTTTTGAAATTGTTGAACAAAGTACATATGTGATTCTCTTCTTCAAACATTATTATTATCATTAATACTCTTATTGCAATTAAATTTTGAAAGTAAAATTTTAAAATGCGGCGGACTTATGGCCATCAATATATTTATATTCTTTTTTTTAATGCACTAACCCGTGCTAAGGACAATTTTAAAAACCTATTTAGAGGCTAAAAATTCCACCCATGCCGGGATTCAAATCCGCGACATCTGGCTATCCGTGCCAGCGCTCTTTCCAAATGAGCTAATGGGCGAGTCACCGGCATCAGTGAAATTTCGAACCTCTTTACAATACTCTGTATTACGTATATTTTTAGCCTCTAAATATTTTTTGCCAAATGCAAAGCAACATTTTAGCCCACCCCGTTGTCCAGGAGAGCTATTAAGGCGACCCATGGCTTTCCTTTTTCGCTTCACTCCCGTGCAGTCCTGCCGGCGTTCCTAGCTTATTTCTCAAATGAATGTAGTTCGTAGCGTCCTGTGACGCCTTTATCGACCATCACGAGAAAAAAAATCTAAATCGTAGCCGACGCTGGCCGATTTTTGGCAATGGTGCTTTGCACTCCCAGGTTGCAGGATCCTAAAATAGTATATTGTGAAATATTTGTATTATGATAAATAGAAATTACCCCCCAAGTTGGGCATAACCCCCAATGATGGCACAACGTTGCGCTATGGCGCTCATTAGGGGAAGGCTATGTCCAGCAGTTGACTAATATAGCCTGAAGAAGAAGAAATAGCAAAAAAAACTAACAACATCAGATAGAACCGACAGGTGAGCCCGTGAGCAAATTTCGAGATTTTCTATCAGTGTGTAAATAATTTGTTAATTATTTTCCATTGTGATACTTTCACATTTATTATTTCCTTTAACGGATTACATCAACTGATTTTTTATACAAGGTGTAACCAAGGTGTTGTCCTTAGCACGGGTTAGTGCATTAAAAATAAAAATAGTATAAGGTGTAGCCAAACAACCTACTCGTGAGTACAATTTTTACCGTGGGGAAAACTTAACGAGTTGGCTTAAAACACGAATTGTGTTTAACTTAATCTAGTAAGCGTACACCATAATATGTAAAATATCATTGTTTTTACCGTAGTAAAATTTTTCACACCCTGTAGTACTATGGTAAAAAGCGAAACCGACCAAGTAAACATTATCTATGCTCCTTGCCTATGATTATTTTATATGTATACGTCTACGACGAGGAAGGTTAGGTCGGCCATACTCCACCACGGGGGCCAAGTCCGAGTTGGTGGAGGATTGTAAAACAGTGTCGGGCCTTACTGTCAGAAGTTATCAAGCCGCCCATACGCCTCTGTCATGGCTTAACGTCTGCCATTACATGACAGCCGGCACCAACGGCTTAGCGGCACTTGCGAAGCACGAAAGCGCTCGGAAAAAATGCCACTAGCGGTAGTCACGGCACGGTCACCCATCCTGCACCTAACCGCGCCTGTTATTGCTTAAATCAAGTGATTGTTTCCAATCACTCGGTTTGACTAGGCCACGCTTCAAATCAAACTGTTCGCAGCATCATAACTCCTCGTCTAGCATGGGGAATAGTTGAGTATCGTTGTACAACCGAAGAGGTTTTTTTATAACACGATGGGCGACCGAGTTCCTTTACCCCAAAGCCGTATTTAATGTTCAAAACTGACACTTTAATGTGTCTCGTCCATGATTTAGTTGGCCTCCTCTCTCACGGGGAAATACATTATTTTAGCGCCGTTTTATAGATACCGGCCAGTCAAGAAGTTGTAGAAGGGCTGTCTCTACACATCTGTAGGATGATATCGAAATCTTCTTCAGGCTATATTAGTCCACTGCTGGGCATAGCCCTCACCTAATGAGCGCCATAGCGCAACGTTGTGCCCTCATTGAGGGGTAATGCCCATAATCCCCACGCTGGGCATGCGGGTTGGGGATCGCAGTTTGGTGGAATGGTACTGCAGGGGGCGCTGCTGCCCAACCCCCGGTTTGTGTCCCTTAGTCGCCTTTTACGACACCCGCGGCAAGAATCTGAGATATCGAAATCGTTTACAAATTTTTTCGGCGACCTTCGAACTATAATTGTTATTAGCAATAAGGCCGTCAATTGTATCTTATCTTCTGTTTCTGTATCAATTTTTCAGTATTCTTATCTTATAATTATGTTCAATTCTTATGTTATATCTCTGGCAAAACTATTGCAAACGAGACTGCTCCCACAATCAAAGGAAGCAGTTGGTCTTTTAACATTGTGTGTATGTATGTATGTATGTATGTATGTATGTATGTATGTATGTATGTATGTATGTATGTATGTATGTATGTATGTATGTATGTATGTATGTATGTATGTATGTATGTATGTATGTATGTATGTATGTATGTATGTATGTATGTATGTATGTATGTATGTATGTATGTATGTATGTATGTATGTATGTATGTATGTATGTATGTATGTATGTATGTATGTATGTATGTATGTATGTATGTATGTATGTACGTACGTACGTGTACGTACGTACGTATGTATGTATGTATGTACGTACGTACGTACGTACATACGTACATATGTACGTAAGTACGTTGCAAGGAATTAACTGGCAAACAATTTTTCAAATAGTTTCTCCAACAGAGTAAATTTTGACATACCTATTTATAGCACATGGTTGTACAATATTTTATAAAAAATAATAGTACGAAACAGAGCAATTAAAGTGAGACTTCTATCTGAAGCTTTTGTCACGAACGCACTTATAAAACGAAAAATATAGCTCTGACCGTGCAAGATTAAACGATGGAGGAAGCTGTTAGGCCATAAGGCTGCGTGTTGATATTCGCAAGCAAAGTTACACTCAACGTCACTTTTAAATATACCTAATATAGATGTATGTAGTTAGACCTGAGATTTCCGCAATTAGTTATATATTAAACGGGTCAAATCGCGATTATTTATTAGGTAAAACGTAATTACCTTATTTCCCGGCGTTCCGGACTTAGCCTCATAGTTAGGCCATTGTATGTAGCAAGCGCTTAGGTATGTTAACCCTTTGAAAGTGAAGGTGAAAGTGAAATGTTTTTATTGCCAACAAAAAAATAAACAAGGTGCAATAACTGAGAAAATGTCTTAAGAACTAAATTTGGCAAAAGGCCTTATGCTCAGCTTAAAGTCGCCAGGGAACATGCTCCACTGCCGATGCTAATTTTCAGCAAAAGCCTTGGAAGTTTAAGTTAAGGGATAAAAAGTTCTAATATTCTAACTATGTGTACAAGTCGCGAAAGTTTAAAATATGTTATAAGAATACATAGTTGCAAAGTCACTTTGCGTAAAACCACGTTCAAATAAAAATACATTTTTAAAAACCTATTTAGAGGCTAAAAATTCCACCCATGCCGGGATTCGAACCCGCGATCTCTGGCTATTCGTGCCAGCGCTCTTTCCAACTGAGCTAATGGGCGACTCACTGGCATCAGTGAAATTTCGAACCTCTTTACACTATTCTCTGTATTACGTACAGGCAGCGACATCTGGCTGAAGTAGATTGCATCACTTACAGCCCCGACTACCTACTTTGCAGTTAGGTTTTTACATAGGAATGATATCGCTGTACCCACATGATTATACTAGTTTTATTTTTAATGCACTAACCCGTGCTAAGGACAATTTTAAAAAACCTATTTAGAGGCTAAAAATTTCACCCATGCCGGGATTCGAACCCGCGATCTCTGGCTATCCGTGCCAGCGCTCTTTCCAACTGAGCTAATTGGCGACTCACCGGCATCAGTGAAATTTCGAACCTCTTAGCACGGGTTAGTGCAATAAAAATAAAAATAGTATAATACATTTTTACTTCCATGTAACTAAACGGCCTTACTAATAAAGGTTAGACTTTAGGCTCTTGGGTTTCTTCACGATGTTTCCCTTCACGCTAGCGAGTGGTGTTTGCTATGATACTTACCACACATTTGCTATGTACACCACACACACACTTGTTACATATACAAATACATATTATACTATATTATAGTATTATACTATTTTTCCGGTATACAATAAAGAATATTCTTATCTTATCTTACATATGCATGCTGTTTAACTATAATTTAGTTCTTATTCTTTTTGTTATGTACAATTTAATTTCATGTATCGATGTTGTTTCCCAAACACTTATTTGGACAGCAATATTGATGGGACAGATAAAGTAATAGAGCCCATTTCTTTTTAAACTTTTCTCACTTAATTTATCCCATGAACGAAATTTGTAATTTTTGTATTCTATGGCTAAACATTAAGATTTATTATAGGTATATACTGGTATACTGGTCAACGGTTACAATAAGTTATTTGAAATCACTGTACTGATCCCCACAATACAGGCTAGGCCTGGTGTGGGGATCACCGGAATGTTTGATTTAAAATCGAGTAACTTTGCAATGCACCTCATCTACCTTTTTGTAATGGTGGATGCAAATTATTAAACAAACTCTTTTCTATTCTATCCTATTCTATTGTCACATATGTACATAACTTAGAAAACAAAGTCATTATGGTTACATGCTGGGATTCGAAGCCACGACCTCCCGCATAATAAGTCGGCGTTCTACCGCTCTGCTAGCACCGCAACGAGTTATAGACGTATATAAAATATTTTGTACTTCACAAGATAATGGCGTAGCATTTTTTTTAAATACCTTGAGTGTGTAAAAAATAATTTCGTGGCATAGACAATTCTGAAAATCAGCGCTGCGCTTATGTTCGCACACGCCGCATTGAGCTGAGCAAATCCGTATTATCGCATAGCGTATCGATTCACTAAAATGAACTAAGTAATTATCTTAGTCTATTTTAAGTTGTTTTTATATCTTTTTGCGATAATTAAACTATTTTTCAATTTCAATTAAATGGCCTATATTTTAAAGTTACAATGTGAAACGGTCCCTGCCTTTTTTGGCAAATGACTTCCTTAACGCGTCAATACGCATGTAGCGAAAGCCAACTTCAGATCGACTTTGTAATGGAGAAACGGTATTGAAAAAAACCGCAGTGCCCGCTACTTCTTTTGAAAGGGATTCGGTGAAAAGGTAAGCTATACAAATACCTTTATCGAGATATAAAACTACCTTTGACCTCAAAGGTACCTAAATAGAGTAAGGGTAGTTTAACGAACGAACGATCCTTCGTTCGGTAAAAGCACTTAGCGGTGGTAAACAGTGGGTAGAACAATGGACTCGGAAGCGAGAGACTCAGGTTCGATTCCCAGTGCGGACATGTACCAATGACTTCGTTTTCTAAGTTATATCTATAATATAAAAATGAATGGCTGAATGTACTTGTAAGCGCAAATCTCGAGAGCAGCTGAACCGATTTCGCAAATACCGTTGAAGCAAATTTCTGCAGTTTTGTTGCCATGGAAACGAACATAAACCGTGCTACAACTTGATAGGCACTTATTTAGGAAGTTTTGCTCGGTATTTCGATGCGACCAAATGGAAAGTTGTAAAAATTCCGCGGGACCGATTGCATCATGAGCAAGATATGTCGCCCCTTGACTCTTGGTGGACATAAACAGAGTTATACACTGATGACTGAAGAAGCTTTTTTATTAGAAACTAGCTGACCCAGCGAACTTCGTACCGCCTAACAGTCGATTCTTTGTTTTTTAATTTTCTCTCCGTAAGAACTATCCTCGTACTTCATGGAATATTCTAAAAAAAGAATCAGCGAAATCGGTTCAGCTGATCTCGAGATTTGCGCTTACCAACACATTAAACATCAAACCCAGCGAACTTCGTCACGCCTAACAGTAGATTGTTTATTTTTTTTTATTTTTCTCTCCGGAAAAACCTTCCTCGTACTCTAAAAAATTCTAAAAAAGAATTAGCGAAATCGGTTCAGCTGCTCTCGAGATTTGCGCTTACCAACACATTTAGCGATTCATTTTTATATTATAGACTAGCTGACCAGCAAACTTCGTACCGCGTAAAAGTTGATTCTTTATTTATTTTTTATTTTTCCCTCCGTAAGAACCATCCTCGTACTTCAAGGAATATTCTAAAAAAAGAATTACCGAAATCGATTCAGCTGCTCTCGAGATTTGCGCTTACCAACACATTCGGCGATTCATTTTTATATTATAGATAGAAGATATATGTAACGGAATTGCTTTTGGTGGTAATGCCGCCAATTGTGCTATATTTTTATATAATTTCTGTTACTGTCTGTCACGGAAGCGCTGGGAAAAAATGCCACTAAAGCGGTAGCCACGAGACGGTCACCCATCCGGCACCAGACCGAGCCTGTTGTTGCTTAACTCAAGTGATTGATTCCAATAGCTCGCTTCGACTAAGCCACGAGCGCTTCTATACGGTTTTATTTATACGTAGGTATAAAAACACAATTCCTTTTAACACACTATGAACGCCGACTCAAATAGTCTGTGGTGGCGATTTTTTAAGAAAGAAAATCGGCTAAATGCAAATCGAGCTCCCTCACCGCTAGTCGCTCCTGTTAAATGTCAAAAGTGTCAAAAATGTACCTTGATTGTCAAATACTGACATTTTGGCGCCATATAACGTGACTTGTGTGATCGTACAACCCGGCCTGGTTCTGGATGCTGTACTGACAAAAGTGCTGTAAACTATTGTGAAGCCACTGTACTCTTACAAAACACGGCTCTGGTATCGCTCTGATCCATGTAGTATGGAGAGTTGACAACTTCAGACGGAGCCCGCACGGCAGGTTATGCGGCATTATGAAAGTTTGAAAAACTTTTAATAAGATCGTAGGAGGATTGCCTGGAAAATATATTACAGCGGCACTGTCGTACTTGACAGAGGTATAATAATGTATGCTCTTTGTGTCCTTCTGAGATCTATAAGAAGTTATGATTTTGTTTAGAAATACGATTGAAATGTGCTCAAACTTTTTCCGTCCGAGTGAACACACTTGCTAACTAAACCTCTCTCTCTCCCTTTTCGGAAGAAGACCTGTGTTATAGTTATATATCAAACGGGTTTAATCGCGATTACTTATTAAGTACAAGGTATATAATTACCTTAATGCCCGACGTTTCGGCAGTGTTTAACTCATAGTTAAGTTGAGTGAAATTGATAGATAGATAGATAGAGAACACTTTATTGCACAACCAGAAAAATATTACAACCATGATTCTTAAATCTAAGTAATTTGATATTTTATATAAAGTTGATATTTTCGGCAGCACACCAAACTCATTAAAAAAATCAGTTATCAGGATGAAAGTTGGCAGACTAATATGTTACCTGTAATTCTACTGCTGCTTAAATTTGCTCATTTTGCAAGTTATTTATAAAATATTGTTATTTTTTCAAAAATTGTAAATTTCGAAAGCTATAGGTCTATTTCTTTATAAGACAATTGGTCATGTTTTTGTAGGACTGTTTGTTTTCGTATAAACTCGTTAGGTTAATAAATTTATAATTATATAACTATAATAAGTATCGCGAATCATAAAGAAATAGTAAGACATAGATATATTCAATTCAATTTACATTAATATCACATTACACTTCACACTAATATTATGCAGGCATGTCAAAATAAACTTAGCACAAATTATTCTAAGAATTCATCCACTGATTTCGTCAAAATCCAATTAATTGCATTAAATAAAAATAAAATATGTTAATATAATGTCAACAAAAATAAATTAAAATTACAATAATAATTTAAAAATAATAATAATTAATTGTGTCCTACAGCCGAACGTATGTAAACTGCATTATTACGCTTAAAATCAAGAATAAGTGAGACGAATGCTATGAAGAATAATAAATGAATAATAAGTGAGATAGCGTGCAAGAAAGATCTATCATCGAATGTAATGAATAAAAGATTTATGAATAAAACATTATAAAACAGGTAAATTAATGTAGGCCAAACACAGGCCAATTGCGGACTAATATTTTTTTACTAATCTCATTTACGTACACAATTTTAGAAACTTCCAGAACCGGCATTTAAAATCTATTTAAAATCCTAGAGACACGTAGAGATACTATGTATGACAAAACAAGCTTCTGAATAAACAACTTTATTTTTATTTTATTCTATTAACTTATCACATAGAGATAGTATGTACCTACTACAAAACAAGCTTTTGGAATCGAAAACACTCATAAAAGTTTTACTTGAGCTCATCCTAAGCAAGGAAAACGTCGCAAGAATAGTTTCTCCAACTTTAACCATTATTATCCAACTCGTGTCATTTTCACTAGAGAATAGCCTGTTCACCGCCACTCTCGTTGTTGATTTGCGTAGAGGACAGGATTGGCTCTTTTGCATTCCTTCACCGTTAGATCGGCGCGGGCGACGCTTCCGAATGTATTCGCTGACTTTGATGCTGACGTTAATAAGTATGACTGACAGCTAAAAGAAGCCTTAAGTATGGTACTGTAACGATACTTCTTTATAGTAGCTGGCCGGCATAGTTTAAATTATTTGAAGAATATCGTAACGTTTAGCCTAGCTGCTGCGAGTCCCAACACGACTGACACCTAAACAAAACACAATAATATTCTTCAAATAATTTAAACTCTGCCTAGATGGCTACGCCAGCCAGCTACTGTAAAGAAGTATACCATCAAGGTCTGTCCTAGCTTTATTAAAATTCGTATGGTAATTCATATATTACTAACATTATCTATTCCATATTTGAATTTTTGTCTATATTCTTCAAGAATTTTCACCTTGCGGAACTTTTTGCCTCGAAAATTATGCGATTCAGACGTAAATAAATTTGACTGACAGTTCTAAGAAGCCTTAACTATGACACCTCAAAGGCCTGACTTAGCTTTTTTAAAATATTTGAATCTTTATTTAAATCTTTGTCTAGATTCTATCGTCTTTCCGCAAGGCGAAAATTCTTGTCTCGAAAATTTTGTGATTCTGACATAACTAAATTTGACTGACAGCTCTAAGAAGCTTTAACTATGACACCTTAAAGGCCTGACTTAGCTTTATTAAAATATTTGAATCTTTATTTAAATCTTTGTTTAGATTCTATCGTCTTTCCGCAAGGCGAAAATTTTGTGATTTTGACTTTAATTTCGTTAATAAGTTCGACTGACGGCTCTAATGAACCTTAAACTATGATACCATCAAGGTCTGGCTTAGCTGTATTACAATTTTGGTGTTTTATGAAACATTATCTCAGGCTTGTTTGAAATGCTGCAATTTTGAAACAACCCTTGGTACTGCTGAGGGAGTGTTTGGGTATAAGTAGCAATGAACTAAGTAAATAAGTATTTATGGACATATTACACAGATCTCGTTAGCCCTATACTAAGTACAACTAAATGACTTGTGTTATAGGTTTAAAAACCTATTTAGAGGCTAACCTTAGCACGGGTTAGTGCATTAAAAATAAAAATAGTGTAATTGTGTTATAGGTGCTAACTCGACGATAGATTAAATACAATAAATACATAGACAACATCCAAGACCCGAGACAAACTAGAAAAGTTCGTTTCCTAGTTTGAACCAGCCGGGGATCGAACCCGAGACCTTCGGTACAGCGGAGTCAGCGTGCCAAACCGCTGCGCCACCGAGGCCGTTTTAGCAAGACAGTTTTAATGTCCTGTTGTTCGCCATATTCAAGACCCCCTTTGCAATTGTAACATTATACAACGTTAATTGTAGAAGAATTAGTTAATAAATCCAATCAATGAATAAGCAGGAAATATAAGACTATTAAGTTAAACCAAGTCCGAGGCCTTAGGGCGGCTTGAAAACTACTGAGAGTAAGACCAGCCTCCACCAATCCAGATGGGCCCCCGTGGCCTATATCTTCCTTAAAGTGAACAGTGCCCCTCGGTGGGGACATAATGGGTTGATGATGATGATGATAAGATTACCTACTAACATAAAGTAGAAAATATAAAAATAACTTTATTTGTTCAACAGGCAAATAAAGGCAATTTTTATTTTATATAGTTAGATATAATGGAATGCATTTAACTTTTACACGGATTGTTCAATCAGTCGCCGTTATTATAAATACACCTTTGTGTTTTTTTAAACGGTACTAAGACTCTGACCACACAGAAGGTATGAGGACGCGGAAAAGGCTTTTATTATGTGAACTGGCTTCTTCTGGGCAAACTTGGTCAATCCTAGACCTCATGTCCAGCTAGATAGCTCGGGCTAGATAGAGGTCAGGAGTATCTCTTGGCATCAACCCTTTTTATGTCTCCACTGCTGGGGCACGAGTCTCTTCCTGCATCGCAGGAAGGTTAGACCACTCCACCACGGGGGCCAAATTCGTGTTCTTGGAGGGTTGTAAGGCAATGGCGGACCTTACTGTTAGAAGTTATCAAGCCGCCCTAAGGCCTCTGACAGGGCTTAACGACTGCCATAACATGACAGCCGGCACTGGAACGAAATAATTCCACTAGCGGTCGTGACGGTATGGTTACAACTCCACCACCTGACCGTGCCTGTTGCTTAACCTGAGTAATCAAACAATCCTTGGCTTCTGGTGTCCTTAAGGGGCTGCAGTGGATGGGATTTATATCTTCTTTTTCTTCAGGCTATATTAGTCCACTGCTGGACATAGTTCTTCCCTAAAGAGCGCCATAGCGCAAGGTTGTACCATCATTGGGGGGTAATGCCCATAATCCCCACGCTGGGCATGCGGGTTGGGGATCGCACTATGGTGGAATTGTACTGCAGGGGGCGTTGCTGCCCACCTCCTGGTTTGTCCTTTCCCTTAGTCGCCTTTTACGACACCCGCGGGAAGAATTTGGGTTGGTGCTATTCTCTAGGCCGACACCACACAGCAGGGATTTATATACCTATATGTTAAGTTTTTACATCGGTCATCATGCGCGTGTGTTTTTTTATCCTTATAACATTAGTATAATTATACCTAGATAGGTATAATTTAGTTTAAGAAAAGGCCTTGCCTGAAAATCGGCAACTAGTTGTATATTGGTGTACATTAGTTACACGCCGAGGCACAGACCTTTTTGTCTTCATTTATAATTTGTATACTGTTAAATAAAAGTCTCTTTTTAAACTGTCATTAATGCCTCTAGTATATATAAGTGATTGTGTCTTATTTCGCTTGAAGACAAATAAATATATATTCTATTCTAATTGATTCCTATCACTCGGTTCCACAAGGCCACGAGCTCTTTCTCGCTCCCACAAATTCTATTGAATCGTTGCATTGCATAAAAACGTTCTCCTAGTCCCGTCTCTTCTACATGGGCTTTGTCCTTTCCATCCATTACATTTTGTATGAAAGTGAATTGTATGAACGACGCGTCATCTCCGCGCCCTTGAACTACTCATACATGATGATTTTCAATCATTTTTTCTGTAACCTATAAAGAGATAAGCTCGCCTTTGTACGTGTTATTTCTTATAATTTTCTGTTGAATGTTTCGTGTGCAATAAAGTACAATTAATTAAAGCGCCCCACTGCAGGGCATGGGCCTTCTCTCAGAGAGAGTATGGGCTTAATTACCACGCGTGCCCACCGCGGATTGGCAATTTCAAGCGCTGGGGTGTAAAAAAACCTCTGTTACTCAGCTTTCCTCACAATGTTGCCCTTCACGCTTAACAGGTGTTATTGTTATACTATTTTTATTTTTAATGCACTAACCCGTGCTAAGGACAAATTTAAAAACCTATTTAGAGGCTAAAAATTTAACCCATGCCGGGATTCGAACCCGCAACCTCTGGCTATCCGTGCCAGCCACGGATACCACGGAGCCTGGCACGGTTAGCCAGAGGTTGCGGCTTCGAATCCCGGCATGGGTGAATTTTTTAGCCTCTAAATAGGTTTTTAAAGGTGTTATTGTTACTAATGTGAAGTTACGAGTACAGTACAACATATCCTAGAACATCAAAGTCAATTTACGTACATAATTATAAATTACCTATATTTTTTGGCTCTGCCTAACGCCAGTACGTGTGTCTATGGTAGAAATTAAGCATTAATGTTTGTACACCCAATGGGCGTAACATAGAGAAACCTAAAATAGCTTTAACACCAACAAGGATAATATCTGATTGATTGATCGGTCGTCTCTTCTGTGTGGCCACGGCCTAAAGGATCTCTTTTCAGCAAGTCACAAAAACGAATATCGAACAAATCGAAATATCTATTCAACGATACCGTAACCTAATTTAATTTTCCACGAAAATTGACATTCACGTTCATACCAGTGCCGTAATTGAAACTGAAACTAAAACCGGTATTCAGGCCTTTCACACAAAACGCACATTTTTAGAAACGTTGATAATCCGTCGACGCATTAACAGACGAGCAAATAAATATGAACTGGTCGGCGGACATTAAATCATTTACATTAGGATCTCAATTTACATTCATACTCGTGCGTTCCGTAACACGCTGATAACTAATAAATATTAAACGCTCACTATGAATTATGTATCATTTCTATTAGGATAGGTTCGCTGACTTCGAGGCATGGGAAACATGGTGACTTAAGCTTACTACAAGATCTTACGCAGTTTGTATACAAACAACGGTAAGGGGTGAGGCTTCCTCACGATGTTTTCCTTCATGCATCAATATCAAGCCTTGTACATGCCCACTGCTGGGGCACGGGTCTCTTCCTATATCGCGGGAAGGTTAGGCAATATTCCACCGCGGGGGCCAAGTCCGAGTTGGTGGAGGATTGTAAGAAAGTGGTGGACCTTACTGTTAGAAGTTATCAAGCCGCCCATAAGGCCTGTGAAATGGCTTAACGACTGCCATTACATAACAAGCGGCACCAACGGTTTATCGTGGTGCCCTGCGAAGCACGGAAGCGGTCGGAAAAAATGCCACTAGCGGCAGTCACAGGACGGTCACCCTACCAGCATCTGACCGCGCCCGTTGTTGGTTAACTCACGTGATTGATTCCAATCACTCGGTTCGACTAGGCCACGAGCGCTTTATGCGCATTAGTACATATTGCGTGTCCTAAAGGGTCCACAAGAGCCATATTTTTAGTTATGTTATCTGTACATATTTGTGGAATGCAATAAATTATTGAGTATTATTCAGTACTGAAGTAGGTACCCCCACAGGACTGTATTAACATTTCGACAAGTTATATCATAAAAAGTATGAGTCGTCAGTAGTTCAAGCGAATTTATTGTTTGTGAAGATTCCCCAAACGTATTTAATATGGTATCGTACACCATAATACATAGAAGATACTAAAATACGCTTCGGGAATCCTTGGGATATTCTTCGTAATACTTTAGTTATACTGATTCATCTCACGAACCTAACTTAACCTCTATCCGTTCATTATTCGCAATCAAAACAGGCTTCGCATATCAATAGGGCACAAGACCGACAATCAGACGTCCGAAGCACCTCCCTCGAGGCTCCGAAGGCATCTAATCTGTGCAAAAAGGGTTCCCGTCGGTCCGCGGGACGTGGCGTGAGTCGGGAAATGATAGAGGACGGGGGATCACTGACACGCACTGAAAGTATAGGCAGATTGCGACTGGCGACCCTAGCGGGAAACGATTTTTAGGTTTTGCGTTACGTTGTACGAGAATATCAAAACATATTGTAAAAAAACTTATTTAGAGGCTAAAAATTCCACCCATGCCGGGACTCGAACCCGCGCCTCTGGCTATCCGTGCCAGCGCTCTTTCTAACTGAGCTAAAAAATTGGTTTTTTAAAATTGTCCTTAGCACGGATTAGTGCATTAAAAATAATATAAAACATATTGTGCTCACACATTTTAAGCGGCTGTAGCCAAGTGGTTAGAAAAATGGAGTCTGAAAGGAGAGACCAGGGTTCGATTCCCAGCGCGGGCATGTACCGATGACCTTATATATTTGTTGAAGTAATGATGTAATAGCTTCTGTGCATTTGTTTAAATTTGGGCCCCAGCCTCTAACCGCTCATACTCAAGTCAAAGTATCTCAGAAGTACTACTAGGTACCCCAAGTGAAAGTGGAATCGAATCAATTCTTCATTGTAAAAACAAAATCTTTACTTAAAGTTGTTAGTTTCACAATTAATAGATTATGCGGAAAAGAATATAATAAAGGAACTCCACATTTATTCTTTTCAGAAAAAATATTACTCACGAATGTTTATACTCTTTTTAATGTACTAACCCGTCGTCATTAGTCGTTATCAACCCTTGTATGTCCCTTCAGCTGGGGCACGGGTCTCTTCCTGCATCGCAGGAAGGTTAGGCCATACACCACCACGGGGGCCAAGTCCGGGTTGGTGGAGGATTGTAAGACAGCGGCTGGCCTTACTGTCAGAAGATATCAATCCGCCCATAAGGCCTCTGACATGGCTTAATGACTGCCATTATATGACAGCCGGCACCAACGGCTTAACGTGCCTTGCGAAGCACGGATGCACTAACTCGTGCTAAGGACAATTTTAAAACTCACGAATGTGTTGAACACTAACCACAACTGTCCTCTAAACACCTTTTATATCTCTCATGTTCGGTAAGTAGGTTCTTATTACCTCCAAATGGGGCTTGTTGGTGACTAATTAGCGCTCTAGGGTAATAATGCAGCTCGCTGCAAAAGCCCTAGGGCGTTAAGTAATTAAAAAGAAACACTTCTTTCTTTCAAAAAGTTCGTTCGTTCTTGAAAAAAAAATAGGCGCCCTCGCTCGTGCGCCTAAATATCTCAGGCTGCAATTGATGCCTTACAGCCCTTGGCTACTAATATACTATTAATATTGTTCTACTGTTTAATATCAGTCATCTTTGTCTTCTAAATAATCCCTGGTGTTATAGTGACCTTTTTTACACCGAGTTTGGGTCTCAATCAAACATAAGTTTAAGTATATAAATGGACTATATTATATTATTAGTAAGAAAAAAGGACATTGACTATTAAAATGTGAAAATAACTTTGCTATATTCCGCCAAAAATCCCACAAGCACCATGCGGTTAGTTAATGCACCGCCCTCCCTCCCACTTTTTCAAGCAGAAGCAAGACACGAACACACCACCACCGACACCAATGCTTGTATGAGAAAATGCGCGACGCGTTTCGCCTCTAAGATAAGATAAGAATATTCTTTATTGTATACCGGAAAAATAGTTACAAAAACGGCAGATACAAAAGATCAAATACAATTGGCGGCCTTATTGCTAAAAGCAATTTCTTCCAGGCAACCTCAAATTGGATAATTTGCCGAGGAGAAATAGATACGGGTAGCCGGTGCAAATACGAATATTAATAGACAAAAGTACGTATACGTACCTAGTAATAAACTTACATAAATCATACTTAAATACTCTAAATAAATATCTACATATACATACATAAATAGTGTCTTATAACAAGTGTGTTATATGAACAAGAAAAGGTTATATACCTACATAATATATATGTAAAGAGAAGTGAATGACTACTTACAGCAAAATTACTTTATTAGACAGAAGGAATTCCATTACTCTGGCTTTAAATATAGCCGGAGATGGGGAGCGCCTTATTGCAACCGGCAGGTCATTCCACAGCCGGGCGGCCCTTACAGTAAATGAGCTACTGAAAAACCTTGTCGTATGACTTGGTGTTTCAGCGCTAAAGTCTGGTCGGATCGTAGTGCCCGGCTATGGGAGTCACTCTGGAAACTAAAGCGCTCTTTGAGATAAAGAGGAGTGGCTGGATTGAACAGCACTGAGTACAGCAGCGAAAGGAGTACAGCAGTACGCCTCTAACACGAGGCATCCTCAGGCTCACAAGTGCAAGTCAATTAAGTCAAGTAATTTTCACATTTCAATGCTATTATAGATTTACAAAGTAACGCCTGATTCCATACAAGAACATTGTACTCCTAGGTGAACATGCATAGTGAAAATAACAAAAGACAACAACTTAAAATAAAAAGAAAATTAACCCTTTTATTATGTGTCACGCACCTTCCTGTTGTACTGTTTCGTGCAGTGCTGAACATATTTTTTGATGATACTATTTCTATTTTTAATGCACTAACCCGTGCTAAGGACAAACCTATTTAGAGGCTAAAATTCCACCCATGTAAGTATGCAAAGTAGGTACTTTGCAGTTAGGTTTTACATCGGAACGATATCACTGTACCCACATGATTATACTATTTTTATTTTTTATGCACTAACCCGTGCTAAGGACAAATTCAAAAACCTATTTTACAGGCTAAAAATTTCACCCATAGTATAATCATGTGGGTACAGTGATATCGTTCCGATGTAAAACCTAACTGCAAAGTAGGTGGTCGGGGCTGTAAGTGATGCAATTGACTTCAGCCAGATGTCGCTGCCTGTACGTAATACAGAGAATAGTGTAAAGAGGTTCGAAATTTCACTGATGCCGGTAAGTCACCCATTAGCTAAGTTGGATAGAGCGCTGGCACGGATAGCCAGAGGTCGCGGGTTCGAATCCCGGCATGGGTGGAATTTTTAGCCTCTAAATAGGTTTTTTAATATTTTTTTATGTTAGTTGCATTAGTTCTTCCAATGATTTTACTAGCTTAATAACGCGAAGCGCTCGTGGCTGAGTCGAACCGACTGATCGGAATCAATCACTTGAGTTAAGCAACAACAGGCGCGGACAGATGCAGGATGGGTGCCGTCCCGTGACTACCGCTAGTGGCGTTTTTTCCGAGCGCTTCCGTGCTTCACAATGCACGATGGTACCAGCTGTCATGTAATGGCAGTCGTTAAGCCAAGAATTTTTTATACCAATATATTATAATATATCGCTCGGGTATTTGCAGATAACGCTTATCACATTTCTTCCGAAAGCAAGTTATGGGCATCTAGTTTTACGTAATTTATTAATCAAGTTCGTAAATATTGGATTAATCTCATTTATGCAAAACCTATCGACTGCCAACTAAATTACCTAATTACACCTTTACTGCTATGAATCGAAGGGTGAAAATGGTCTGGCGGTCAAGTGATTAATATAAAGGTGCAAAGAGCACTCCGACATCCGAGTTCTGTCAATTACGAGGTGAAAGCTAAGGCCTGAGCATAAAATTGCTGCGCGTATCTTATCTTGGTTTACTCCACATCTAAACGGGCCTGCACCAGTACATTTTACCTGGTTTGAACTAGGTATGAATGCAGCTGTATCAGCTTTTACTAATACTATCGGTAATAAGATCGTAATCACGGATTACTATAATTTCATTAACTATCCAGTAAGGGAAACTGCTTGGGTGAGCTTAATAGTGTTTTCCTTTTAAATTGAGCTATTTTAAAGTACCATCATCAAATGAATCATCGGGAGAAATCGATAGAATAACATACTTAATATTTATCTATCTATAATCAGCCCACATCAACCTACAGCTGGGCATAGGCCTCCTTTTTACTGCGCCATTCCTCACGGTCCTGTGCTAATCTGAGTGCTTAGTGCGAGTTTTTTAACTACTCGATCGCGTTAACGTAAACTCATATTTCTATGGCATCGAGGAAGCGCCACCTAGCGACAAGTATGGAAATTAAAATTGCTGAGTGCGAGTTGGAATGGTTTACGTTGAGAAGTGAACACGTTTACCAGCCAAAACATGAATAAACGCGAGTGCGAGTTGTACTGTGACAGCGTTTTGCCAGTTCGAACGGTTAACTTACTCATACTCACTACTCAATGCTCGATTAACGCGGTAGTAAAGTTATTCGATTGGGTCTGTCAAACTCGCACTAAGCACTCTGATCCATCTCTGACCCGCAACCCTCACGATGTCGTCTGACCACCGTGTCGGTGGTAATATTAATTATTATTTTAATTCTTTGTTGCACTAATTACATGAGAAAATGTACAAGGGCGTGCTTAATGCATGAAGCAGGCTCTTACAACAAACCTTTGGTGTTGAAGAGACTGGCAAAGGGTATTGCAGGAAAAGAAGGTGAAATACTTTAAAAAAATATTTAGAGGCTAAAAATTCCACCCATGCCGAGATTCTAACCCGCGACCTCTGGCTATCCGTGCCAGCGCTCTTCCAACTGAGCTAATGGGCGACTCACCGGCATCAGTGAAATTTCGAACCTCTTTACAATATTATCTGTATTACTTACGTAATTTCACTGATGCCGGTGAGTCGCCCACTTTTGTAATTATTTTTTTTTTTTTTTTTCCAGTGTACAATAAAGAATATTCTTATCTTTTCTTACAAACGAAGTTATAGGGAGGTGGCCCTCCTTTATATTAGATTAGATTGCAACAAAATATCTTAGTTTCATTAAACTCCGTTCTGATGTCATGTTAGTCAATCTAACAAGCAATTCGATGCCATAGAAAGCTCTAGGGTTATATCTCTACAAGTTAAGTGCGACAAAGTTCCAGCCCTACGAAGCGAGTCTAATGAAATCAGCCTACTTTCTTTGCACGATAGCATAGGCAGCATGACGGCAAAAATCACGCATTTTATGGAGCCCAAAGAACTAATCAATAGGCTTTCTAAATATGCTATTGCGCTTAGGAATTTAGTCGACGACTAAGTAAAAGAGAAAATGTGCACACTAATAAAATACCCAAGATGAAAATAAATGTTCGGTACACAAACTAAAATAAACCTTACATACTTACAGGATAGGGACTATAATACTAGCGCAAATAAAGCTCGGCCACGAGCAGCCGACGGGCACGCCACTGGGACGAGATTTTGGCAGATAGAAGTAGGTATTTCAACTATCTCAGCTATGTAATGCGCAGTCCAAGATAATGTTGAAAGGTTATACAGTAGTGGTTCTGTTTTCCTCTGGAATATTATTAGTTTTGTATATTAGTAGATATTATCGACGTGGAATGAACGTAAATAAAATAATTCATTGCTGGAAACCACCAAAGGTTTGCTGTTTGCTTTGCGGAGTAAATGAACAAGCGCACGCCCTTGTAAATTTACTCATGTCCTACTTACTTACTCGATTAGTGCAATAAAGAATTACATTTAGTCATGTGCTACTTACTTACTCGATTAGTTCAATAAAGAATTACAATTACTCATGTGTTACTTACTTACTCGATTAGTGCAATAAAGAATTACATTTCCTCATGTGCTACTTACTTACTCGATTAGTGCAATAAAGAATTAAAATAAATGAATAATAAATTGTAACATCTAAAAATCATAATAGACAAAGAAGAATCAAACGGAAAACACTAATTTGAAAAGTTGGTGATATTACAGTATAATATTATGGAGATTTAGTAGATAACGCCGTGCGTGTTTTTTATCCAATTGCGTCACGGGTAACTTTGCAACTGAAGTGTAAGCAGAGGCGGAACTATGGGATGGCAGGGCTGGCTTAGTACCACGGGCCCCCGAACCTATAGGGGTAGGGGCCCACGAGATCCTGAGCTCAGATATAACCTATAATTTTTAATGAAATTTGGTAAAACTTGTGTATTTTTTATACAAATACCTTAGGTTATTTTTAACATTTCAAGACATTCATCATAAGAAAAGGAATCAGTCAATTTTAGAATGCATCCGTTGGTTACATTAAATAACAACGATATCGATGATACGAGTATCAACTCATGGTATGTCCCCACTTCTGGGGCACGGGTCTCTTAATGCATTGCAGGAAGGTTAGGCCATACTCCACCACGGGGGCCAAGTCCGGGTTTGTACAGGATTGTAAGACAGACGACAGACTGTAAGACATGCCTTACTGTTAGAAGTTATCAAGCCGCCCATAAGGCCTCTGACATGGCTTAACGACTGCCATTGCATGACAGCCGGCAACGTCTTAACGTGCCTTGCGAAGCACGGGAGCGCTCGCAATAATGCCACTAGCGATAGTCACGGGACGGTCACCCATCCTGCGCCTGTTGTTGCAATCACTCGATTCGACTAGGCCACGAGCGCTTCGAAATAACAACGTTGCAACGCAATGATTTTTACTAGGAGGGCCCCACATCCCTTGAATTTGCCACAGGCCTCAGATGGTGTAGTTACGCTACTGAATGTAAGGCCCGAGCTGCTGTCGTCTGTGCTATGTTGTAAGCCGTACCCTGTTTTACTGCTTTGCCGACTCTCCAATGTGTATTGGAGGAATCTCTGTCAGAGATAAGCTCGCCTTGGTAGGTGTTATTTCTTATGTGATATCTCGTATAAGTTTCTTGTACAATAAAGTCTGTTTATGTAGAGTACAGTGACAGTTTAAAACAGTGCAATAACCGTTAAGTGTTATAAAAGCGCAATTCCTTAAAACTTTCCTCAAATACAGTTTAACCCTTTAACGGGCACAGCTAGTATATTTTTTTTAGTTTTCATCGTTTTGGACTTTATTTCAAAGAGATAAGGTTTAATTTAGGGTGGGCACTATTAGATCACTGCCAAGTAAAGGGTTAAATATGATGTGTTAAAGGAAAGTCTCTACCACAGACTGTTTAAACTTTAATTTGAGGAAGAAAACACTTTTTAAGGTATTATATTTTTATAAATAAGACAGATTATGTCAATTGAATGTGCTGCCCAAACTTACAAGTAGAGTCAAGTAGCGTGCGGATTTCCTCACGACGTTTTCCTAAGTTAGTAGGTGCATGTAGCTGCATAAGAATGATTAGTTGCCTTTAAGGTCCAACAACATACCTCAAAGCAAACCGGTCCACTTTTTCCTAACAGATTTCACATAGAAAGTGATTTTCCACATTTTCAATCCAAACTCCGATCTCCCATAGTGCACTCACTTTAAAAAGGAAACTCAGAGCTTCACATAGTTTCACTCAACCTCTAAGTACTCTTCGAGTATCACAATTCACTTCTGGAGTCACTTGTTAAGTTACACGAAACAAAAAACAGGGAATTCTAATGAAACACCAGACTTAACCTCACTTAGACACTTCCAAAACGTCCTCAATGCAGTTTTACATCCACGAACAGCACTAGGCCTCCATCTGCGAGCTATATTCCTGAGTGGAGCTGGAAAATAAAGCGTATAGTGACCCTAAAAGTCGTTCTGAGACTGCAAAACGCTCGGCAGGCAGCGCGGGCGCCGATCTCGGTATGCGCACGGCTCTGTGTGAGTGTGTTTGGATAGGCGTCTACGCACACAGAGGCGATGAGGCTGCACGGTTTTTGTCGATGTCCACGGGGCAAGTAACCTCGTCGCCGGAACGTTGCAACTTGTAGGCTTTCCCGATAAAGCTTTTTCTTTGTCAGTTTGGAGAGAATAAAATAAGGCGTGGAATGTAATTGCCTTAATTTATCCTTAATTTATATAAGTAAAGTTTTACTTAAAAAATAATCACGGTTAGTCTCGTTTAATATATAACTATGTGTGAGTATTTAGAATCATTAAGAAATACTAAGACGTGAAATGATATCATTTGGTAGATGAATTTATTATCCACATATTATGGAGATAATACATGTAATAGATAGAGGCTTTGAGCATTATAATTCTTGTAAATTATAAAAATAAATTAAAATTGCTTTTATTATCGGCCTTATTGCTTTTAGCAATTGTATTTGATCTTTTGTATCTGCCGTTTCTGTAACTATTTTTCCGCTATACAATAAAGAATATTCTTATCTTATTGAGTAGAAATTAATAGGTACATGAAATTTCTCAAATATCTAAATGAAATCGTCCACAACTGACGGTCTTAAGATTATTTTCATATAATAGAGAGTTATAGTGACAGGTCAAACAGGTACCCCAAACCGGGGTGCTTGCATGCAACGACTAATGAACGTTGATGAAGCGAAGGTGATCTGTTAGGATCGAGATAAGTGACAGCCCCTCGTCTCTGTCAACCTCTCTGGGATACAGGCGTGAGGTTATGTTATGTAAGTAAATAAATAAATAATAAATAAATATTCATGGACATATTTCACAGATCTCGTTAGCCCTATACTAAATACAACTAAATGATTTGTGTTATAGGTGCTAACGTGACGATAGATTTAATACAATAAATACATAGATAACATCTAAGACCCGAGACAACCTAGAAAAGTTCTTTTCCCAGTTTAACCCGGCCGGGAATCGAACCCGAGACCTTCGGTTTTACAGCCAGCGTGCCAAACCGCTGCGCCACCGAGGCCATCGACAGGTATGTCTGTTCGTTATATCGTATGCTGGTGTTCCGTTAACACCATTCGGGACGAAGCTCTAAGACCGTTCCACGATACTCAAAAGTTGAAGAACTAACAATTTTCAATGCAGAGAATGCTAAAAGATGTTTGTAACGTAGTGCTCAGTTATACTTAATATTGTAACGCTTTGGTTTAATTTAACTGTTATGTTGCAATAATTATGTAAATAAAATTAATGCTTAGTACTAAATTTCCGAGTTGCAACTTTTCGGATCCGAGCCGACTTTTTTTCTTGAAAGCTGCTGGTCGATGTCCCGCTAGCAAGGCTCAAGCTCCAATTCACCATCTCTTTCTAGCCTCCGGCTCACTATGCATTAGAGAGAGTCAGCTACGCCTCCCTCTGACAGGTTGTTAGAAGTGGCAGTACTCAGGAATTATAACGACTGCTGGTTGTATAAACAACCCGGCTCATTTAAAAATATCACGAAATTGTTGAAGCTTCATATTGGGCGATGATTCATTTTTCTCAGTTGGGTTTTCGGTACTGTAGTATCGTTCTTATTAGGGGACAATGGTGTTACGGGGAACGGTATTGGGTGACAGGTAAATTTTGGGCGCTTGAGGGTTATCGCTGTTCACAAGCATAAAGCGCTTAAGAAAATTCGCAGCGCATCCATAAACGAATGTTATGAATTTAGTTAACATGACAAGATATTAAAAATTAAACATCACTCTTTAATCAATGTCTAAATTAAATGCTCACAAAAAAGTAACTTAATTTTCTTATGTGAGTTCCACATAATACAATTGTCCTGGTCCCAAACTAGGATACCCTGAGCTGTGGTAACCATTTAAGACCGTCACTAGCACCAAGAATGAGGTTGATATAATGTACGGCGGTCCCAGTGAGAATCGAACCCAGGATCTCCCGACATGATAATCAGTCGTGATACCGCTAGACCAACGAGAAAGTAGTGCAGTTAACAAAAGATTAACCTTTTCATTTTTTTGCAAACTCATCCTTAACCTAATGGATCAGAGTAAATGTTGATATGCTGTCGATTGTACTCGTAAAACGTGATATTGAATTGATGCAAAACCTGACAACCGTTCCATAAGTATCAATAATCAAACCACTCCAATTAGCAATAGCTATAGGTTTTCAAAATATATTCTATACTATTTTCTAAGGTTAACACGAGCACTAGACATAATTAAAACTGTTTCTATACGTATTTTACTCGTTTATTTCATTTTTACGTAGGAAAATTGTAAAAATATAATAAACGAGTAAAATCCGTATAGAAACAGTTTTAATTATTATTTTTTATATTCATACAAAATACAACAATAAATTTTAGATCTTTAAACAGGTTTTGCTAGTCTAGTCACGCCTTTCCGTAAAAGTGGGCCCAGATATTTTAACTCGGGTTCAACCAATATTATGTCTGTAATGAGTAGTGCTCACGAAAGATTTATTTAAAAAAATAGATGTTACAAAGGTATTTGACATTACAAAGGTATGACGACCTCTATACCGTGGCGGTAGCGCGTCTGCCTACCATGCAAGAGGTCCCGGGTTCGAATCCCGGCTGGGGACAAAAAAAAAGCCCAGGTCTTGGATATTTACATGTCTGTGATGTAGTTGTTTCTGGTTCCCACAACACAGGGTATCCTAGTGTGGGGCCAGAAGCGATGTATGTGTTCGTATGTAAATGTAAAAAAAAAATGTAACTGACATTTTTTTGCATGGTGGCGTATGAGCTTAAATACAAAAGCCAAGGATTACCTAAGTACTCATTTCGGGGATAAAGTTACAACTATAACACTGTTACTTCAAAAAAGGGACTGGTCTAATTGCCTCTCTCTCATACATCACTACCGTCTGTAATGTGTAAGCAGGAGGCCAATAGTTATTCAGTCAGTCACGATTAAAAACTCGACTCCAAACCGATGCACTCTACTTAAAGCACTCGAGATGCACAAAGACAGTCATCAGATCAATTTGAGCCTGTCCCGAGTCGAGGGGTATAATTTGTAAAACAGTTAATTTAAATACAAACAGTTATGTAATTTTAAATGCGTGCTCGCGTCCATTTTTGTGATAGACTGGGATGGTCTGAGATTGGAGCTTTGATTGAAGTTTGAGAAGTGGAAATAAGTTAAGGATGATACTGGCTTGACGAACTTATGCAAATTGGCAGTGGTAACGTGAGGATGGCTGAGGATGGAAGGAAACAGTGTTCGTGGAGATTTAGGTTCGAAGGACTCAAATTAAATTAAAATATTTTATTCAAAAATATCCAGAAACTGTGACCGATTAACCATGTGTCCATTTCAAAATCAAGATCATTTTCGAGAAAAAAATTACAGTAAAAACTCCAAAAGTACATAATCTAAATTGTCATTAAATTATTGTTCTTTGCAACATCATAAGCAATTGCTTATTTTTTGTAAAATAAACATGTTCAGTTTACTGTTTGTCAGTGACATAATTTGTCAGTGTAATTTTTATTAAACAAAATTATTATAAAACAAAAATATTGTCAAACTGTCGGATTGTCACCTGTCATTGTCGCGTTTATTAAATAGGCCCCTGGACTTACGTGTGTGGACTTATGAGACTATTGGTATCTTATCTTATGTGCTTTAGTCCCCCGACCAATATTTGCTGAAAGTGGACTGCCCGATGGCTTCGATTCAACTGACCATATTTTTGACATGAATCAATCAGCCACTATCCATCCACTGTATTTACACGGGTCGATTTTAGCCGTGCGACTAGTCGCTTTTCAACTCGTCTAATCCAGTCGCATCGCTTGCCTATTTACACAGGTGACTAAAATAGCCTGTGGCTCGGTCATTTTTTTCCAAAATGTTCAGCAGAATGGGTGTTCGTGTCGGAGTCGAAATAGATAGTCATTCAAATTATTCAAGAATTTGCTTGAATAACAAAAAGAGAAAAAGAAACAAAAGGAAATCTTATTCTCTTGGGTTCCATAAACATGGATGCCTTTCACTGTGCCGTATTATTTTTATTCATGGTTGTTTAACCAAACGATCTGTTAGTAGTATCGCGGTAGCGGAATAACGTTTGCGAAAAACACCCTCATACGGCGAGCAATTGCCTGCCACTGATCGATTACACGGTCGATTTTAGTCACCCGCCGAATGTGACTTTTTGCCGCACGGCAAAAGTCGGCAGGCACCCAACTTTGGGGCCTGCGATTTTAGTCACTTGCAGCCTAGCCAAAATGCTATTTAGACGATCGATTTCAGCCGTGCGACAAAAATCGTGCGGCATTAATCACCCGTGTAAACCCCACTTTACACAGTACTCCCAAGGCACGCCACTTCGTTCTATGCTCGGCCACTGTCACCAATACGACCTGGTGAGCGTCCTATGCTGCCTTTGCCAGTTCGTGTCTCCACCTGAGAACCTTTGTGCCACATCAATTGTAGTTCTTTGGCATATGAGACCAACCCATAGCCACTTTAAAGGAAATTAAAATAATGGTGGTTTATGAAACTGACTTTCGTTCCTGGATGTTCGAATTATTTAATTTTGTGACATGTAAAGAAAGCCTCTAATTGACTAGTTGTTTTAGGCCAGAGTCGTGCGTGATTAAGCCCTTATTACTTCTAGAGAGGTTTTTCTACTATACACAGTACAGCATAAAGTTTGTTAAGGCAAAATAAATAGATAGATAGAGAACACTTTATGGCACAGCCAGAAAAAAAATACAACCATGATTTCTTAAATCCAAGTAATAGTAATAAGGCGGTCTTATTGCTAAGAGCGATCTCTTAGCATAAAGTATTAAAAAGTATTGAAGTATTTACACGATAACCGTGAAGGAAAACATCGTGAGGAAACCTGAGTGAGGTATTCAAATATCTCAGCGCTTTGAATTGCCATGCAAGGCGGGTACGCGTGGTAAATAAGCGCATACTTTCTCTCTCTGTCTAAGAGAAGGCCTCTGTTCTGGAGAGGGACGTTTATAGTCTAAATAAAAAAAAATTGGCCTTTTGCATCTACGTAATGAGATGATTTATACATCGTCCAGTAGCATCTTTACTCACGTTAGATGGATGAAGGAACCACTCCGACGCTGCAGTGCCTTGAACTTGGTTTTATAGATCGTGTATTCTTGACCAGCATCTACCATCTACCATCCTGACCGCTCAGACGGCCTATCCCACAGGAAAGAGTAGTCAATACGTGCGGAGCCAACCAAGCCGCGGGTTTCCTCACGATGTTTTCCTTTACCGTGAAGGCGACATAAAAAAAACTGTTTAAATTTTTGAAGATTCTTGTTTTATTTAGCATCATATTTTGTGATACACGTGGGATAATTTGTCTTTTTTGGTATTTCATTTGGCCTCAGGGATACCTTTTAAAAAAAATGTCTCGAAACCCTTTATGTCGTCGTAAACGTATATTTTAAGGCCATTTTAATGGCAGCGACAATAAATAAATCATAAACAAGTGAACGCGAACCGTACCTGCGCGGGCCTTTCAAATAATAATAAAAGTATGGGGACATTCCTTAAGGCCTTGCCTCTCTTTCGCTCCACGCCTTCCCACTTAGGTTGAAAAGAGAGGAAGGCATCGGAGGAAGTGGCTCCTTATCGTTCATTCCAGGAATAACTCGACCACAGACTATGTTCGGAATGTAGAGTGGCCCTCCTTGCATTCGGGGTGTTTTGGTATTTTGTCTGCTCTATGTCATGTTAAAGATGGTATACTTTTTGATCCACATTATAAATATTCAATTGGAAGCACAAAAAAAAATCTATTAGAAAATATACCTACTTAGCTGGCAATTGTACTTACAGCCTATTTATCCTTACTTGTTAATTTCAGTAAACCAGATTCTAAAGGTAAAGTATTACATTTTAGTCGAAAACGGCCATATTCCCATCAACTGTGTAACTTGCGACACTATTTTAGATAAAACTTTGCGAATTTTATAAACAACAGAAAATATCTAGTTTTCCCATTAAACGTCAATTTTGAGATTAGAATCTTGTTTACTAAATCGGTCAAGTAAGGAGAAATAGACTGTAAGTTATTTATTTACCAATCGATGTAAATGTTTTCTGGTAAGATTTTCTTGTACATTAAAATATAGTCCTTTTCAACTATCTCAAATGTGGTGACGCATTCATAAATATGAATTTGGACACTTGAAAAAATCATGAACACCGACTATTTTAGTAAAAAAAAAAGTCACTTTTACAGTTAGGACGAACCGGACGACACCTTTCAAGCTAAAATCCATCATGCCGCTTAGGCTACAGAGCGTAACAAAGAAATGTACATACATACGCTAGAAAAACATAACCCTCCTTCTATCGTAGTTGGGTAATTAAAATAGGACCATGTTCTCAATCGTAAAATGGTTGTATTTATCAGAAGACGAATAAAGACACAACTAGTAACTAAGATCCATTTTAAAAACCTATTTAGAGGCAAAAAATTCCACCCATGCCTCTAAATAGGTTTTTAAAATGGTCCTTAGCACGGGTTAGTGCATTAAAAAAAAGAGTATAACTAAGATTCAGTCATTCTTTAACGACAAATTACTTAATATACTTGCCCCCCACTTAATTACTAAAATTATCATCAACATTATGCAAATAACTTGTAGGATCTGCATAAACCTTCCAATAATAAACACCATATCGCAGCGCAGGCGCATAATATTTAGAAACATTTTGTAAGTTCGCGCGCGCGTTGATGTCTTTACTACTTGCAGAGAGACTTTGTCCCCCTTAGGGCGCGTGTCGACGAGACAGAAGGTTTCTGCCCGGCACGGCGCCGGCCCGGCGTCGAGCCGGTACCAGTTATGTATAAAGCTCCATACAAATGTGCACATGAAATCGGTGCTACCGGCGCTAGTGCCGGTCCGGTTCGGAGCTGTGCCTGGCCGGGCCGGCGCCGTGCCGGGTAGAAACCGTGCTCGTCGACACGCGCCCTTATACTACTGGCCTTCTTAATGGTTACTGTTTGAGGGACTTAATAGTGTGATTGCAGGGGTCTTTTTTTTTATTTGGGCGAGGTCCTGCCACTATTTATAGTGTGGCAACTTTTATGTCAATTTTTATTAAAATATTTGTTACAAAATTGATATAGTTTAAAATATAAAATGTTAAAATTATTATTAAATGAAATTAAATTTCGTGTATAATTAAAATGTTCAGTTACACAATTGGGCAACTAATAATAAATTATTATAATATTAATTAGTGGGGCTACTAAGTTCTTAAACTAGGGGTAAGAATGTTACATTAAATTCCAACTTATAACACCACTTGTTTATCAAATTTGAAAATCAATAAGTGGCAATTAACATAACATAACATTTACATATAAGCACATACAATGCTTCTGGCCCCACACTAGGATACCCTGTGTCGTGGGAAACAGAAACAACGACATCACAAATATGTGAACATCCTGAACCTGGGCGTTTTTTGTCCCCAGCCGAGATTCGAACCCGGGACCTCTTGCATGGTAGGCAGACGCGCTACTGCTACGCCACAGAGGTCGTCATTGACCGACACTCGTTAGGCAGACATTGTTACAAAGTAACTGCAACTCAAATATACTCGAAACGGACTGTTGGCTCAGTCCGTAATTATCGAGGATCCTGAACAAACAGTGGCTGCTTGAAACAAAGTATTATGTCAATACTAGGACCTCACACAACATTACCTACTACGAAATATAAAGCCCTTAAAATGGTATAAATTATTTCCAACAGTGACATGTTACATGTCATAGATCATGCAAAGTTATTGTGTTTAAGGTACACCAGCAAAGTTTGGAAGTTTCAGATGTACGATATCAATCCTGGTATGTCCCCACAGCTGGGGTTATACTCCACCACGGCGGCCAAGTCCGGGTTGGTGGAGGATTGTCAGACAGTGTAGGGCCTTACTGTTCGAAGTTATGAAGGCTTCTGACATGGCTTCACGACTGCCATAACATGACAGCTGGCACCAATGACTTAGTGAGACTTGCAAATGCATATCACGGAAACGCTTGGAAAAAATGCCACTAGCGATAGTAATTATAAATAAGATTAAATATAAAGCAATTTTATAAATTAAATAAATGTATACGATAAGACCGAGAATTGTATAACATTACTTAGATTTAAGAAATCATGGTGGTATTATTTTCTGGTTGTGCAATAAAGTGTTCTCTACCTATCTATACATAATTATGGTATCGAAGTTCTTGTAAATCTACTTTCAGTGCAAAAAAATCGTACCAAATTTTAATTTTCTCTCGTCAGGAACTAGGTCGCCTCGTGTCAAAGTTCCCCCATTCCTAATTCATTAAATATAGTCAGCAGCCATTTTTTCGTGTTCCTGGCTTTACAAATCACTGGAGTCTGGGAGTAGGGCGTCATCTGAGGAACCGTGGCCTGGACTACCGCTCTGGGGCATATTTGATGCAAAAGATCTACATCGCTGTGCAGCGAGGTAATGCCGCCAGCGTTATGGCAAACTTTGAATCGGTATATCACGGGGCAAATTGATGGATTGATTTTATTTTGTTTGTATTGTGTGTGTGTTTAGGTTTTTTTGTTAGCAATGACAACCTTTTCATTTATTGATACTATTTTGATTATAAATATATGACAATACTTCTTCTTCTTCTTCAGGCTTAATTAGTCCACTGCTGGACATAGTCCTCCCCTAATGAGCGTCATAGCACCCAGTTTTCAGCTTGCCGCATCCAGCATCTGCCGGCAGTTTTTCGCAGATCGTCATCCCACCTGGTCGGAGGGCCTCACGTTTGCCGAGTCTCGATCTCCACTCAAGAACACGTTTACTCCAAAGGTTGTCAATGACAGTACTGTTGTGGAGTTATTCTGTTGATTGTATGTGACACTTTTTTCAATTACCACCACACCACCACACTTGGTCCAATACCTACCAGTATACCTACAGATTCCGAATGCATCAATTTAATAAACTATCAAACTGATGCCTCTGGGAAGGATTTAGACGCGTGAGGTTTTCTTTGCCATTATGTATGCACACGGCTAAGCTTTCCTTCCTGATGTCTTTAGTGCCATTAGCATAACACATAAAACAATGCATTTTTCTCGTACGCCAGACTCGGTCCTGCCTTTGTCTAGGCATTATGTAACAGTTCCGTATTGTGCAAACGAAACTGGTTGACTAGAGACGCAGAGTTAGAAGGTACCGATAGTTTACACCGTAGCGGTCGTGGCCTAGTCGAACCGAGTGATTGGAATCAATCACTCGAGTTACGCTATAACAGGTGCGGTCAGGTGCTGGATGGGTGACCGCTAGTGGCATTTTTCCGAGCACTTTCGTGCTTCGCAAGGCATGTTAAGCCGTGGGTGCCGGCTGTCATGTAATGGCAGTTGTTAAGCCATGTCAGAGGCCTTATGGGCGGCTTGATAACTTCTGACATTAAGGCCCGCCACTGTCTTACAATCCTTCACCAACCCGCACGAGGCCCTCGTATGGCCTAACCTTCTCCTTTTTAGCATTTCGCAAAATTCTCAGTTATTATATTTGTAGAGGTCTGATCTGATTGTGGAGGGTTCGTAACACGGAAACGCTAGTTTTCACATACTAAAGTATTTATTATAAATTAGAGCTCAACGGTAACACAGAGAAGGGAAAAACTTACAATGTTACTACAAAACATGAAAATAATTGAGTGAAATAAAAGTGTTGGGTTGCCAACAATATTTATAACAACATTTGTGATGGATGAACAATTAAGATGTAGGCATGCAGGAAATAATTATTTTAAACCGTGAGGAATAGGTCAGGTTTTCCAAATTGGATGCTACGGAATCTGTTCTTCTGTTTGGTCAGAATGTGGGTATAGACACAACAATTGTTAAAGAGTCAAGTTTTAGATACAGTTATAGCTTTTGGTTGGGGCAGGCTGGCGCTAGCGGTGGCCCACTGCGTCGGAAGGCCTATTCTGTTAATTCGGTTGTAAACAATTTCACAGTAGAAATACATACTTAAAGCGAATGTGGGTGAAAGGCCCGGTAAAAGATCTGTGCATTACTGGAATGAATGCTTCAAATGGACGACTTCACTTCGTAAAACTGCGCATTCATTTGCAACACGCCTTATTGTATTTCCTTCACCAGTGAACAATAAACGGCAAAGATAAACCACGAAATAATAAGAATTACTTCTTTGAACGACATGAACTTCACCTCTCTTTTCTTTTTAATAAAGAGTGATTGGTATTTTCTAAGGTTAACACGAGCACTAGACATAATTAAAACTGTTTTTATAGCCGTGGTCTCGGATGACTGACATCCGAGACCACGGCACATGAAAAAGTGCTGAAACGTCAGAAAATTGTAAAAATGTAATAAACGAGCACAAATCCGTATAAAAACAGTTTTAAAGAGTGTTTGATTGAGGAGAGATTTCTCGTCTAGTCGTTAAGGGACATCCCAGGCCTCTCTCACACCTGTGTCCCAGAGGGTGCCACGATCAACGAAAGCCAACCGCTTTCGCTTCATTGACACTCATTAATCGCTGCATGCATGCGGGCCACAGCCTAATACTTAAATATTTTTTCAATAGAACTATATAAGCACGACAATAGTTTTTATTTGTCTCAATTTTGTAGTCTACAAAGCAATAGCTGTACAATGATAGGGATCTCTCGCACAAAATATATAATCGTAAGAGCCGCCGAGTTATGTAGCACGGTTTATACGATTGCAATGCGATTGGTTACTAGACTACCGATAGTGTGAATGAAACGACCATTACTGGACTAATGACTCTATTGGAAAACTATGCATTTTAGAGACTCAACCCCCAGACCGGTCTCAGTTACTTTTTATTTTATATTCTTCGCTAATACAATCCCTATTAAGAGGTGGTCCTAGAGCGGTAGTACGCCGGTTTTCATTCGAAAGGTCCTAGATTCGAATCCCACCTCAACCCTCCTCAACTACCGAAACCCTCATGTAATACTGTCTTCGTTTTCTACGTACATTTGTGAAGTTATCGTAGCAGTAGCACGCTGACTGTAAAACCGAAGGTCTCGGGTTCGATCCCCGGCCGGGTCAAACTAGGAAACGAACTTTTCTAGTTTGTCTCGGGTCTTGGACGTTATCTATGTATTTATTGTATTAAATCTATCGTCGAGTTAGCACCTATAACACAAGTCATTCAGTTGTACTTAGTATAGGGCTAACGAGATCTGTGTAATATGTCCATGAATATTTATTTATTTTATTTTTGTAATCAAATTCTCGAATATGCCGAAACCAGTAAAATATTGTAGGTACAAATACCTGTCGCGTTCATACGCGAAACGCCGCAGAACCCAAGGTAAAGTAACATGAATTAATCTGTGATAGAACTGTCAGTTATTTGCCTAGTGGTAACACTGCTTTGCTTTTTGCTGGTTGGCATCCCTGTAGAGCGGCGAGGGGGGAATGGCGACACTTCAGAGCAGATGGCGGGAACGGCAACACGGAGGTGGAGAACTTCGTGAGTGCTCAGGAAAGTAACCAGAACAGACCCTGGTGAGTGAATTTAATATTGTCGTAGTTGTAAAACCAGCTAAGGAACGAATGTTTTTCCTAATGAGTCCAATGGTTCAGTACACATGTACAATGGCAATAGAATGATAAATTGGACAGGCAGGGCACCGGCAAACTGCCCGCCAAGGAGTGTGTTCATAAACACACTGGCAAATAGCCTTTATGTAGTGGAAATGGTCGACTACGATGTTGGAGAAACCGTGGCAGGGCTATGGGGAAGGTGGAGGCCCTCGTGGGAGCAAAGCTCCTACGCCCGACTGGTACCTCAATGAGAACGGGTAACTCTGGACAGACCAGGCCCTATATGAATAGCAGTACCAGGGCACAGCTCTAAGACTATAGGTCACAGACCTAGGATGCTGTGCTCAGATCGGGGGCGTAGTCGATCATCGTCATTGTCACGGGTAACCCTGATAGCTCAGGCCCGGATGTAAAGGCTAAGCCAAATGGATCGTGAAGACAAACACGATAGCAATTATAAATGTATTAAGTAGACAGCTGAACCAAATCAGTAATCTTTGTTGCCCTTGTGAATCTGTACTTGAACCTAAGGCCTAGTGAATTCTATGTGTGAACATTTCTTTAGTACAGATGGCGCGACAAATACCTACTGCAGTCGACAAACCTTATAGCTATTCAGTAACAATGCAGGTCACCCTGCATCAAAAATGCAAAGGTTCATGAGCTGTTAATCACGACTATGAGCTGTTGAATGCAGGACCGCAATAAAGTATCAAGTCGCTAGAATACAGACACGGAACAATAAGACTGATTTGTTTATGTTGCGATCAAGTGAATTACTCTTGCGTTGTCTTAGAATATTCAATAGTAGCTCGGTAGCTCTAGAGATCGTATTGTGCAACAGGAATTAGATTAGGTCTATCTGGTCTGGTTAGACAAATAGTCGATAAAATGCAACTAGTTAAAACAATTCGTCATCGTCATCAACCCATTATGTTCCCACCGAGTGGCACGGGTCTCTTCCCTAAGGAAGTTATACGTGGTCTAGTCTGGATTAGAAAACAATTAATCAGTCCTTATTTTTCCTCAGCTGGGCAATGGACAAAGGTTTCATCTAGGGTATCCCATCTGTTTTCCTCGGCCATCCTCAACTCCTCATCTCAACACCTGAGACACACGGGTTTCCCCACGAAGTATTTCTTAACAGTAAGCGAGTGGTATCGCTGATATAACTTCATAAATATAACTTAAATATATTATCATCAATTTATTAACATAAACATAACTTTTTTTTAAAACCTATTTAGAGGCTAAAAATTTCACCCATGCCGGGATTCGAACCCACGACCTCTGGCTGTCCGTGCCAGTGCTCTTTCCAACTGAGCTAATGGGCGACTCACCGGCATCAGTGAAATTTCAGAAGTCACGGGTTCGAACGGCATGGGTGGAATTTTTTGCCTCTAAATAAGTTTTTTAAAATTGTCTTTAGAACGGGTTAGTGCATTAAAAATAACATAAACATAACTTACAAAATCATTGGTACGTGCCGGGGTTCGAACCCTCGACCTCCCGATTGAGAAGCCGGTGTTCGAATGCTGCGCTACCATCGCTCTATACTTTCGATATTTATATGAAGGCGATTAATTGATTGAAAGCCAGACAAATGATAGAGCGGTGGTCACAGAGCGGTAGATTGCCGCCTAAGGTCGTAGGTTCTGATCTCGGCATGTACTTTGTTTCTATGTTACGTGCATTTATTGAGTTATAATTATAAGATAAGACAAGGCAAGGCAAGGCGAGGCGAGGCGAGGCGAGGCGAGGCGAGGCGAGGCGAGGCGAGGCGAGGCGAGGCGAGGCGGGGCGGGGCGGGGCGGGGCGGGGCGGGGCGGGGCGGGGCGGGGCGATGCGAGGCGAGGCGAGGCGAGGCGAGGCGAGGCGAGGCGAGGCGAGGCGAGGCGAGGCGAGGCGAAGCGAGGCGAGGCGAGGCGAGGCGAGGCGAGGCGAGGCGAGGCGAGGCGAGGCAAGGCAAGATAAAATATTAATATTCTTTATTGTATACCGGAAAATTGATACAGAAACAGCAGATACAGAAGATAAGATACAATTGGCGGCCTTATTGCTAATAGAAATTTCTTCCAAGCAACCTCAAATCGGAAAATTTGCCGAAGGAGAAATAGATAAGGGTAATCGGTAAAAATAAATATTAATAAACATACGTATACGTAATATTAACTTACGTAAAACATACTTGAATACTATAAATAAATATATACACATACTTACATAAATAGTGACTCATATAACAAGTGTGTTACAAGGACAAGAAACACGTGATACATAGGCTGCTACTTATGTATGCGGAATCTGGGATTCCAATAACTTTAAACGCAATGTCTGACCTCCATGGTCAAATTCGTTCTTTTTTTAAATACTGGCCGCTAATATTTTTCTCTTATATACGTAAGTGTTTTGTTTTTTTGGGTCTAAAATGTCATATCGCTGAAAAAATGGAACTCACTCGTGAAAATATTCGTGGTATGATTTATTACGATTTTCTACGTGGTTTAACGCAACAACAGTGCGTAGATCAATTAACTTCGACTTTTGGTGGTGAAGCTCCATCAAAAAAGCCTGTGTAGCACTGGTTTAGTGAGTTTAATCGCAAGCGCAGTAAGCTCACGGACGAAGTTAAAGAAGGTCGCCCGAAATCGGTGGTTGTGCCACAAAATATTGAAGCTGTGCGAAAACTAATAAATCTAATAATGCAAGACCGCCATGTTACGTATCGCGAGATAGAGGCTATTCTGGGCATATGTATGACGAGCATTCATAGGATATTACATGAACATTTGTCTGTAAAAAAAATTTGTTCGCGTTGGATCCCGCACAACTTAACTCAGGATCAAAAAGATGCTCGCGTCGAATGGTGCAAGAAAACCTTAAAATAATTCAACGGAGGCGACTCAAAATCTGTTTACCTATAATATCTACACAGGTGACGAATCCTGGATCTACGCGTACGATGCCGAAACTAAACAACAATCAACAGTTTGGGTGTTTCAAAATGAGCCGAACCCTACGAAAGTGGCTCGTGCAAAAAGCACTGTAAAGCAAATGGTGGCCTGCTTTTTTGGTATTAATGGCCATGTGGCTACAATACCACTGGAGAATCGCAGAACGGTTAATTCGGAGTGGTACATGACCATTTGTTTGCCGGAAATATTTGAAGAAATACGCCAAAACAACCAGCGACGCAAAATCATACTTCACCATGACAATGCCAGCTGTCATACATCTCAGGAAACAACTACATTTTTGGATGGTCAAAAAATAGAATTGATGGGTCATACACCGTACAGCCCTGATTTGGCTCCCAATGATTTCTATTTATTCCCAAATGTAAAGAATAAATTACGTGGTCAACGATTTTCGACCCGTGAAGATGCCGTAGATGCGTTCAAACAGCACGTTTTGAAGATACCTCAAACAGAGTGGAAAAAGTGTTTTACAAATTGGTTTCATCGAATGCAAAAGTGCATCGATCATAGTGGAGAATACTTTGAAAAACAATAAAAGCATATTTAGCCATATGCATTTGTTTATTTTTTCTATTCCGCATACATAAGTAGCAGCCCTCATATATGAAAGGAAATTAATGAATACTTACAGCAAAATAAGTTACTTAGAAAGAAGGAATTCCATTAGTCTGCTTACATACTACATACTTACATAAAGAGTGACTTATATACTCGTAACAAGTGTGTTTTAAGGACAAGAAACAGGTGATATACCATATGAAAGGAATAGTGTTATAGCGCTATAGAAGTTACCGAGAATGAGAACAGTAGTACTTGATGGGCGCCCTTGATTATTAAGCCGCAATCTCTCTCTGAGAGAAGGCCAGTGCCCCAGTGGGTCGTACATAAGCTGCATTATAAATAAATGATTGGTTCTTTCGCGGTCAGAACGCGTTGGTTTGAATACGTCCATAAAAATTATGCTGCTGTAAAAGATGCACAATTAAATAATTTTTTAATGCACTAACCCGTACTAGTCCAGCATGTATATACAGTATATATGTCCAGCAGTGGACTAATATAGCCTGAAGAAGAAGAACCCGTGCTAGGGACAATTTTAAGAACCTATTTAGAGGCTAAATACGAATAAAATGCACAATACCACTGCAGTAAATAACCTTCATCACTACAGCTGGTTAGTGTGTCCCTTTAACGTTATTTCGTACGAATGTAAAGCTGATTGCCAACCAAAAGAATGAAATGGTTTCCAGTAGGAATTTTATTTTTATTTTTCTCTAACGTTATTTTGTACAAATGTAAAGCTCGATTCCCAGCTAAAGAATGTAATGGTTTCCAGTATATGGAATTTAAAGCATCTTTGGCCACATAAAGGGCCTTCAAATTTCTAAAGACAAGCCGTATGACGGACAAAATGACTAAGATCCTATGGCAAAATCTCGCGGAGAAAAAGTAACTGTATGAAATAATTTATAATATAATACTTGTTAATAGCTTGATGTGTAATATTAAGTTAACGGTAAATCCAGAATCGTATCGTGATAGCTAATTACTTACAATTATATTATTATTACATAAAAGATTTACTAATTGAATTAATTAATTATAACAATAAAAATAAAATCACAAATTTCAACATATTAAAATAAAATTCATTCACAAAAAGCTTCGTCAGAACTAAAACTAGAAAATTAAAACAAATCATTGAAAGAACCAACAGAATAAGCCGCCCGAAACATATAATTCGATTTTGAAACAAAACAAAATCACATATCATTGGCATTAACAGTGAGCTGTCATGAAACAATCATTCTAGTGACATCAAAATTCAACTTTGATTTCATTCAGTTTGTCATTGACGGTGAAATTTATTTTGTGTAAAAACATTTTTAAACTTAAGACTCTTTTGCAGCCTAGTCCTTATGTTCTTGCTCTAGGTCACTATGCCACCGGCACTATTACCACTAAGCACTAAGCGGTCACTATTACTATGACTGGGTAGTACGATGACGATAGAGTAGCGACTTACAGTACATTAATTTTCTATTTTTTTTTATTAGTGGCGCTTGTATTACTGCATAGAGCTCCTAATCTATTGAGCCTTGAAACTAAAAACTGAACAGCATTGTTCTTTTCAAGGTCTTGATAATATATAATATAAATAAATAAATATACATGGACATATTACACAGACATATTAATACCTTAAATACATAGATCAGATAACATCCAAGACCCGAGACAAACTAGAAAAGTTTGTTTCCTAGTTTGACACGGCCGGGGATCGAACCCGAGACCTTCGTTTATATAAGGTATTATGACTATACATGGTTATATATTCAACATGTTTTATCGCGATTATTTATTAGTTATGTTACTAGTTGATTTTATTGCGTTGGTTTGGACATGTGGAGAGGATAAAGGAAGAAAAGTAGACAAATATTATATATAGCAATTGTGGTTGAAAGGGCCGGTACGGGACGTCCCAGGCGGACAAATAGGGGATGTATTAGCAAAGAGTAAGATAAAAAGTAGGTACAACGACTAATGAACATTGATGAAGCGAAGATAAGCTGTCAGGATCGTGGCAAGTGGCAACCCTGGTTTCTGCCTAGCCCTCTGGGATACAGGTGTGAGATTATGTTAGTTTATATTAGGTAAAATTGAACGAATGTAATTTTATATTATGTTTAATGCACTAACCCGTGCTAAGGACGGATTATTGTCGTTGCCTGTACGTAATACGTAATACAGAGAATATTGTAAAGAGGTTCGAAATTTCACTGATGCCGGTGATTCGCCCATTAGCTCAGTTGGAAAGAGCGCTGGCACGGATAGCCAGAGGTCGCGGGTTCGAATCCCGGCTTGGGTGGAATTTTTCGCCTCTAAATAGGTTTTTAAAAATGAATGTAATTTTACCTAATATAAACTATCATAAATAATCTCATATGTAATGATTCGTGATGCTAATATTCGGGACGTACGAACATCGTGAGTTTTTAAAAATACTTAAGGCTGTCAAATCAGCTATGTTGGCCGGAATACTCAAAAATCCCCGAACTAACACCACGCCGGATCTTAGCCTACCACTACTCTTTGACAGAGGCATTCCGTTCCATTCCCGTATCATATGGATCTCACACGTCGCCCACCCAACTGTGGACCTTCTGTCGGGAGGCATAAAGAAGAAAATACCGTGAAAAGGGAATTCTTACCATCAATCATAATAAGACACACTCAGCTATTCGTGATGCCTGTATCCTTTTCATTTTCCTCCAAGGGGTTTTGGATGTGGTCTCGATACATTGCTCTCGAGGTATAATCGATCATCAACATGCACGAGTGCAAAATGATAAAGGAAATGTAATGATTTGCTAGCACACCAAGAGCCATAATACTTTTTTTTACGTAGCCTCTATGTTTGTGTCCCACTGCTGGGCAAAGGCCTCCCCCAATTCAGTCCTGAGTTTACTGTCCTGGGCCACCTCAGACCACTCCGGCAGATGGTTGTCGAGATCATCTCTCGACCGTCTTCTAGTTCTAGTATCATAATACTATCGAAAGGTTTTTCATTCACTCTAGTTTTCTTCTTAATTCAACACATGATGGAATGCCATGGTGGTGAAAGCATTCGCCAATCAGCGTAAGGGTCTCGCTGATCGTTGTCCAGGGTATGCCAGACGTACGGGCTTAGTAGTACACAGTTCGGGAGGTTCCTTTTATGCACCCTTCCTCTAGTAATAGAACAATCGAAATAATATACAATAATCGCTCATAACTTCGAAATTATTTGATTCCCGATAATATCGTTAGGTAACTATTTTTCTTAGATCCACCCAATACAATACATTACACGTGCCGATTATGGATATGGGTTTAAAGTAAGCGACTCAATCAGATTTATTCCCAATAGTCACCCAGCCGTCGACTCCATACATAAAGCAATAAACAGTCTCCATCTGGCCCAAAAGACCAAGAAGGCTGCCCCACGCAGGGTTGCCATGCGTCCGGATTTAGCCGGATATGTTGGGCTTTTCCGGGCTACATTTGTCTATCTTTTTCCAAGAGCGTCAAACTTGGTCAAACTCAAGTTACGTCATATTACTGCTTCTTCGACTCTCTAAGGTGCTGGAAGAAATCTCTTTCAGAGATAAGTACGCCTTTGTACATGTTATTTCTTATGTAACGTCCTGTTAAATCTTTCGCATGCAATAAAGTGTAATAAAAATAATAATACCTCAATCCTACAAGCTGGACGGTACGCATGTACACCATACACTTCAAGTACGGACTTTAGTCATGCGGAATATATTCTGCTTTACATGACTTTTTATTACCTTTGAGAAACGCCAAGGGCCCTTGGTCAGATCAGTCGTAAACCAGCTGTCTGCCGAGTTCAACACTCGTAAGTATTCCGCTGACTTCAAAGCAGCGCGAAATATCCAGTGCCAACGAAACTGCCTCAGAACGGCTGTGGGCAACAATGCTTCCCGTCACAAATGCGAATAATGTTGATCCCAAGCTTGTGAATGTGGACACTCTTAACAAACCATGTATACTGCCCAGTAACTAACACTAGACAGGGCGCTATGGCGCTCATTGGGGGAGGGCTATGTCCAGCAGTGGACTACATAAAGAAGAAGAAGAACCACTAACGCACAAGCGGCTAAAGAAACACACCAAAAATTTCTCTAGCAGGTCGATTACGTGCATAAATAATTGAAATAAAAATCAGTCGTAACGTCCCAAATAATAATAGAAAGCCGTTGTTACTTTCAAGTATTTTTTTGTCAAGACTAAGGGCTTTATAAATAAAAAAGTGACTTGTAATAATAATTTAATACCAGTCTATAAAAACCTTAACATAATTTTATATAAATAACGCCAAATTGCGGTAAGGTTTAAGAACAATATTATACCACACGATACTATAAATAAAAAAATATGGCTGGTAGTCAGGCATTTGTATTATTGGTCCTGGCAACCCTACGCCACACACGTTGCCCGCTTTCGAGAACCCGTGAGTGCACCTAATTGTCTCCACGTTTAATTGCTGCAGATGATGATGAAGCCATAATTAGCCAGCGTAGTTACAAGTATAGAAGGAATTTCCACTTTGTGACCGCGCCGGTGACTGGATGTTAGGTGGTGACTTTTGCGAAGTCAACAAAGTTATTTTTATTTCTATCTAAACATAGCAAGCGCTGGCTACGTAGCAAACGCTGAGGTAGATATGTTAGCACTTCAGGTACTAGGATTCCCTCACGATGTTTTACTTCACGGTTAGCGAGTGGCATTGCAACTACAACTTTTCAAATGTACATAGGTAACTTAGAAAACAAAGTTATTGGTACATACATGCCGGGAACCCCCGACCTCCCTATACTATCGAGATTAATAAAGCTCTTTTGCTTTCGCCGTAATACTTAGTGCCTGTTTCAAAGAACTATATTAGAATATTATAAATAATAAGTTCCACACAATCACTTGACCCGGGCCCAATGGCTTGAATTGCCAATTGCCGATCGCCAATTGTATAAAATAGTACTTAGATTTCAAAAATCATGGCAATGTGTTCTTTATCTATCTAATAAAGTTTCACTGCTAGTTTCATGTAATTTCGGACACGCTATACCCTGCATAATATGCGAAATCTCTCTTCAGGCTAATTAGTCCACTGCTAGACACAGCCCTCCGCTAATGAGCGCCATAGCGCAAGGTTGTGTGTGCCATCATTAGGGGGTGATGCCCATAATCCCTACGCTGGGCATGCGGGGATCGCAGTTTGGTGGAATTGTACTGCAGGGGGCGCTGCTGCCCACCCCGCGGTTTGTGTCCCTTCGTCGCCTTTTACGACACACGCGGGAAGAATTTGGGTTGGTGCTATACTCTAGGCTGACACCACACAGCAATAATATACGAAGCGACTGGAAAAAAACACCTTCGGGAAAGATAAAAAGTAACTGGAACCGGCTTGCGAGCATGCAACGACTTATGAACGTTAATGAAGGGAAGGTGATCTGTCAGGATCGTGGCAGGTGGCAGTCCCTGGTCTCTGCCCACCCCTCTGGGATACAGGCGTGACGCTGTTATGTAAAAGTTCATATAGGAATATTGTGTGTACCACCGCACAGCAGTCCTTCCCACAGCAGTAATTACTTCAGCCTTTATGATTATTCAGCCACCCTTTTCGTTCTATATGAAGTCATCATAATAAAACGGGCGTCGTAAAATGTCCATCACGCGATCACAACATAAAATAAATACCTATGTTACAGCCAGAAATTACGGCACAGAAGGAATGACTGGCCAAACAAACATATAATCAGTGTTCTTAATGTTTTTAGAGTTCATAAATAGGCACGACGAACAGTTTTTAAATCTTCTTCCATAATGTGGGCACACATTATTTACAAAAAAAACTATATTTCAGTAATAGATTACAGTTTAAAAAGGTTACCTAAAGGTTATTTTTCTAAAATGATTTTAATCTGTGGGAAAACAGCTCGCAGTGTCATTTCGGGCTTTCGGGCACTCCTTCGGCGGCGCTTCTGCCCCGTCGGTGCTCGACGACGGGGCTACAAAACGCCGCATCTCTTCGTTGGAGCGCATAGGGGCCAAGTGCGTAAGATCTTGGCCCCCACACGCCCCAACGCGCCGCCCCCTCCATTCCATCGCAACCCGGTCGATGAGATGGGGAGGGGGGCACACCTCCTCGTTAAGGCGCGTGGGGGCCCACGCATCCCGGTCCCCACACGCCCCACACGCGAGGCCCGTCGCGTCGCCCACCTGCGCCTCTCTGAAAGCAGAGAAGGCGGAGAGCGACCGCGCGGGCCCCCTCCGTGCCAGAAGGCACCCTCGGAACACGCAAGGGCGCCTTCCGGCCCGCCGTGATGGAGGCGAAGGGTCCCCCGACCCTCCGCGTCCCGGCGGCCACTCTGGTCCGACTGGTACGAGGCGCGCGCGCTTCCGCGCAGCGGCGCCCCCCCCAGTCGGTCCTTCATTCGGTTGGTCGCCTGGGTCCCCCTCCACAAAGTGAAACAGGGCCCACGCAGTCAAAATGGCTCATAGCAGTTTTTTTTAGCATGTTCTTTTATTTTATTGAAAATATTGATATTCACATTTTTTTTTAATTTAATCAATGTTATAGATCCTTTTAATAATTATCTATTTTCCCCGAATATCGTTAAATCTTTGATTATATGATACTGTCGTCACGCCTACTGGTAGGTATTTGTTAATTTCTTTATAAGACTTTAATGCCACGGACTCGGTCCAACGCGACGGATTCCGCAGACGTGACCAACCAAGGCGGAGATGGCGGGACGACCTTACGAACTTTTTGTCGGGGTGGCGGGAAATGGCCGTGACAGGAAGATGTGGAAAAGTAACCGGGAGGGTTATGCCCAGCAGGGGCACACTAAAATCTGCTAATTTGATGCTGAATTTATCTTTCCCGAAACCTAAAACCTCAGTTTAAAACAGCTCTCGTGAACAAAAGTGGCATTGTTATGGTTCCAATGATATACAATAACCTGCCAGAATATTTTAAAAAAATGTTTAGACAAGTTCAGATATCAGATTGAAGCGCTCGTGGCCAAGTCGAACCGAGTGATTGGAATCAATCGCTTGTGTTAAGCAACAACAGGCGCGGTCAGGTGCAGGATGGGTAACCGTCCCGTGACTACCGCTAGTGGCATTTTTCCGAGCGCTTCCGTGCTTTGCAAGGCACGTTAAGCCGTGGGTGCCGGCTGTCATATAATGGCAGTCGTTAAGCCATGTCAGAGGCTTTACGGGCGGCTTGTTAACTTCTGACAGTAAGGCCCGCCACTGTCTTACAATCCTCCACCAACCCGGACTTGGCCCCCGTAGTAGAGTATGGCCTAACCTTCCTACGATGCAGGAAGAGACCCGTACCCCAGCAGTGGGGACATACATACAAATAATATCGAAGTTCAGATTAGGGGCCATTCATAAATTACATCGCACGAATTTCGTGTTTTTTGTTAACATAAGGGAAACTTCAACCGAATGCAATCAAGATTATTTAATTGAAACAAAATCAATCACAATATTAAATAATAGCATTGAATTTTAAATTCAATGATAATAGTACCTACAGTCGGCACCACGTCAATCTTTAGGTACATGCGTGCACTATGCAAACAAAGTAACGTTACGGGTGACTGCATTTAAAATGTAAAATGTACCTGTACATTTTAGTTGCAGTCACCCGTAGCGAATTTCATGGTGAATTAAGTTACAGACTTTGAAATGAAAATTTGTGTGAGCTTTAACAAGTGGAATTTTCAAAGTTGACCGTTCAATTTTATCAATAATTTTTTTGTGACCGTTGGTAATAAACTCTAATGCTATTCTAATCCGTTCCATTCTATTCTATTCTATTCCGTTCTGTTCTGCTCTACTCTGTTCTGTTCTATCCGGTGCTATTATTATTATACTTTTTTGCAACCGGAACATTAAATAGGACATGACTGTGCTATCCAGTCCTGTCCTGTCCTGTCCTATCCTGCCCTGCCCTGTCCCGTCCTCTCGTGTCTTGTTCTGTCCTCTTCTGTTCTGTTATATTCTATTCCGTGACACCTACCTGGCTCTGCTTACGCCACCTCCCAAAACAAAATTTACTCGAACATCTGACATGGAATTTAATGACTTCCCATTATTCATGCCACTATATTAACTTCCAGAAGTAGATCTTCTGGGTGAAGCTATTGTTTAGTTAGAATTTTATTATTTGTTGGCGAATTTATTCGAGCCATCCATCGCGTCTGTCGTTGTCACGCGATCTCGTATATCAATCTTGCGATGAAACATACCTGCTCCAACTTTGTTATTTTTACGTGCAATAGAGGTCATTCTTGCTCGTATAAGATGACATTGATTGTGGATGTAATTTTTATACGTAAGTAGTATCGTGTGTCTTCGATCGGGAAAGGACACTTTTGCAAAATAATAGAGTTGAAACGGAAAACAGAAAAGGAGAAACTAAAACGTCCTAAAAAATTTGAATAACACAACGATATTCAAATTTTTGATTTGATGAAGTTTTTGATGAAGTTTGATGTTTGTTTTTACATTTTTTAATAACAAAAAATTGAGAGCCTGGACTGAATATTTTGATTTGGGCTGCTTCGATGAAATACTAGTAAATTTCTTTGCGCTTCCGTCAGACAAAAGGATCTTTTGTTTAATTTCAAGGACATCACTCAACGGGCGAAAAAAAGGACCAGGGAAACCGAAATCATGGGCGGAAGTACGTCATCAACTGAGATCCTACGAGCTGTCAGTTTCAAGTGATACCATGACTCGACGTGCTTAAACGTGAAGGTAATTGTTTACCGAATACCGAGCTGACAATATCTTGGAATTTTTTATTCAAACGTATTAAGCCACGTTTAATCACGTGTGACGTTTCACACGTCGAATTAGTCGCCACTTATTCACAAAAGTACAACAAATCTGGGAAATGGTTTTATAGATGCTGTAGGCTTGGCCAGCACCTATACCATCATGACAGCTTAGTCCACAGCCCACAGGAAAGACTAGTCAATACGTGCGAAGTCAACCAACCCGCGGGTTTCCTCACGATGTTTTCCTTCACCGTTAGCGTGTGGTATTGCGACTACAAATTCGCAAATGTACGTAAAATGGCCGCCAATTGTACTATGTATATTTGCAATTGTTTTGTATTTGTTGTTTTTCCAGTGTACAATAAAGAATATTCTTATCTTATCTTATCTTAACTTTCAAATTAAACAAAGTCATTGGTACATGCCCGCACTGGGGATTGAACCTGGGGCTCTCGCTTGCCAGTCCATGATTCTACCTACTGAGCTACCACCGCTCTACATCACTACAGCGTCGGAGTGGTCCCTTCACCCATCTAGTGTGAGTGAAGATGCCACTGTACGCTGCATAAATCATCTCATTAAGTAGATGCAAAAGGCCAATATTATTATTATTACAACAAATCTGTAAATATACCTAATTAAATATATTATTAATTTATTATTGTATCATTATATTGCTGACCTTGGGTAGGTATCCTTTAAAATGCAGTATCATTCATTTGTTAATATTTAGGACAATTCCTACAACAGATGTACCGGAATAGAAGGCTCTGATTGGCTGGGCGAACCGCCATATTGTTTAACTTGCATCCTGATTGGCTACTAGCAGCCTACTGTGTGACAAATGTTCAAAATGCATTGTTTCTCTTCCGCAAGCTTTTCCGAATAATAAGGCTACAAACAAACTCGACATCCTTACGTCCACAAATATATTATTAATAATATTTTAAATTTGGTATCGTACAAAAGACGCCCTGTGGTTCCGGCGCATTTTCTGACGCCACTATCATATCGACTGTCTGATATGACGGGTTACTCCTACCGAATCCTTCTTCCAAGCTCTACCATTGATAAGCCTTTAAGGCTTCCGTTCCTTTTTTATAGGAAACTTATAGCTAAGCTTATCATAAACGAAAAGTTTAATTTATTTCAAAGTTTTCGTTTGAAACAAAAAAACAGTTTTCACAAAATGAAAACTTATATCCTTTGTTTCGTTTCGTTTATTGTATAATTCGTTTATATCTGGTGTGCTCATATTATGTTTTTTTTTTGCACGGTTAGCCAGACGTCGCGGGTTCGAGTCCCGGGCATGGGTGGAATTATTAGCCTCTAAATAGGTTTTTAAAACATATTAAGACTAACTAACTAACTAACTGCAACTAACTAACCTAACTGCAAAGTAGGTAGTCGGGGCTGTAAGTAATGCAATTTGCTTAAGTCAGATGTCGCTGCCTGTACGTAATACAGAGAATATTGTAAAGAGGTTCGAAATTTCACTGATGCCGTGAGTCGCCCATTGGCTCAATTGGTAGAGCGCTGGTACGGATAGCCAGAGGTTGCGGGTTCGAATCCCGGCATGGGTGAAATTTTTAGCCTCTAAATAGGTTTTTAAACATATTAAGAGTCCAATAGAGAAAAGGACGACTTAGATTTGTGGCTTTTGATCTCGTGTTCAGTTTAAATTTTACTTTTAGAAACCTTTTACCCAAAAGCTATCTTTAACTGAACCCGACAGCTAACCTCGACATCTATATAATAGGTAACTACCATTTGTCCCTAAGACGGATTTTATATTTTCAGTCTGGCGTCAGTCAATTCCATCAGTCTGGTTAGACTGAAGACTGACTGATCGTCTATTCATTGGTGAACTCATGAACCAGACTGACGGATATTCGAATATTTTGATGCTTCATCAGTCTGGCATCAATCCGAGCCTGATCAAGGTCACGGACTGAACTAACGCCAGACTGAACGTGCAAACTCCGTCTTACAATTTCCACCAACCCTTGATCCCAGGGGTGGAGCATGGCCTAACCTTCGTGCGATGCAGGAAGAGACCCGAGCCCCAGCAGTGGGGACATAAAAGGGTTGATATCGATACTGCAAAAAAGCGTAGGTTTGGACACTTAAGGGAATCAAAATTTAAAGTGTACATGCTCTTTGTTTACCTAGAATGATAAAATTAGGCAAGGAATATCGTCTTTTACTACTACAGCGAAAAGATCGGAAAAGAGTTCCACAAAACAGCACCACTTCGGAAGCGGCACTGCCAATAAGTGATTCAGAACTCCATCCAACTGTAAAACAAAATGAACCGACGGGATAAACATGTTTAATATTGTTATCGTGTTGACCGTCGACATCGGACACACGACATCTCTTTCTGTACATTGACAAGCGAAGATCAACTCTATGGCTTTGGGATTAGTGCGACGTACATTCTAAACTGGATAGTGCAAATAAGGGCTATGAATAAGCATTGAATCCAACACCAAAATAGGTTACTTACCATTTAGGCTACCATCATTGAATTTAAATTCAATGCTACCATTTAGGTTACCAAAATAGGCTACCGCCCCACGTTGGGCGCCAATGTAGTGTTGTAAAACTTTTATAAGTAACTAGCTGACTCAGCGTACTTCGTACCGCCTAAAATTTGATTCTTTAATTTTATTTATTTTTTCCTTCCGTAAAAACCATCCTCGTACTTCAAGGAATATTCTAAAAAAAGAATTGGCGAAATCGGTTCAGCTGCTCTCGAGATTTGCGCTTACCAACACATTTAGCGATTCATTTTTATATTATAGACTAGCTGACCTAGCGGACTTCGTACTGCCTAACAGTCGATTTTTTTTTATTTTTCTCTCCAGAAGAACCATCCTCGTAGTTCAAGGAATATTCTAAAAAAAGAATTAGCGAAGTCGGTTCAGCTGCTCTCGAGATTTGCGCTTACCAACACATTTAGCGATTCATTTTTATATTATAGACTAGCTGACCTAGCGGACTTCGTACTGCCTAACAGTCGATTTTTTTTTATTTTTCTCTCCAGAAGAACCATCCTCGTAGTTCAAGGAATATTCTAAAAAAAGAATTAGCGAAGTCGGTTCAGCTGCTTTCAAGATTTGCGCTTACCAACACATTCAGCGATTCATTTATATTATAGATAGATAAAACTGGAACGACTTTAACTTCTTGCTTTATTTAAATACATACATACATACATAACCTCACGCCTGTATCCCAGAGAGGTAGGCAGAGACCAGGGACTGCCACTTGCCACGATCCTGACAGATCACCTTCGCTTCATCAACGTTCAAACCTAAGTCGTTGCATGCACGCACGCCGGTTCCGGGTACTTTTTATCTTTCCCTTTGCTAATACATCCCCTATTTGGTCGATGTAAGTCCGTCTGGGACGTCCCTTACCGTGCGTCCTTTGCTTAATTTAAAGTGTTTGTATATTTTATTTATAATATAACTATTAACAGAAAACTGGATGAAACGAAATAAGCAGGTAAAAATAGTCAGGTCTAGTCAAGATATAGAGTAGTAATGCTGAAAATGAGGGTAATTTGAAAACGTGTGACATAATTTAAAATTTTTGAAAATGATAGAAAAGAAATATAAAAGTTGGTAAAAACCTATTTAGAGGCTAAAAATTTCAAACATGCCGGGACTCAAACCTTTTAAAATTGTCCTTAGCACGGGTTAGTTCATTGAAAAGAATATAATACAAAATGGTGTAAAGAGGTTTGCACCGTTACAAGCTCAGTTGGGAGAACGCTGGCATGGTTAGCCAGAGGTCGCGGGTTCGAGTCCCGGCATGGGCGGAATTTTCAGCCAGTCGTTGCTACGGCGTTGCCACCCCGACGCTGGTTGGCAAGCGGGCGGCGGCGGTGACTAGTTGTTCAGTAGATACGTACGGTCAAAGTCGTTTCATTTACACTATTAAATTAAGCCTGTTAATGTATTATAATTTCTGGTGTGTACAATAAAGAGCTGTAGCTGTGTGGTGTCGGCCTGGAGAATAGCACCAACCCAATTCTTCCCGCGGGTGTCGTAAAAGGCGACTAAGGGACACAAACCGGGGGGTGGGCAGCAGCGCCCCCTGCAGTACAATTCTACCGAACTGCGATCCCCAACCCGCATGCCCAGCGTGGGGATTATGGGCATTACCCCCTATGATAGCACAACGTGGCGCTCTTTAGGGGAGGGCTATGTCCAGCAGTGGACTAGTATAGCCTGAAGACGACGACGACAACAAAGAGTTCTAATGTAATCACTCGGTTCGACTAGGCCACGAACGCTTCCATATTCGTTATCAACCCTTGTATGTCCCCACTGCTAGGGCACGGGTCTCTTCATGCATCGCAGGAAGTTGAGGCCGTACTCCACCACGGGGGCCAAGTCCGGGTTGGTGGAGGATTGTAAGACAGTGGGGGGCCTTACTGTCAAAACTTATCAAGCCGCCCTCAAGGCCTCTGACATGGCTTAACGACTCCCATTACATGACAGCCGACACCAACTGCTTAGCAAGCCTTGCGAAGCGCTTCCGTGCTTGGAAAAAATGCCACTAGCGGTAGTCACGGGGCGGTCACAATCCTGCACCTGACCACGCCTGTTGTTGCTCAATTCAAGTGATGGATTCAACCACTCGGTTCGACTAGGCCACGAGCGCTTCCATATACGTATCCTACAAATATTATAAATGTATCCGGAACCGGCGTGATGATCGTTGATGAAGCGAAGGTGATCTGTCAGGATCGTAGCAAGTGGCAGATCCTGGTCTCTGACTACCCCTCTGGGATACAGGCGTGAGGTTATGTCATGTTTGAAAGTTTGTGAAGATGTTTGGATGTTTGTTACTTAATCACGCAATAACGTCTGGCTGAACGGATTAACATGAAACTGCGCGTACAGATAGACAAAGATCTGAATCGAGACAGATTTTTTAAAAACCTATTTAGAGACTAAGAATTCCAATTATTGCCGGGACTCGAACCCGCGACTTCTGGTTAAGACCTCTGCCAGCGTCTCCCAACTGAGCTAATGGGTGACTTACCGGCATCAGTGAAATGTCGAACCTCTTTACAATATTCTCTGTATTACGTACAGGCAGCAACATCTGGCTGTTTGCATCACTTGAAGCCCCGAGTACCTACTTTGCAGTTAGGTTTTACATCGGAATGACATCGCTGTACCAACATGACTATATTATTTCTAATGCACTAACCCGAGGCTAAAAATTCCACCCCTGCCGGGACTCGAACCCGCGACCTCTAGTTATACGAGACATAGGTTATTGTAGACTTTTAGTCCGGATCTACTTACGGGTGTAACGATATAACAACACCCGTAAGTAGATCCGGACTAAAAGTCTACAATGTGTTGTGCTTACGAAAGTTTTAGTTCAAAGACATACGTTACTTGATATGCGTGGGATAATTTATAACGCGGGCGTATCCGCGGGTTGAAGCTAGTACATAAATACACTGATACTTGTTGCACGATCCTGGCAACCCTTATGGGCTTAGTAAGTGTATGAAACCATCGGTTCGATGATGTGTAGTTGCAGTTATCGTCCAATGGGAAACTAGCCACACTTTATACGAGTTTCATTGTTCGTTATCAACCTATTATGTCCCCACTGCTGGGGCATGGGTCTCTTCCTGCATCGCAGGAAGGTTAGGCCATACTCCACCACGGGGGCCAAGTCATTGTAATTCATTGTAACATTTCTTAATTTTTTTAGCCAATCAATATTTCTTCTTTCTGGCTGGCAAAAAAGGCTTCAAGCATTAAGTCCGCCTAACTGTACGATTTTTTTTATTTAAGTGCAATAAATAAATATATTTAAATTCATTGTAGACTTTTAGTCCAGATCTACTTACGGGTGTACCTACGCAGGGCCGGATTTACCTAAGGGCTGCTTTGGCTGCGGCCCAGGGCCCCGAGGTTACAAGGGGCCCCCAGATCCCTCTAAACACAGTAGGCGCTAATTTGAATTTAAAAGTGGTTGTCTGTAAAGTCGGTTTACGAACGATATTTTTACGCGATAACGTCATAAGAAAACATTGATGACAAATTTTATACTTTTATGAATTGAGTGAACCTGTCAATTTCTTTTACTAATTCAAAATAAATAAATATTTTATTTTTTTACATTCTTATATATAGATATATATCACAATTTCGATTTCTCTGATTCTCTCACCCAAAAGTTGCCTAGAAGAGATTGCTACCACAACAATAAGGTCGCCTTTTGTACTACTACTACTTGAGTAGATTCATTGAATATATATGTTTTTTGTGCAAAAAAGAATTTAAAATAATATATTATAGAAACAGTTTTTTAACATGGCTAATAGTTGAGTTCCTAGATAGGCCCCTAAGTAGTTTCAGCCCAGGGCCCCACAAATTCAAGATCCGCCCCTGGGTGTACGAATCGGAGCGAAACCTGGTCGGACTCTTCCGATAAAACAACACCCGTAAGTAGATCCGGACTAAAAGTCTACAATGTGTTGTGCTTACGAAAGTTTTAGTTCAAAAATATTTAAATTCTTTCAACTTTTGTCAGGATGTACACAATTCTTTTTTTAAATATCAGTGCCAAGAGGTTGTTTTTTAATTAATGAGACGAATGAATGACACAGCGTAGGTCAGTCGTGACAGCGAATTCTGGTATCATCTATCAACTTGTTTGCTTAAAATGGCCACCAGAGTGCTTAGTGCGAGTTTTTTACCTACTCGATCGCGTTAACGTAAACTCATATTTCTATGGCATCGAGGAAGCGCCACCTAGCGACAAGTATGGAAATTAAAATTGCTGAGTGCGAGTTGTAATGGTTTACGTTGAGAAGTGAACACGTTTACCAGCCAAAACACGAATAAACGCGAGTGCGAGTTGTACTGTGACAGCGTTTTGCCAGTTCGAACGGTTAACTTACTCATACTCACTACTCAATGCTCGATTAACGCGGTAGTAAAGTTATTCGATTTGAGCTGTCAAACTCGCACTAAGCACTCCGACGCCACAGTCACGCGTTTTGTAGAGCTAAAATGAATGAAATGAAAAGCTTTTATTCAAAGTAGCGCAGAAACTGCGGCTTAATGAACGTTACAATTCAAACTAGGTTTCCGTTTCAAAATATAGATCATTGTGGAGAAAAAATTGACAATAAAACTCTTCAAACTTAGTCTTTTCAAAGTCCTCAATTGACATAGTTTACATAATTATTGTAAAACATAGAACTCATGCATTGTACTGGCTTTAATTCTAGACATCATTGTCATCTAAATAATCCTTTATGTTATTAGCCCTTTTGGCACAAAGTGTGCTTAATATATCTTAAGGGATTTAATTATAGAAGCGTATACAATACCCCATGAAGGATGTATTAATCTTTGCCAGCCTGAATGTCGGTCAGAATTTGGCAATTAATGTACTGCAAAGTCGCATCTTTTGACGTAACATTCTCGTTCGTCGGGCCGCCTACATAGAGCGAGCAAACATCTTGATAGATAATGTTACCAGTATTTTGAAGATTTCAATCATTTGTTTACATCTAAAATGTGTATTTCTCAATGATTCGCGATACTCATACATAGTTATATATTAAACGGGTATAATCGCGATTATTTATTAGGTAAAACGTAATTACCTTATTTCCCGACGTTTCGGCAGCGTTACAGTTGCCATGGTCACCGGTAGGTTACATTTTACCTAATAAATAATCGCGATTAGACCCGTACTAAATAAAACTCAAATTATTTGAAATATAGTGCAATTAGGAAATGAAACCTTGTGTGATTTCTACTACCTAAAAAGTATATTGCAATTAACTTTTATTATTATTACATTTATTTAAAGGCCGAAGCCAGAATCACCGAGTAACCACGTAAGCTGCCAGCAACAAATTGCTATCAGCAATAAGACAGTCAATTGTATCTCTTCTTTTGTAGATGATGTTTGTTTAGTCGTTTTCATGATGGATTATTAGATTTCTCAAAAAAGAACGAGGCATGCCGTTATTTCACCACGTATTTATTAATATAAAAGACAACAGTAGGTATTAGGTATTGATATAATGTAATAGTGAAATTTTCAATTCAGAAACCGGAGGTGTCTTATTATAAACATCTTATAAACATAATAAAAGTTTATGATTTCATAATGTTAACATTTGCAATAACATTTTATCTTTAACTAACACTTTTTTCTTCTGTGCTAACACCAACTCATAGACACAGGAACATTTCACAAACTTAGACGGAGTTTACACGCTCGGTCTGGCGTCAGTTCAGTTCGTGACCTTGATCAAGCTCGGATTGATGCCAGACTGATGAAGCATCCAAATATGCAAATATCCGTCAGTCTGCTCCATCAGTCCATTGAATAGACGATCAGTCTGCCATCAGTCTAACCAGACTGATGGAATTGACTGACGCCAGACTGAACGTGTAAAATCCGTCTTAGGGAGGGGACAAATGGGAATTGGCTAGTATTTAGATGTCAAGGTTAGCTGTCGGGTTCAGTTAGATAGATTAAGATAGCTTTTGGGTAAAAGGTTTCTTAAAAGTAAAATTTAAACTGAACACGAGATCAAAAGCCACAAATCTAAGTCGTTTTTTTCTCTGTTGTACTTTTCTCTATGTTTTAAAAACCTATTTAGGGGCTAAAAATTCTACCCATGCCGGGACTCGAACCCGCGACTCTGGCTAACCGTGCCAGCGCTCTCCCAACTGAGCTAATGGGCGACTACCGGAATCAGTGAAATTTTGAATCTCTTTACAATACTCTCTGTATTACGTACAGGCAGCAACATCTAGCTAAAGTAATTTGCACCACTTACAACCCCGAGTACCTACCTACTTTGCAGTTAGGTTTTACATCAGAATGATATGGCTGTACCCACATGATTACATTCTTTTTAATACATTAACCCGTGCAAAGGACAATTTTAAAAACCTATTTAGAGGCTAAAAATTCCAACCTTGCCGGGTCTAGAACCCGCGAGTCGCGGGTTCTAGACCCGGCACAGGTTAGCCAGAGGTCGCGGGCCGCGACCTCTGGCTAACCGTGGCTTAATATGTACTTGAATAATAACTATGTTCATATTTAAAAGTTTTAGCCGAATGTACCCGTTCCAGAATAATCGCCAGATGAGAGGCGAGTATTGTTAATGTCTGCCAACAAGACAAATACAGATCTAACTACTCTGATTCCGAATATGTTAACTTAATTTTGGGCAAAACACAGTACTGTTGCTATGGTTAGGACTGCAAAATATCGCCCCTATAGATATAGTCTGTTAGCTTTTAGAATATACGAGTACCTCGGGCTCTAGAGTAGGCTTCGGTTTTCGTCAATTTTCGCCGGTTTTCGTACTAATGATAGAGTTCTGATTACGAAATTAAGTGTCATATTAGTTCCGATATTTCTATTACACGAATATATCCAATTCTATCCGATAGCAGCCGAGGTATATTCTAAAAGCTAACAGACTATACGAGATTTTCTTAGATATAATCATTAACGCCTTGGAAAACTAACCACCGGTTTCTGGTGCACAAACTAGCCGTTAATCTACTGTTCACAGCTGTTAACAGTACATTGACAGATTGTTAGTATACGAGATGAGAAACTGTGGTTAAGACGACAGGCGTAGACTGAACTTCTGTTTTAGTCTTGCGTCTCTTACCAGCCTACAAAACTTCAGCGAAACGTCTCACTTAGACGAGGACTATATAAAACTACTCTTTGGGAACTTATCTCGCATACACTACAGTGGGAACCACCTCTGGGCCCCGTCTAGTCTTATGACCTCTCCGTTGAGCATGGGGTTTTCCACGACACTGGTGACGAGGTGAGCGAACTCCTCAGGCTTGCCCAGACGATTGGGGAAGGGTGTCAGGCGCCTGATGAAGTCGAGCATCTTCTCCGGCAAGTAGGAGGTAAGTGGCGTCTCGAATATACCTGAAAGACGAAAGGGGAAACTGCTATTATTTTTATTATTATATCAGCTAACAGTATATTTTATATTTATTACAATAAATACATATACAAATACATAATATGTATTTGTATATGTATTTATTGTAATAATTTATCTTCGAGTTAGCACCTGCAAGTCATTTGGTTGTACTTAGTATGGAACTAACAAGATCTGTAACAAGATAATATGTCCATGAATATTTATTTATTATATTTATTATTATTATATTAGATTGTGGTGAACATAATCGTCTTCGTAATTACTTTTAACTTCTTCAGTTCAACTAGAAGCCACCAGTACCTCGATGGATGGATGGATGGATGAATGGATGAGCTTGAATTGAAGGAAGTCTGTTTGGAGAACCCTGTGTTTGTAGTGACATTAATATGACAGTCATAATGATAGTAACTTAGAAAACAATCAATCAGTCTGTACTCCACTGCTTGCTAATCCTACAGGCTATGTCAGTCACCTTAGTCTTTTGGCGATTGTTTCTTTTGTGATATGATCCATCAATGAGACTCTGAGCATAGCCCGTTCCATAGGACGCTGAGTGTCTTTAAACTTATGAATGATCATACATTAAACGGGTCAAAACGTCGGGAAATAAAGTAATTACGTTTTACCTGATAAATAATGCAATTAGACCCGTTTAATATATAACTATGTATGAGTATCGCAAGTCATTATGAGACACTTATGAATGATAAAACTTACCTGGAGCTATAGTGACGACTCTAATGCCCTGTGACGCCAAGTCTCGCGCTATAGGCAGGGTCATGCCAATGATAGCGGCTGTGGACGCAGCGTACGCTGCTTGCCCGATGTCTCCGTCGTAGGCTATGGTGGCCGCTGTGTTGACTATGACGCCCCTTTGACCGTCTGAGTTGGGCTCGTTCTTGCCTATAACGCCGGCTGCTAGCCGGATCGCGTTGAATGTGCCTACTGTGTTTATCTGGAAGGAGAGTACATGAATTAAAAGGGCGCCTCACTAGGTGTTTGCCATACGAATGTATAGATAGTTTGTTTTTTATTTATAAACCATATGCTTTTTACTAATAATGTTAAGAGGGCACAATACGAGATTAAATTGTGCTTGGAATCAAATTTGTACTAAAACCAAACGTTGTTTTCTTCCTAAAAAAGCAAGCAAATAATAACATTATATTGATGCTCAGTGAGAAGCTTATCCAATATAATTGAATTAGTGTGTGTTGGCGCCAACCTTTGGCGTGGCGCATCGGTAGTGCATCCGCCTACCATACGAGAGGTCCCGGGTTCGAACCCCGGCTGGGGACAAAAAAAAACCCAGGTTTTGGATGTTTACATGTTTGTGGTGTCGCTGTTTCTGCTTCCCACGAGACAGGGTACCCTAGTGTGGGGCCAGAAGCAATGTATGTGTCTGTATGTAAATATATATTATGTTATGTTAAATTAAAGAATTTGCAATACAATACAAAATCAATACAAAATATTCATTTTCGCTAACTGCCTAATTTAATGGTACGTTCTATCTGGAGCCACCTTTTAAGCATGTATAATGCTTAAAAGGTGACACTGCATTTCCACAATTTGATATTTCTTCTTATTTTAAAGATATTATGACAAAATTATTAAAAAGTATATAGTGTAAAGCTCAGCTGGGTGAGTATTTTTATTATTTAGGTAAAACCTAATCATATGTGTGACAACATCATAATCACATCATTTGCACATGAGTTCAATAAGAAAATAGGCTTGGCAGTTCCACTGCTGAGACGCTTGACACTTCCAGTCATGACGATGTACACTAAATTTTATTTGAAATCTGTTCAGCCTTTAAGCAGCAGCATTGGCATCTGCTATGTCCTCCAGAGCGCAGGTGTGACGGAACAAAGGACATTGGAGCAGGTGCACTACGGATTGCGAGGCCAACGCTGCTGCAATTGCAGTAGCCAACTATTGGGCAGGAAAAATATAAACTGGCCAAATCGCTGACATGAAAAGAAGAAGAAGCCTTTGAGCATTATTAAATGATAAAATTCATACTAAAAATACGTCGACGATCGCGCTTAGAGACGTTTGTTGTATGAGCTCTATGAGTCATTAAGAATTATACTAACTGGGTGTTGTCAGTATCAGGCTGGGCCAGATAGGCCTGGGAAAGTGTTCTAGCACAGCTAGATCTTCTTCTTCAGGCTATATTAGTCCACTGCTGGACATAGCCCTCCCCTAATGAGCGCAAGGTTGTGCCATCATTTGGGGGTAATGCCCATAATCCCCACGCTGGGCATGCGGGTTGGGGATCAGGGTGGAGCTATATCTGTATATTGAAAAATTAGTTCTCCATTAAATTAATTGCGCTTAGGGCCAGTTTCTGAATTGAGAATTTCACTAAGTAAATACTTAAGTAACATTCTGTCACACTCTTTTATGAGAAATTTGAAGAGACCGCACTACAGTCAACTATTTACTTAATAAAATTCTCAATTCAGAAACTGGCTCTAAGCTCAATTAATTTAATGGAGAACTATTTCACCCATATACAGATCAAGTTGTGCAAGAACACTGTCCCAGGCCTATTTCTATTCTGATACTAACATCACACATCCTAGTTAGTTAGACCTAAGATTTCCGCACTTAGCCTCACAGTTGGGCCATTGTACGTAGCAAGCGCTGAGGTACGCTAACACCTCAGACACTAGGGTTTCCTCACGATGTTTTCCTTCACTGTCAGCAAGTAGTATTGCTACTATAATTTCACAAATGTACATAACTTAGGAAACAAAGTCATTGGTACATGCCGGGGTTCGAACCCACCACCTCCCGATTGAGAAGTCGGCGTTCTACACTCTTCCGCTACCACCGCTCTTGGATGCCTAATGAAACATTATCAGAATTCATAGAACGATTGAAGTATAGGTTTATTGTCTCTAGTACTTTAATAGTACATTCACCTCCTTACATTGACTATTTGAGTGAAGCTCTCCAAGGTATGGCATGTGTCTTTATGAAAGTTGTAAGTCTGGAATGCTTGAGCATGGCCTGCACAGTTGACGAGTGTGTCGAGCCGCCCAAACTTGTCTTTAGCCATGTTGAGAGCGTTTTTCACATCTTTTTCAGAAGTTATCTGGAAAAAATTGGTTTTTGTTATTCTTCATATCTTCACTTTCTCAAAAATGGAGTACGGCCTAACCTTCCTGCGATGCAGGAAGAGACCAGATCCCCAGCAGTGGGGATATAAAAGAGTTGATATCGAATCGCACTCATGGTCATCAGATTCGATGAGGACGACATCAATACATTTCGCTATGTAGATTCAAGTCTTCAAAAACCTTTTAGCAGCTACCTGTCACGTAATTGTAAATACAAGATGGGTTTCATACAAACTTACACAGCCTGTGGAAGCTACGACACTATCCCCTAATTTTTCGGCAAGCTCCAGGGCCCTTGTGCTCTGAATATCGAGAATCACAACCTTCCCGCCATTCTTCACGAGCCTTTCCACGGTTGCTTTGCCCAATCCTGACGCTCCACCAGTCACCAAACTCACCATACCCTGAAAAAGAGTAGTCATATTTTAGGTTATGTGAGGTTATGTTTACATTTTGGAAATTGTGAAAGTTTCTTATTTTTACCTTTAACATTTTTTCCGGTTGAATCCAACGATTATTTAAATAATTTCAGCGCGAGTTTTGGTCAAAAGTAAAATAGTTTTCAAAATTAGCGCCTTCCAATACCACAAATTAGACAGTCCAATACCGGAAGAATGACACTTGTTTGTTTTTTATACCCACAAATTAGACAGGTACCGTTGACGACCACAGATTAGTAGTATGTACTAAATTGGTAGTGATGTAATATCTCTGATGGAAAACCGGTTATTATTACTTCCAATAACTCGATGCAGAAACACAACAGTCGGTTAGAATTATTCGCTTTGTGACGATTCCGAGCCCAACACTAACAATGTTGTGAAAAACGAAAATGGATGGCTGAACGCTTTTCCGTTTGCACGTGAAGTTATATTTTTGTTTTAGATAAAATAGATAATTCGCCGTCAAGCTGGGTGCGAAAGTCGAACATTTCTTCAGTCTAGCTGACAATAATTTTATCGACGATGTAAGCGACGACCTAAAATGTTTTATAGCGAAAAATGATTTTGACAGGTAAACAATATTTTATTTCTCTCACATTTCGGTCGCTATTTGCAGATAATGTTGGTCCCGTTATTTTTAGACGATCGCATGATTCAACGGGTCCTTGTGCGAGGTGCAATGTTAGTGTGTTATTCATTTTGGACCTTAGTTTAGCTTGTTAATTCAAGGTTATTTTGTGTGTCAAATAAACGGTGAAGTGAGGTCAGGGTTCTGATTGATGACACCTTCATCAGACGCTAATAAATATTCATAACGCACGAGATAAAACCACACATCCGCTTATTTGCGCCCACTGCAGGTACTTTACCTGTATTACAGTATAGCACTAAATTATATTGAAGTCCTTCGTGCACAAATGGAATTTCGAGGCTTTGAAATATCTTTTCCATGAATTATTATATTTTATTACAGCTGGGAAAATTTATATGATTGCTTTGATTGACTTTGATTTTAATTAAGTTTAAAATTTAAATTTAAAGATATTAAGTAAGTATTAGTTATTAAGTCATGTAGGTATAATAGTTATTTTTGAAATTACGAATTTCAAATAATTTAAAAAACAGACAATTTTTTTGCATTGTGTCAATACATGTACAGCATTTTTTTAAGGCTACAGGTTGTATGGTTTTGGATTGCACCTTTGTTGTTAACAAGATTTTTTTAGCTGCCATGATCAGCAGGAAAACTTATTCCTCTATTGATTCTATCGCATTAGACACAAAAAATATCCTTTATTTTCAATTACGTCTCCCATTAGTTGCCAGTATTTAAGCTGTTATAACCTTGAAAAGAACAATTCAAAACCATTAATAACATGGTGGTCTAATTTATCTGTAAACCCCTCAAAATTAAATGCCCACCTTTTATAATCACACAGATTAATCAAATTTGATCATAGAGAAAACAACCTAATGTTTTTTTTTTTTTTTCATTTATTTCAGGGTGCTAGTCTTCCCACCGGTGAGCAACTACCGTCGCTTCCTGATCCACAAGTGCGTGGAGGAGATCCAGGCTCCACGGCTCGCCACCTTCTCTATTGGGATTGGTGATGGGCGACGCACCATTGTCTGCTACCCGGATGCTTTATTAAGGTAATAAAAATGAAATCATTTTTAAATCTAACAACTAACATCAACACAACACAAACACTTGTCCTGGTCCCGAGCTAAGATACTCTGTTTTATGGTAACCAGTCAAACACATCACAAAGATGGAAGTACACTGCAGCTAATATAAACTTACAGCAGGCCCCAGTGCAAATCAGACCTACAATCTCTGCCATGGTAATCGGACGTGATACTTGGACGTTGACCAACATGTCACTCATAACAAACCTACTCAGGTTTACACTATCTTAATTCAATGTCTGAACAAATCCGTTAAATGTAAAAATTTTTACTTTTACTTACATTCCATAAATAAAATAGTTGCGTGGCACAGGATGGCGGAGACGCCACAGTTGCAAAAAAATGTCACACATAATATATAAAAACATGCACAGTGCAATATCCAAAAAAAATTCATTAAGAACACAGAACACATAAAAGAATAAAAATTTAAGCACCCAAAAAAGTCCTAACTGAACAAACCACTCCGTAGCATATCTGAACCAAAGGACCCCAACACGCTGGCAGCATTGTCACGCTGCACCGCCAAAGAGACCCTCTATCCAAGATATGCACCGGAGCGTCAGTCAAGCACACGGTCCCTCAAGCGGCGACCCAGCTCCCTAACAAGGATCTTGGTCTGAATCCCCCATACCCCCATTGTCTCTACCGCAAATGGAACAAAAATATATATATTTGCTATAAATAAATATGCTACTTACTTCTACATAACACTTGTTTCCAATCAATGAAAAACTTTTCACACACACACACACACTCACTTACTCACATCGGTGTCCTTCACTTTGCTATGTCTGACATTTTTCAGTTTGATCCCAATTTACAAACATATTGTTGCAGTGATGTAGCGTGCGCCCGACCAGCCATGGGACTGTCACAGGCGGACAGAGATGATGGAGCTCTCACTGGGGCAGGTAAGCAATAAATTAAGCATTATTTCTGTTATAAAATCACAATTCATCTTAAAGAGTCATCATCAGCCATTTGACACCCACTGCAGGATATAAATATCCTCATGATTTTCCAAACTCCACGGTCTTGTGCAGCATCCAGCTACTCCCCGCCACCGTAACCAGGTCGTCAGACCATCTGGTGGAGGACCTGCCCTAAAAGTGTACTTTAGATAATTTGTAGTCGGGTTTCCTTTCACCATACAATATTTAAACTGCCTCTGAAGAGTGTTCTAAGGAATCATGTTTTTATAAACATGACCGGTTTGAGACGTAACCCAATCTCAGGTGATATGATTGCCTGGTGTTTGAAGATAAAAGATGAAGGAAGAAGCCTAAGTATGCATAACAGTATTCATGTGCTTGATTGATAAAAAAATATTTAAAAAAGAAAAAATCTCATCACTGAAAAGTCTTACAAAACCTAGAAAATTATTTTGAAATCGCAAACTCGTCCGATTTCTTGTATTTAGGTTAGTTTAGTCCCAACTGCTCGTGTGAAAATTGGGCTGACTTATTTGGTATTAGTTTAAGACAGCAGTAGAGTTTTTGTTTTTTATGTATCAGATTTTTTTTATACCTTTTAGTGTTTTTTTCTAATAACAGGACAGGTGGCGTCCACCATTTTGTTTTTTTTTTCCGGCTCGAAGGAACAACTTCACAAAAACTTATAATTTGAATTCGTGCTCGTGCGAGGCGGGCACGAGGAACTCGCCCGCGGCGAGGCCAAAGGCCGAGCTCCGTTCAGGCCGAGGCCGAAACCGGAACAGTAATTAATGTTGACCGCAACAATTCCCAACAAAATCTGTCTAACGAGGCCCTATGCCTAGCGCCGCGGATTTATATATCTGTTGAAATACCGTACATTTCCAGAAAAGGTTTGACTGGTCGACTCTTTTCCCACGATGTCACACCTTATGACCCCTTCTATCTATCTATAATCAGCCCACATCAACCCACTGCTGGGCATAGGCCTCCTTTTTACTGCGCCATTCCCCCTTACCTCCTCCTTAGTATGTGAAGTAATTTATTATTATCTACTGGTTTTGTGCAGTTTTATCTTAAGGCGCTTAAGGGCGCTGACTAGCGCCACCAATGGTATAAAATTCAAAATCATATATTAAGCTTGCCTAAATCGCGGTTCAAAAAATATGTTAAGCACACTTTGTGCCAAAAGGGCTACTATAACATAAAGGATTATTTGGATGACAATGAGGTCTGGAATTAAAGCCAGTACAGTGTATGAGTTCTATGTTTTATAATAATTGTGTAAGCTATGTTAATTAAGGACTTTGAAAAGACTAAGTTTGGAGTTTTTTTGTCCATTTTTTCTCCAAAATGATCTAGTTTTTGAAATGGACACCTAGTTTGAATTGTAACGTTCATTAAGCCGCAGTTTCTGAGCTACTTTGAATAAAACCTTTTCATTTCATTTCATAACTTGTTTTATAATACGTTTTTATATAAAAGTGAACATCACTAATCTTAACGACTGTGTCAACTATTTTTAGAACCTAGGATTAACAATGTAGAACTTTAATACTACACTCTCGGCTATATGTTCTAAAAATAGTTATTACAAGCATTTAAAACAAGTTACGATTTTTATTCCATTTCTGGCGCTAGTCAGCGCCCTTAAGCGCCTTAAGATAAAACTGCACAAAATCATTAGAAAATTAATAAATTACTTCACATACTAAGGAGGAGGTAAGGGGGGAATGGCGCAGTAAAAAGGAGGCCTATGCCCAGCAGTGGGTTGAGGTGGGCTGATTAACCTAGGATTAACAATGTAGAACTTTAATACTACATTCTCGGCTATATGTTCTAAAAATAGGTATCGTACTTTACTTTTTGAAAAAAACGTATTATAATATAAATCAAGTTATGATTTTTATTCCATTGGTGGCGCTAGTCAGCAACCCGAACCAACTTAACAGAAGCCCCCTGCGGTCAGAGGTCTTCAGTTCAATAAACCTTATAGAGATTTATCCATTACATAATTACATGCTTACGTCGAGCCGCCACTTCCTTCTCAGACCTCTCCACGTTGGCGGGTCAGTCCGACCGCCGGTAATCGGAGAGATTATTCCGCGCAATTCCTCCGGCATCGCCACCTCGTTCCGGTTTTGAGGTCCTTGGCTTTTGCCTTTTCGCGTAAAAGAGCGTTTCCTCTTTACGACGTTGGCAGAGCTAGCGCAGTGCTAAAGTACTATGAAATCTGTTTTTGACGGAAAAATGGGGGATCCGTAATTTAATTTTCAGTGTTCTTTAGCAAAATTGAAGATTAGAACTGGCAGGAATGTTACTTTATTTATCACAGGCACTTGGCATGTTAAATAATTATATTCACAAAAAAAAATAATACGTCGAACATAACAAACCATAACATAACGTAACATGACGCTTGTATCCCAGAAGGATAGGCAGAGACCAGGGACTGCCACTTGCCACGATCCTGACAGATCACCTTCCCTTCATCAACGTTCCTAAGTCGGTGCATGCACGCACGCCGGTTTCGGGTACTTTTTATCATCCCCTTTTTGCTAATATATTCCCTATTTGGTCGAAGTATGCCCGCCTGGGACGTCCCTTACCTGCCCTTCTACCCACATTCGCAATATATATTTGTTTTGTTTCGTCAATCTTTTATCCTTCATCCTCTTCACATGTCCAAACCAACACAATATCCCTTTCTCAATTTTGGTCACTACATCTTCTTTACGTCGAACAATATCCAACTAATGTTTTCTTAAAAACAATCAAGAATAACTATAATCTGTAAACTAGCCTATACGTTTAGATACAAAAAAGATTGTAGTTTCTTTTTCATGTAACTATCTCTTATATATTTCTAATTATTGCCCTAGACAACAATGCCAGGTTGATCTTTGTCCTCTTTAAATTCTATTAACATAACATAACATTTACATACAAGCACATACATTGCTTCTGGCCCCACACTAGGATACCCTGTGTCGTGGGAACCAGGAACAACGACATCACAAACATGTAAACATCCAAGACCTGGGCTTTTTTTGTTCTTAGATTATTATATTTATTATTATTTTAATTCTTTATTTCAATAATTATTTGAGTAAATGCACAAGAGCACAGTCGTCAATATGTCCCAACACCATGCGAAGTTCTCTCCGCCATCGCGACCTCTTTGTATTGTGTTTCGATATAGTTACGCTGGTTACGACTCCTAATCGTGTCTTCTTGGTTTATTGTCTCTCGACATTTATTCTCCTAGATTTAGGGTTACCAGCGTCTTGATTATGTAACTTTTCACGTATACATCTGTGTGCTAAAACGGACTTTGTCGTACGATTATGTGGCTCAATACCACTGTCACGTATCAGATCCACTGAAATGCATTATCCACTATGTGTGACACATATTAGGATGAAGGAAGAAAGATTGACGAAACAAATATAATATTGCGAATGTGGGTGGAAGGTCTGGTAAGGGACGTCTTAGACGGACTTACATCGACCAAATAGGGGATGTATTAGCAAAGGGAAAGATAAAAAGTACCCGGAACCGGCGTGCGTGCATGCAACGACTTATGAACGTTCTTGAAGCGAAGGTGATCTGTCAGGATCGTGGCAAGTGGCAGTCCCTGGTCTCTGCCTACCCCTCTGGGATACAGGCGTGAGGTTATGTATGTATGTATGTGACACATATTACGTCTCATATCTATACGGCAGAGCTAAGTGAACATTACTCTTTGGCACACATATGTATACGTGTCAAGTTACGTAATAAAGGCGCATGTAGGTTTCTTCTGTCATGAAACCAGAAAAAATATTGTGTACGGAATTTTTGTATGTGAATGTTGTGGCCAGTTCGGCACTCACTTATTTTTCGCAGCTGGCCGACACATAACACTCACTACGTCCCCGGACAGGTCCGGGGTTAAGGCGCGTGATTTGTATTTACTTAGCACTGGATTCCACACTTTATAGAGAACACTTTATTGTACATACAAAAGGAAATTACACTGATACTTATTTCTTAACCTCGGCGACCTTATCACTAAAAGTGATCTCTTCCAGACATATCATAAATAAAAGCTTATGTACTCAAAGTAACAAACCTAATATGAACTTATTAAATGGTAATGTTTAATGCACTACTCTGCTACAGACGTGTCCGCTTAGTGCATAAACCTTAATTTAAACACCCTATGCTAAAGTTGGCTGGAAGAGATCTCTCTTAGGGTTAAGTTCGCCTCTGGAACGAATTTTATGTAATGTAATGATCTTTCCAATTCACTGTTTGCAATAAATAAT